>ML790446.1:418026-465554 GCA_009831015.1 Picea engelmannii | reverse complement strand
TATTGCTTCTTTCTTGGTTGCAAGGTTAATTTTCTAATCTCTTGGGGAGTATAAGGGTATACAACCCCACTAATCCTATCATAATTGTCTTGAATAATTTATTGTACAAAGGGAGTAAAAGGGCTTACACCCTCCTAGTTTTTTCCTTGCTAGTCTTGCCTGCCTTGGGGAGTAAAAGGGCTTACATCCCTATGGAATTAGAATAACTAGTTCATTTGTTAAAAGAATCCATAACCCAATAGCTTTAGGCACCAATATCTTGCATTGGAGAAATAAAATCATTGAATTGGTATACATGAAATTATGAGATATTGAAATTGTCTTAGTTGGAATTTTTTCTATGTGCTTTACGCTTGGTAAGTCCACTAAGGTGTCTTGATTACCCAAGGATCTCTGGCTGCTATTATAAATTTAAGCTACAGACATTAGGGTTGCAACAAATCACTCTTTAACACTTGTTTCACTCACTAATATATCGCTAAAGCTTGCTTACAAGTTGTCATTGTTGAACTACTTGATATTGGATAATTATTGGACAAGTTGTTTGTTGACTTTTAGGGGTAGATCTTGTTGTTGTAGCATATGTTTTCTACATCCATAAGGATGTCATAATATCTCTGCAATAACTTCATTTAACAACCCTATGTTGTCACTAAAGTCTTGCTTTATATCACGAGTTATATTAGTTGTTACCAACTTTATCTCTTGCATATTTACTTGAATTTTAGTGGCATATCTAGCAGTTTTAATGATAATTTAATTTCTAATTTATATCATTATTTACTGCTGCTACATAGGACAACAAGCTTTACTTGCTTCACCATTGAATATTTTGGCTTGTATCTCTTCAATTTTTCTTCTCTTGGGTAGGTCTAACACTTTTGTGTAGGTACTCAAGACCTTTGGAAACTTCCCTCAACCACAAGAAATCCTCTCAAGCCCCCTTTCATTTCCATCTTTTACCTATAAGGGGTTATCTGTCCATCTCTTCATTTCCCATCTTAATCCCCCAGGGTCACCTGAGATTCCCCCCTTATGTAGGATTTCTCCTTCACTGAAGTGAGGGGAGGGTTTATCTAAGGTGATAGTGGGTATAATCTCCCATAGTTCTCGCCATATTGTGGATTGGGTCAGGCTTTTCCCATTCTACAATTTGTGCGATAATAGATTGTATGGCCTACCACGTCATCATACAGATGACATGTGGAAACTCCTGACTTGTCCAACTGGATGATGACTCATCCAAATCAAGGTGACATGTGGCACTTTGTCGTGTTGCCACATCACCCTACTCACATCAGCATGACATCATCCTGTCAGTTGTATCAATGAAACGTGGCAACTTGTGGGCTTTCCACGTGGCATCCTAATTTTGTCTTCTTCCCTTATTTAACCAAAACTTTGAAAGGTCATAACATTCTCATATGAACTCTGTTTGAGGCGATTCTTGCGCAGTTGGAAATCTCTTGTTGAGCTCTACACAATGAAGTCATTTTCGAGAGAATTTGAGATGATAAAAGTTTGAGCATTCTCAGATCCACCTAGATCATTCTTCCCCTTTGGAAGCCTTTTGGACCACCAAAAGTCTTGATTACTCAGCAACTAAGTGAGGGTAAATCTCCCTCACTTTCTAGATCATGATCCATCCTACTTTGATTGGTTTTACCCCTTTAAGACCATATTGAAGATATTCTACATCACCCCATTGTGAAGTCTCGATTCTTCTGTCAAGGATAACACGATCTCGCAGTTCGTATATGTACTCTTGAGCAAAATCATCAACTGTTGGAACTTGAACTCATTCATCTTTATCCATAATCATAGGAGGCTCATAAAGTTTCAAATTCTCAACATTCACCACTGAATACATTTGCATATAAGATGGAAGATCTAAATGAAATACATTTGTACTAATCTTCTCCAAAATCTTGAATGGACCATATCATATTGGTTTGAGATTTTTACCTTCACCCTTCATTTTGTCCTCGCTGATATGTAACCATACTTGATCACCGACTTGAAACTGATGGTCAACCCAATTTTTTTCATGCCTCACCTTGTACTTAGCTTGGATTTTCTCCAATTGTTCCTGTACTGCCTGATGCACCTATTGGATCCTTTGAATAAACCTCTTATCTTTATCGAATTCCTTTTGCTTATCCTATTTGATTTCTCCTTTGAAAGAAAAATCCATCGGTGACTTAGGAAAGTATCCCAAACATACTTCAAAAGGAGTTCCCTGAGTAGAAGAATGCATGGCACGATTATAGGCATGTTGTACATAGTGCAACTGCTCATCTCACAACTTAGGATGTTTACTGCAGTAACCTTGTAACAAATGTACCACTGTCCTATTCATCACCTTTGTTTGTCCATATGTCTATGGATGAAAAGCTATGCTCTTATTTAACTTAGTGTCTATCAACTCCCATAAACTAGACCAAAACTTTCACAAGAAGCGAGAGTCTCGATAAGATATAATAGATGTAGGCAGCCCAAAATGAACCCAAATATTTGCAAAGAACAACTGAATTGTTTTTATAGCTGTGACTTGCTTCTTGCAAGGCATTAAGATACACATCTTACTAAACCTATCCATGATGACATATAAATATTCATGACCTATTCTAGACATTGTCAAACCCCCTATAAATTCCATGGACACACTTTCCCATGGTTTAGAAGGTATTGAAAGTGGCGTATTTAATCCCAACTTTCTGTTGCTAGGATTACTTGTGGCACACATAACACACCCTTTTACATACTTGGAAACTGTTTCATTTATTCGATGCCAATAACAATATCTTTGCAATTGTGCTATTGTCTTTCTTGTCCCGAAATGAACATAAATGAGAGATGTATGGGCTTCTCTGATTACACTTGATCTTTCATCCATGGGTATACAAAGTTTTCTAAGAAGATATAATAAATTATCACGCACATGATAATCCAATTCTTCATTATGTTTTCCATGATTTAGTGCTTCATATACATATTTAAAATCATCATCTCTAGCATATTGTTCAACAAAACTTTCATGAGCTAAAGAATTATGCTTTAATATTGTAGATGCATTGATCACTGGTCTTGATAACATATATGCAACCTTATTATGAATACCCTTCTTATATTTAATTACCAAATGAAATTGTTGTAAGAAACCCATCCACCTAAAGTGTCATGACTGTTGTAGCTTGGTATGTGATTTCAAACACTGTAATGGCTGATGATTTGTATGAATTGTTGTCTACTTCCCCATTAAGTAATGCTTCCATTTTTTAACACTTTGTACCAAAACATACAATTCCTTATCACATATTGGATAGTTAATTACTACTTGAGTGAAAGTCTCAGAATGATAGCATATAGGTTTACCTTGTTGCATCAAGATTGCTCCCATGGCATATCCACTTGCATTAGTTTGAATCTCAAATGGTTGTTGCAAATCTAGCAGAGCCAAAACTGGTGTGGTGCTTATCTTCTCCTTCAATGTCTTGAAGGATTTATTCTACTTGCCTCCCCATTGAAAGACCCGTTTCACACCAATATTAGGAAGAGGAGCATCCTATTGCAAATGAATTTCATGTTCAACCTCCCTCTTAGGAGGTAACCCTGTAGGTTCCTGAAGTAACTCTTCATAGTTAGATATGATCTTGACCAATTCCTGTTTATGATACAAATAACAAGTTGACAAAGCATTTGATACATATTCTTCTTTTTTCTTCACCACCATGAGAACAAAATATTTACTAGCATTTACAAGTCTCTTCATTTATCCTGTGCCCACTAAAGAAATATTAGTTTTAATTCGGTGAGCTCCGACAATGTATTCAATTTCATCCTTGAAAAGGTGACATTTGTTCTCTTCACGATAAAATATGGCTTTCTCGCGAAATAGATATGGAGTACCCAAGACTATGCCGCAAATGTTAAGTGGAACGACATCTAACTCAACCTCATCAAAGAACTTATATGTAATTGCAAATATGATTTTACAATGTTTTGTTACTTGCAACTTAGCATCGTCACACACCCAACCTAATGGATATGGTTTCACATGAGGTGTAGTCTTTAAATCCAAATTCTTAACAATCTCTTCAGATATGAAGTTAACTTGAGATCCACTGTGAAATAAAGTATCAATCTTTGTATGCTTCACTAGAACTCTGACATGGAAAAGCTCACTTCGTTTCTTTTGATCAAGAGCACTTTCCAATTTAGTGGATCGAATTGAAGAACTAGAACTGGCAGTAGATATACCTTTGCTTCCCATTGGTGTGGTTTTAGATTCATCTCCTAAATCTGAATCCATATCTTGTTGAGTTGTTGCAACAATCCTTTGTTTTCCCTTATCCTGGAACTTCTTTGGTTGCAACTCTGAATGAAATTTCCAACACTATGCCTCCTCATGTCCCTTCCTTTTGTAGTGAGGACATCCAAGTTTCTCTTTAGTTTTCTTCATTGTAGTCGACTTCTTACTCTTCCATTTTCCTTTCGCCTTCTTCTAGAATTTGTGTGGCTTCTTATCTTCAAACATATGCTTTCCCTTGCTAGCCTCCACATGAGTATATTGTATTGATACTTCGTCAATATTAGTAGGGTTAAACATCAATATAATATGTCGAAGATATGAATGCATACCACCAATGGAATTCCTAAAAATAATGCTTTCTTCTTAAATTCCTATGTATATACCTGAACATTTTCCCCTTTTCCTTGCCTTAGATGATGCCAATCTATTATTGTAGTTTGCACATAAGCCAATGGACAAAATTGTTTTCTTATTACAACAATAAATTCATCCCAAGAAGAAATTGCTTTACCCTGTTGAATGAGATCAACTTGTGTCTTACTCTCCCACCATATCAGGGCCGTGCCACCCATACAAAGAGTAGACAATTGTATCTTTGTAGTTTCATCCATGATCTTCTGTACCCTGCAATATACTTCAATTTGTTTGATCCAATTGTCCAACTTCTCTGCATTCAATTCTCCATCATATATTGACAAGTCAAACTTTACATCTAACTTTAATAAAGGAAAACCATGAGCATGAGAGCAAGAAGATTTATTAGAGGGCTTCTTCTTATGAGAATAATGTTCACATGCACCATTAGTAGATCATGATGAGGATGATGGCGAAGAAGGTCTCGAAGTTCCACCACCTTCTCCTCCTCCTTCTGCTTTTACTGAAGATTATGCTTCTCCAGTCTTTTGAACTCTTCGATACAAATCATCCACTATCTCCCTCATTGTGCGGAGTGTAGAGATAACTTCCTCAGGTCACATGGTTGGATCTTCTCCTTCCTTTTCTTCAGAATCCATCTCACATCTACGAAACCTCCTTTGGATTTATGTTTTATAACTTGCAAGCCTGTCTTCACCTCGCTTGAATCCATCTCTTGTAAGCATTCATGTGCAAATATATGTCAAAACCTGCTCTTATACCGACTTGATCTGAAAATTCTTAGATGTTAAATTATTTCTCAAATACACATAAACATCCAAATTGATTCGAAATATAAATGATCGTATTTGACTGATTTTCAATAATATGAATTCACTTACTTATCCACAACTCAATTAAATTGATGAATAACTTGCAAGAAATCTAGTGAAAATAGAAAACAACGATGATAAGCACATTACACAAGTTTGTTTTATTGAGTTCACCCATCTTGGGCTACATCTCTGGGTATGCTTCCAATTGAGACTTATTTATTAATGCTCAAATACTTGTTATTTCATAATGACCTTTTAAACTTGTTGCTCAAACTCAGAAACAAAAAACACCATCGAATTCCTCTCGATATTCTAAGAAAAATGAGTATAAACACCTTATACTTTCCTTAAGGAAGTCTATGGCACGCAATACGATACAATCTCAAAGTCTAGATACCCTATGGCATGAACTTCGAGGCATATATGCTTAGCTCTGGCACACATATCCATGTTTCATACTCTATACCCTACCTTGGTCTAGGCACCAACTTAAATAGGGTGTGGGTCCCAACTACCATTCAAACTCCACGCAATAACTTTAAACGTTATTTATTGGGTTTTTTTAAACAAAACAACCATTTGGTGTAATGATTAGCGCACTTTGTGTTAATTCGTTGGTTATATAGGGTGGAGGTTGCAGGGTTGAGCCCTGCAGCCTCCCCTTTTGGCATATGGATTAATACATTACAACTTAAATGAAGTTCTTTCCATAATATTCCCAACGGATTTCTCGTGGGAAGTTGGTAAATCATTTGGCTTGTTATGGAGAGGTTAGAGGTTCGATCCTCTTTAGTCGTTATAACAAAATTTTGATACCCAACCCTCCTTGGGCTTCTCGAAGGTCCCATGTGGCACCACATGATTGGTCGACATGGCACTCAACCATTTGCTGATGACGATGACTTGGACGATGATGTGTCTTTGTATGATGCCACCTGTCATTGTACGACCCGCTGATTGTGTTGCCACTCTACCTACCATGTCACTATATATCCTACCACATGGCACCCTTTCAGTGGTGCCATGTGGATCGTACGGTCTACCATGTCATCGTACGTCTGACATGTGGAAACTTATGACTGGTCCAAATGGATGTTGACTTGTCCAAATCCATTGACATGTGGCACTCTATTGTGTTTCCATGTCACCCTGCTAACATTAGCATGACGTCATCCTATCAGTTGTACGGATGACACATGACAACTTATGAGCTTAACATGTGGCATCCTAATTTTGCCTTCTTCCCTTATTTAACCGAAACTTTGAAAGGTCATAACTTTCTCATACGAACTCTGTTTGAGGCGATTCTTGTGCCATTGGAAATATATTATCGAGCTCTATGAAATGAAGTCATTTTCAAGGTCATTTGAGACGATCATTTTTTTAGCATTCTTAGGTCCATCTGGATCAGATAACATACCCCATCATACATGCATGTGGGTGAATTTAAAAATGGATAAGAGAAGACTTGCCAAAGCAGGTTTGTATCCATAGATTTATTCACACCTCAGGGCCCATCCCCAAGGCCTAGTACATGCACAAGAGGCCTAAAGGAAAAACCAAAAATGGAAGAATCTTAAGGAAGGATTCTACACAATTTTCTCCTACCCAGGTAAGGTTCTCAGTATTACTTTGGATTTAAAAACTATCAAATATTTTCTATTTGATAAAAGGGTAACTAGAACACTAGAATATATCTACAAAGTGCATTAGCACAAGACATCACATGAATATCTAGTTCGCACTTGGGAAAATGAGCATTGGGACTTTAGATGTTGTGCCAAGATAATTGTGGAGACAGAAGAAGAAGATGATCTAGAGAAGTTGCACCACCTTATAGAAGTAGAAAGAGAAATAAAAGAGATGATGGAGGATCCAAAAGGGGAGATTTATTGAGACTCATTGAAAATACAGTAATTTAATATTGATATAGAGGATCATCCTCATTTAGCATCTAATCAGGATTATTGGGACAATTGATGATTTTCGATTTTGTGACCTTACTCGAGGAGTACGTTGACCCGTTCCCACATAATTTTACAAAAATGAAAGGGATCAAAGGAGAGATGGGATAAAATAGGACAAAGCTCAAGCTTGAAAACTATACCCATAAAGAAGAGACCCTATAGTCTGAACCCTGGGATAAGAGAAAAGGTGAAGGGGGCTGTTAATAAGATGTTGGTTGCTGACTTGATCTTCCCAGTAGAAGAATCGGACTAGATCAATGTTATGATCATTCAAGTTAGGAAGGTGGGAGGGGGCATAAGAGTCCATGCAGATTTCAAGGGATAAAATGTAGTGTGCATCCATGATCCATTCCCTACACCTTTCAATGACAAGGAGTTGGATCAAGCAGTAAGAAAGAAGGCTTATTCCTTCACCAATGGATTATATGATTATCACCAGGTATGGATAGTAGAGGAAGATAAGAAAAAAATAAACTTCACCACATTGTGGGGTTCCTACACTTATAATGTGTTGTCTTTTGGGATAAATACTGCACCAAAATGTTTTCCAGGATAATGATAGCAACATTCAGAGAATACATCCACAAATTCTTGGAAGTATATCCAGATTACTAGACATTGTACAATTTCTTGAAGGATCGTGTTACAGTGTTGCAATTGATGTTCGAAAGGTACCAACAATTATAGATCTCTCTCAAATTAAAGAAGTGTATTTTTTGCACACCCTTCGACACACTCCTAGTCACATTGTTTGCAAACACGATGTACTTGTGGACCCAACCAAGATAGTAGTGATTGTTAATCTATAAGCCTCGTTGAATGTCCATACCCCGAGGTCAACACTTAGTCACACATGATAATACCAAAGGTGCATTAAGGGGTATGAATCCATCATTTCCCACATGGAGTGGTTGTTGAATGAGACTGATGACTTTTGCTAAACAATGGAATGCCAAACATCCTCGAACACCTTGAAGAAGAAATTGGTAAGTGAGCCCATCCTTGTTTTCTCAAATTGGACTATTGAGATTCATGTACATGTCGATGCATCTAGTGTTGTGTTGGTAGCCATCTTGGTGCAACTCAAGGAATGAAATTGGACCATCCAATTTTCTTTTCTACTAGAAAGTTGTCAAAGGAAGAGTGCAACTACACCATCGCTTAACGAGAGTCATTGGTAATGGTACTTAGTAAATAAGATGGTATTAGAAGGTAGAATTTACAGGTGGTTAATATTGTTCCTGGAGTTTGACTTTGAAGTAATAGTGAAACTATTGGGAAAAATGAGTATAAGGCTAGACCAATCGCCTATAATAGAAATAAGGGAATATTGAGCATCATTGGATGACTAACTCTGGTATTTCAATTTTTTTAGAATCAAAGTACTGCCAGACTATTTGGAGGATACAACTATTTGTTGATGTTTTGGTAGCCGCGAGAGGTATTAACCTCCACATGTAACCTATGACTTAGAATAGAATATTTCAGAAGCAAGTGAACCATTAAATATATGTGTGGAAACCCTAGAAGACAAGTCGACCTGGCAGAATATATAATATTAGAATATTATCTTCCATAAATATAAGTTAGCTCCACAGGAAAAATATAAACATAAAATATAATTACCAGAAATTCACTGGACAAATTAATATAAATAGAGAATGTTTTAGCTTATTTGTACACCCAGTCAGAGTGCAATCTTGTGGAGAGTTACAGTTGCAGCTGCAAGGAGGAATGAGGGTGCATGATCATCTCTTGGTCTTGGGCCTGTTATCGCATAGTTTGTAGCTAGGTTAAAAGGCTAAAGGATAGAGGCCAAACTGGCGTAACAGGAACCTTCCCCACCCAATGTCACCTCAATGGGGAGGTTCTTTCTATTTAGGGAGGTTAACCCAGGGGAGATGTCCCCAGGAACCTGGGGTTTTGAAGAGGCAAAGATATAAAGGTTAAGGTTAAAGTCCCTCCTCACAGGTTACCACCAAGGTCAGATAGTCCGGCTAATCAGCCAATAAATGAAGTGTATGCCCAGATGAGAACACCTGCCCGGAACAAGACAATAACAAAAGAATATATGCAGGCTATAATTTAGTGGGTTAGTACTCAATGAAACTATCTGACATCAATATATAAGCAATGAAACAACATATATTAATGAGATCAACGTTTTATCAATATAGCAATGGAAAAGTATCAATTCATCAATAACTATTGAGATGATGTAATCAACAATATATCTAATCAAACTTTTACTCAATAAATGCTTTCAATCATCATCTAATTGCTTATCATTCAAAGATGTTGCGTCAAGATGGAATAACCAAGTGTGACGTCAGCCTAGTTAGGGTTTCAAAATTTAAAGTTTTGAGAGTTGGTTTGAGCACTATCACTTCAGCGTTGTGTGTCTAAGATCAGTGCCTAAGGGTAGATGGAGTCATTTAAGGAGAGGACACAAGGTTGAAGGAATAATAGGCTAAAGACAAGAGGGAAGGGTTCTAGAGTGCTGCAATGGCAGGGCCCTAGAATCAAAACCTTAGGGGAAAGAGGGTTAATCCAGTGTTGCTTAAGCAAGGCCTCGTGCTCTTTCCTCCTTCTTTAGATCAAACTTGGCAAAACGACTAGCATATGAAAAGAGTTAAAACAAGAGGATCAGGTGAGGGAGAGTGTTGCAATGGCAAGGCTCTATCACTAAAACCCTAGAAGATGGATGGCCCTAGGTGTAGATAACCTAGGCCTGGGACGTCACCTCCTTTTTAACCTTTAAAAATCAAAACTAGCTTAAGGGAAGAAGTGAGAAGAGTGTAGCAAAGGCTAGGCTCTTTCTTCCTTCTTCAATGGCTGAAAATTTCTCTCTAAGGGGACATGAAACAAGGACCTACTTGTGTGCTTGTCACTTAGGGTTTTAAAATCAACAAATTTATAAGTAAATGCAAGAATGTAAACCTACAACCATTCAATTAAGAAGTTTTGCAAGAAAAACACTTACATATCATGATGAAAAGCATATGCAAACCCTAGTTGTAAACCTTCCTTCAAGAGAAATGCTAAGCATGCCAAGAAAATCCTTCCATCAACAAGTGCGCCTCACTTTAAAAGACCAAATACCCAAGTAGGGCACAAAAATCAGACCTCACAAGAGAGTGAGTTGTGTGTTATGTCCAAATGAGGGAAAAACATCCTCAATATAGTGTATCATGACCTATAATTAAAATTAGGTCATTAAAAACAGTCGACAAGGCTATAAACCAAAATCATATTGTTTTTACATTAAATGCTAAGTAAAAGACCTAAATGAGCAAAAGTGAGACGTCAAACCCTTTTGAGTGAGACGTTAGGCCCTTTTGGGGCTAGTCCAACATCCAGAAGTCAAATGTTAGCCCTTCCTAGGCTCCTCAAAGCTGCCGCACGTGCCAGTTATCCTGTCAAACTGCTACACACTCAAGGTGACGTCAAGGCCTCCTGGGTGACGTCCTGATCATCAAAGGGAAATGCTCCATCTGAGAGGGGTCAACCCCCCTGGGCTGGGCTCAGCCAAAGTGTCCTGGGTGGAACGCCCTTCTTCTTCTCATGTGCAAGAGCTCAACCAATCACTGTCCTGTCTCTACCCCTGATGGAGTCCTAGCAACCATCTGATGGGCTCTTCAGCCCCATGGAGGTCCGAGCTAATCATCTCCCCATGTGTATCGGTCCAACTGGTACATGTCCGTCGGGCATGGTCCTGCACATCAAAAACTTCTCCCTCCATGGGATCATTAGTCACAGGGATCATAGAAATGTCAATCACGTCTCATCATTAATGTTATCAAATATATACATAAAACCCCTGATATATCATTCAATAGCTCAAAGATATTATAATGACCTACAATACAAAGCCGAAGAAAAAGACAAAATACCCTATTGGGCCAGCATCCATAAGAAAAGGAAAGTCTCCAGAGGATATCATCCAAGCCATGTAACACGAGGTGATGTGGTCAAGGGATGTCCAGACATACAGGTAGAGTGAAAGACATGGATGTACGATATTACCTGTGGGTGCCTTTGTAGAAGGCAAGCTGTACCCGTTATGGATGCAATTCTTTCCAAGCCCTTTATTTCCTTTATTCTTTCTTTTCTTTATTGCTTTTTCTTATTTATTTCAAGGTCTAACTAGAGGACACTGCCTTGGCATGGTGACCAGAGTTGACAGTGTTATGCACAAGCACTTTCACAGAGATGATAAGGCTGGCTCATGATGAGACCCCCTTTCCCTTGGCCATGCAACCAAAGGTCACTGCCCTGGCATGGTAACTAGATAATGGTAATGTCATACTGCGAGGTATCCATGAACATAATAGGCTGGCTCGTGATGAGAACCCCTATCCTCTTGGCTAGGTCTTGTTTTGTTATTTTTCTTTGGGTCCCTCTTATTTCTTGCTGAGAGAATTTTTATTGCCTTCTCGGGGATCCCTGGGTGAGGCATCTCTAGGTTTCATTTTTTTATGGCTTTTATCTTTTACCAGCTGCTTTTACCTTCTGGGCCTTTAGCCCCTTCTTCCCACGAGATAAGGTGTAACCCCACAAACATATCATCTCAATGCCTGGACTAGGGGAATGGGGCAGATGAATGGGAGATAAGATGTAAAAGTGATGATATGATGGGAGCGGACGATGGCTCTTCAGAAAATCCCCTTGGTGGCAAACCAAAACCTATGGGTACAGGATTGCTAGGATACCCTGTCAATCCCCCCAATCATGGTCAAGTGGGTTAATGTAAGATCCAAGCAGTCGTCAGAAATAAAAGGAATTTGATGCATATATCTAAATGTCATAATGATAAAAAATGACACATACCATGATACCTGGACCAATTACCTCATGGAGCAAGAGTCTTCTTCGATACAAGTCCAAGTCGAAGGTGATGGATGCTGCTGCTGCTGACAGGACAAGTCTGATGAAGGAGAAGAAAGACGGGCCCTCCAGGGTCATGCTTAGGTCAATCCTGCTCTCGGTACTCCATGTCTAGGACCTGTGGGCCTTGAGACATGATCTCCTAGTTATCCCTAGAAATCGGGGATAACAGGGCCCTCTCTTTGTGACATTCTTGGTGATTCTCTTGGTGACATTCTTGGTGATATTCTTGCTAATTATGGCGCAAGTTTGAGAGAGTATTGCAACTGCAACTATTGTAGTTGTGTATGGTACTTGTTCTATGGATATGGATACTCTCTCTCTTGTGCGCTACCCTTGGAGAAGGAGCGCTCTACTTGTCTTGAGTTGTTGTTGCAGTTAGCAGTTAGGGTTTATTTGTTGGTTCTGGAGTAGGCTTGCTGGAATTATTCTAAGTAAAGGTTAGTGTGCTCGAGGGTGGCATATGTGAATGCCTATGGTTGGGTGACAATGATGTGACATTGTCTATGGTTAAACGAGCATACCAAAATTTCAACATGGAATCAGAGCAAGTTTCCTTTATAACAGTCTAACCACTGGAAGGATGATCCGGATTATTTTCGGCACGAAATGAGAACGGAGATATAATAAAGAAATGCACAGAGATATCACAGATATTCAATAATATAGCAGAAATGTATCAGAGATGCAACCATAAACACAGATATACTATAATACACGTTTTCTATTAATCAGAGAAATGTACAGATACTGTAAAAATATAGAGTGAAAGACTCGCTAGAATGGTGGCGGCTTATCTCTGAGAAGAGATGTGACGGCTGCGCTCATTAGCAAGAAGAAGATCATTACAATGAGGCTCTAAAGGCCTTTTTACAACAAACAAGAATGCCAAAACCCCTAGACATCCAAAAACCTAACCCTAGGAGATGAAGCGCCAAAAGTCATGTGGGCCCCGTTTGGGTAAGTTAGTACATCAACTTCCCGGGGTCCTAACTTTTGCATACGATCTCCGTTTTAATCGTGTGATAGCCCGTTGGAAAGGTATCATCAAGGAGATTCATTTTGGGGGCTCAATGATGCCTTTGATTATTATTGAGGAGTTCGATCCTGAAAAACCTTCATTTAGGCCCTCAAAATGGCCCCGGAAGTTAAAAACTGCTAAAAATAGTAAATTGCCAAAATTGCCAGAAAACTATTTGAGCCAGTCGGACAAGGTGGGTGGCCACCGATATCCACCTGGACCAATCCTCCCTCCTTAGGAAGTAATGGTATCCATTGCGTTGAGTTCCTGGGGGAGAGGGAAAAGCGTTTGCTGAATCTGCATCTTGGTGAGCTGCTTGTCTTGCTGGAGATGTCACATTGCTTGGTTTGTGGAAGTCTATCACGAACCTGTTGAGGCTGAGGTTGTTCAACAAGTCGAGATACATGAGAGGACGGTGTGTAGAAGGAATATTTGTGCTTTGCTGCAGCCTTGTTGACCTTCTTCTCTTGGATAGAAGGTGCTTGGGGCGAGGCTGTAGTGGTTGAAATGTCCTTTTGTTCTTCTTTTGAAAAGATTGTGAAGAAGCTAAATTTTGCAGTATGAGATACTACGTTGCGACACTTTTTAGGTGGAACAGTAGTCAAAACTACCTCTAGTATTCTGTAGAGATGACCCCCCAAAGTAACAATGACACTACGGGGTCGAGACTCATAAACAACATGGCGCTTCCACATATATGGATGGCCCAAGAGAACATCACATACATCCAGTGGGGCAACATCACATAATACCTTGTCCATGAAGGGTTGGATGTTGTATGAGAATCGACATTGCTGGCTGACACAAAGATCTCGTCCTTGGCAAAGCCACCCGATGTTGTATGGCTACGGGTGTGGTGTTGTCGACAATCCCAACTGTTTGACGACCTTTGATGAGATGAGGTTCTTCTGGCTTCCGCTATCAACAATAAAATGTAGCGAGGTCCCCTTCACCCACATTTGTGAATGAAAAAGGTGCTCCCCCTCTTCAGGATCTATTGGTTCTTCTGGTTGAATTGCTGCGGTCACGACAATAGCAGTGGGGTCTGCGTCAATGATCTGTCCTTTACCAGTATTTTCAGAATCAGATTCTGAACTAGAGTTTGGCTCCTTGTCTTTGATCTCAGACACCAATGACTGTTTTGAGCGACATTCATTAGTGTTGTGCCAGGGGCTTTTGTGGAAATCGCACCATTTTCCGATGTCCTTCTTTGTCTTCCCCTGACCCTTATTTTCCTGTGTATTGGACTGGTTTTCAGGAGACTATTGGCTAGGGATGTCTTTGTCATACTTTGGCTGTTGCGGATTTGCAGACCCGAACTCCCATTTGTTCTAGTGCTTAAATTTCTGCTCGATTTTAACAGCATATTGATAAGCAACACCGAGTGATGAGATGTCCAGAAAATCCATTTCAGTCTAGATGTATCTATGTAGAGCCCCCCGGTATTTCAGAACCAAATGTCGCTTGGATTCTTTGATACCTAGCTTGGTGCGCAAGTTTGGAAGGTATTGGTGAACTCTAGAACTGCTTGGCCCCTCTCTTGCCGTAGTGTGGTCCATCTCATGTACTGGTCCTCATAGTTTCCAACAAGGTAATACTGTTCCTTTATCGCATCCACAAAAAAATCCCGAGTGGGATCGGCCCCATATATTCCAGACTCCTCTGTGGAACTTTGCTTCTAGTAAGTTTCCCACCAATGTTTGACACGAGGGAGAGCTTTAAGGAGTGCGAAGGTGATCTTTTCTTTTTCAGAAAAATTGTGAACAGAAAAATAACCTTCTAGCAGAGTTAACCATTTTTCTAGGGCTTCTGCATTTATCTGTCCTTCAAATACAGGAATATCAAAATTAACTTGTACCTTGAAAGGCAAGGTGCCTCCAAAGTCACTACTTGATGAATATGCGCTTGCTGTTATCGATAGGCGTTGAAGGATGTGGGCAAAATTCTCCATCATTTCATCCCTCTGTCGCGTGAGAGCTTGCTCAAGCAATAGATTGATAGGATCGTCTGCTCCGTTGTTTTTCTTTTCTTCCGCCATTAAGGGTTTCTTGGGTGTGCGAGAGTGATTGTCTTCAAGAGAGACAAGCTCGAGACCCAACTTATTATACTCGGACCTCGTCGGGGACATGCACTGAAAAAACGATCAAGAGCATCCTGCTCTGATACAACTGATCTAGATTATTTTCGTCACGAAATGAGAACGAAGATATAATAAAGAAATGCACAGAGATATCACAGATATTCAATAATATAACAGAAATGTATCAGAGATGCAACCATAAACATAGATATACAGTAATACACGATTTCTATTAATCAAAGAAATGTACAGAGACTGTAAAAATACAGAGTGAAAGACTCGCTAGAATGGTGGCGGCTTATCTATGAGAAGAGATGTGACAGCTGCGCTCATTGGCAAGAAGAAGATCGTTACAATGAGGCTCTGAAGGCATTTTTACAATAAATAAGAATTCCCAAAACCCTAGACATCCAAAAACCTAACCCTAGGAGATGAAGCGCCAAAAGTCATGTGGGCCCCGTTTGGGTAAGTTAGTACATCAACTTCCTGGGGTCGTAACTTTTGCATACGATCTCCGTTTTAGGTGTGTGATAGCCCGTTGGAAAGGTATTGTCAAGGAGACTCATTTTAGGGGCTCAATGATGCTTTTAGATATCAATTAGGAGCTCGATCCTGAAAAACCTTCATTTAGGCCCTCAAAATGGCCCCGGAAGTTAAAAACTGCTAAAAATAGTAAATTGCCAAAATTGTCAGAAAACTGTTTTGAGCCAGTCGAACAAGGTGGGTGGCCACCGATATCCACCTGGATCAAAGGAAGATCCTTAGTTCCCCCCATTGTCAAGCTCATTGAAGAACTTACTAAATCCACTAAGAAGATCACCTAAGTAGGGCACATGTCTTCCCCAGATTAGATCTGCTAATTTTTGAAGTTGAGAAATTAGGGTTTCCTCATAAAACATTAGGTTTGCAGTGCCAACTCCTTCATGCCAGTTCCTTCTTGCCATTGGATTCATGCCATTTATAGTGCCAATTACTTCTTTCCATTTTCTTCGGGTCAGTTACAATGCCAATTCCTTATTTCCATTTGCTTCATGCCAGTTGTTAGCACCATGATTTTCATGGCTAAGGTTAGAGGTTTTTCAACAATTTGCAAAGTCATGCCTGTTAGCACCCATGTTGTTTTTATGCTTGGCATCATCTAACATCTCGAAGGGCTAGTTCCAAAAGGAAGCTTATCATTTATTTATTCCCATTTCAATTTGCAACTGCGCGCTGCAAAATTCACTGCACGCTGCAAAATTCATTGCGCACCGCGCAGAGGATGCTGTCACACAGAGAATGTTGTCGCACAGAGGATGTTGTCATGTAGAGAATGCTGTCACATAGAGGATGTTGTTGCGCAAAGAAGCTTGTCGCGCATAGGATGTTGTCACACAAAGAAGGTTGTCGCGCAGTGGATTTTGTCGCCCAGTGGGTTGTCACACAGAGGATGATGTTGCGTAGAGGATGTTTTCATGCAGATAATTCTATCGCGCAGAGGATGTTGTCGCGCAAAGAAGTTTGTCGTGCATAGGATGTTGTCACGCAAAGAAGATTGTCACGCATAGGATGTTGTTGCGCAGTGGGCTGTCACGTAGAGGATGATGTCGCGCAGAGGATGTTGTCACGCAAAGAAGGTTGTCGCGCATAGGATGTTGTCACACAGTGGGATGTCATGCATAAGATGCTGAAGCACAGTGGATTTTCCTGCGCACAGGATACAGGTCGCACTGCGCAAATTACTTGTTTAGTGGTCAACTTCAAGATCAATTTCTGACCAACTGGAGAGGAATTTTATGAATCCCCGAGAGGTTTTTGTTGAGGACAAACCAAATAATAAAAAACTCTCTCAGATTTGTAAAATGTGTCACGGATTGGGACATTCGAAGGAATATTTGAGCCCTATTTTTCAATTTTCATGATTTCCTGTCCGAGACATGTTTTTGCGACACATATTCCGACCAGCTGGATATGAATTTCAAGAAACCGAGAGAGGATATCGTTGCATAGAAGATTTGCTGTGCAAGGATGACAGAGTGTCCAACAGTGCAAATGATAGATCATCACAACCATATGGTTGAATTTGGATCATGATTAATGACTGTAAAGAATATTTCGGTTACGATTATGATTTGGCAAAGTCAGGTTTTCTATTTTTAGTGAATCCGTTGAAGTTATTGTTCTCTTTCAAAGAAAACAGATCCATGATTCCAAGAGAGAGTAGCTCGACCCTAATAGGCAAGGGTGACATTAGATTTCTATATATGGGGATCATTTTTATGTAAACAGGGTTGGTTGGCAAATTGAGTAAATGACTACTATTGTATGTAATCTGAGTTTTTGATCGAAATTTAATGCAAAGGTCCTGTGATTTGATGAACAGATTCTAGTTGTAATAGTCGGATGTATTGTGTCTCTTTCTTTGTGTCTGTGTTTCCCGTTACCTTTTATTTCATATCTCATACTATCTATTTCGGAACGAATTTTCGAACCTGTGGATTCGCTCTACAACGCCCCTTGTTCGCGCCACTTAGACAAAACATTTTCCTCTCAAGCTAACTCTGAATTTGTCAACAACGACGCTCTTGAGTTACTTTCTGTGTTTTTCTCCCGCCACACTTTACTGTTTACACTGAAGGCTGTTGCTCGCCTAGCCTTCTCCTCTCGAATCCAGTCACTGAGTCATTTGTTTTGTCTCTTCCTCAGATCAACCCCATAGCGCAAGTTTTACTTTTCTACGCCAATATAACCAGAAACCTTTTTACCATTGGTGTTAAATCTAGCCATTGTTTTCAAAGTCATATCCTACGTGGAGACCGCACCATTTCTGAGAGAGCCCTCTCCAGATCCGAAAGGCTAGTTTCGGGTCTCAAAGTTGGTTGAAAAAGTTACCTTCGTCGTCTGTTTATCATCCAAATAGATCTATGGAGTGCGGACACCAGTTACAGTGCCAGTTGCAGTGCCAGTTGCAACACCAGTTGCAGTGCCAACACAAGCTGCAGTACCAGTTGCAGTGCCAACACAAGCTGCAGTACCAGTTGCAGTGCCAACACAAGCTACAGTACCAGTACCAGTTGCAGTGAAAGTTTTTGTGAAGTATTGGAACTTACTTTTGGTTGTCTTAGTGTGCCTTACCATAGCACATCTCCAACTATCTTAGGATTTCCAATTGGAGCACCTTGAAATTTTTGGGTTCGTCATTACTTGTCACTGCTCCCAGATGGTGTCGTTGTTTCTAGAGGTATGTACTTGTATATGTTAAAACTGTATCATTATCTTAAGGGTATTTGCAGGAGAAAGGATATTTTTTCCAAACAAACGATCATAAATCCAGAGGGATCTCAGATCCAACACATTAAGAGGAACAATGCACTCCGGGTTTGATTATTTTGATATGACTCTAGTTGTTATGGCATTATTGTGATTTTATAAACATCCAATTGTATTTTTATCTATTGAAGTTATGATTATCAGACTAACCTCTGTTCAAAGCCAAAGTTATGAACCGACTCTATTCAAAGTATTAGATTGATTAAGGTTGAGATTTTCGAGTTTACTTGCTTTATATTCCCTAACTAATATTTCTATCAGGAAAGCATATTATCTTAAGTACATGGGATAGGTTGGAGAGAATATTTGTCATCTTGAGTGAAGGAGACTGAGAAGAAAAGCAAAAAAACTCATTCTTGAAGATAAGACTCCAGGTCACAGGTGATAACTCTGAGGGAAGCTATAGTGATGGTTGTAGGAGACAACATATTAGATGGTATCTATCTTGAGACATGGAACAGACTGTCCAACTAAGAAGTTGTATACATGACCGTATACATCCATGTACCAAAGAAGAAGAAGAAGATGAAGAAGAGTACTTTTGTGAGATACCAAGTATCTCATATGGAGATTGATTGTAAGGAGAAGAAGGCTCCAAAGATGACTGAAAAAATCCCTCTAGTGCAGTTCATCACTCTTCAGATCATCAAGAAGAGTTAGTAGAGCTAGAAGGGACTACCCATAATCGTTGCAGTAACTAAGAAGAGACTTGTGTGGTCCCATGAAACTTTGCAGGATACAATATTGATGAGCCATATCATGAGGAATAGATGGCTCCATTGGTGGTGAGGCAGGCGACCCCATTGAGTACTAGCTCAGAAGGAGCTAGAGTTCAGAGGGAGGCGACCCTCATGATCTAATAGGGAGGAGCATCCTCCCTAGGAACATTCACATGAGACTTCAGAGGAAATCATCACATAGAGGGAGCAAATGGCTCTGAATATTATACAGACTCATATGGAGTCAAGCTTCAGAGGGAGAATGGAGACTCATAGACTTTAATATTTAGATGGAAGAGAGAGATGTCTTCCGGGGCTGACAGACAGGTTCCATGGGTTGAGAAGGCTAGATCGAAGCTTCAGAGGCTTCGAGGAGATATGAGATCTTATGGGAATATTCCCTTGCTACAGTAGAATTTGCTACAATCACTAAGGAAGAAGTCGGTCATAAGGACTGGGAAATATATCTTTTCCTTGGTTCTGAGACCAGAAAGAAAATCGGTGGCGAATTCCAAGTTGATCTATAAGATCAAGCATGTTGCATATAAATAGCCTAGAGATGTACAAAGTCTAATTTGTGTCTAGAGGATTCTCCCAGCAAGAGGGAGAAGACTATGATGAGACACTTGATATAGTATATTGTTTCCGATGAACAGGTAGCAGATATGTTGACCAAGCCTCTGTTAGGGACAATCTTGGAGTGGTACAAATGTTTTTCTCCAGTAGTGAGAATTGATGTATTCCCCAGTAACGGGAAGTGATGTGATCCCCAGTAGTGGGAGCTACTCCAGCAAAGGCTAGTATGCTACCCCAACGCAAATTGGTACTCCAACATAGGCTGGTATGCTACCCTAGCATAGTTTGGTACTCCAACGCAGACTGGTATGCTACCCCAATGTAGGTTGGTACTCCAATGCAGGCTGATATGTTACCCCAACGCAGGTTGGTACTCCAACGTAGGATGGTATGCTACCCCAATTCAAGTTGGTACTCCAACACAGGCTGGTATGTTACCCCAACATAGGTTGGTACTCCAACGTAGGCTGTCATACTACCCCAACACAGGTTGGTACTCCAACGCAGGATGGTATGATACCCCAACGCAGGTTGGTACTCCAATGCAGGCTGGTATATTACCCCAACATTGGTTGGTATGCTACTCCAACACAGGCTGGTATGTTACCCCAACGTAGGTTGGTATGCTACTCCAACATAGGTTGTTATATTACCCCAATGTAGGTTGGTATTATACTCCAAAAAAGGCTAGTATGCTACTCCAGTGAAAGTGCATAACTTCTTATGATGGCTAATGTGCAACTATGATGGTGATACTTGTTACATGATATGTTTGATCATATGATATCTTGTGTGGCTATGGTGATGCTACCTATAGACTGGTATACAAGACCACGTGAGTCTTGCCCATGCCATGAGAGATGGATGGATGTGTTTTGAGACCACTACATGAAGAACATCTTAGTTAATACCTCCATAGCTAAGAGGGAGTGTTGATGTTTTGGTAGCTGTGGGAAGTATTAACCTCCACGTGTAACCTATGAATTAGAATAGAATATTCTGGAAGCAAGTGAACCATTAAACATATGTGTGGAAATCCTAGAAGACAAGTCGACCTAGCAGAATAATTAATATTAGAATATTGTCTTCCATAAATACAAGTCAGCTCCACAGGAAAAAGATAAACAAAAGATATAATTACCAGAAAGTAGGTTAGCCCAACTAGAAAAGTCACTGGATAGATTAATACAAATAGAGGACGTTTTAGCTCATTTGTACACCCAGTTAGAGTGCAAGTCTCGTGGAGAGTTGCAGTTGCAGCTGCAATTGCAGTTGCAATTGCAGTTGCAAGGAGGAATAAGGGTGCATGGTCATCTCTTGGCCTTGGTCTCTCTCTTGGTGATTCTCTTGGTGACATTCTTGGTGATTCTCTTGGTGACATTCTTGGTGTTTCTCTTGGTGACATTCTTGGTGATACTCTTGGTGATATTCTTGCTAAGTATGGTGTAAGTATGAGAGCTACTGCAGTTGTGTATGGTACTTGTTCTGTGGATACGTAGACTCTCTCTCTTGTGTGCTACCCTTGGAGAAGGAGCACTCTACTTGTCTTGAGTTGTTGTTGCAGTTAGCAACTAGGGTTTATCTGTTGGTTCTAGAGTAGGCTTGCCGAAATTATTATAAGAAAAGGTTAGTGTGCTCATGGGTGGCATATGTGAATGCCTATGGTTGGGTGACAATGATGTGACATTGTCTATGGTTAAGCGAGCATACCAAAATTTCAATACTATTTTCCTCACCATAGGAGTTGCACTGCAAGGATATTCAATAACATAGAGGAAGTAGCTGGTTGTGAGAGAAATGAGTTATCAATTGATTGAAGGCCAATTATACAAATTAAGAGTGGATGGAATTATTAGATGATGTGTGATGGACCACAAGACATAAGGAATTCTATGGGAAATCCATAATGGAGTAGTAGGAGGCCATTACAACATGAAGGCCATAACTCACAAAGTATTACATGCATTATTGTGGGGGCTAAAAATATTCAAAGATGCTAATAAATATGCTAAATCTTGCAACATTTACAAGAGAATTAGACGACCATCCAAAACAGACAAAATGTTACTACCCTCGGTGGTTGTTCTACAACCATTCAAGAAATGGGAAATGGATTTTATTGGGCCCATAAATCCACTAGAAATACATTCAGGAGGCTAATACATAATTGCTGCTACAAAATACCTTATTAGATGGGAAGAGGTAGCACTGACCCAAGATTGTAGCATGATATGATAGAAAGATTTATCTTTGAGAATATCATATCTATATTTAATTGTCCTAGGAGTTTGACAATTGATCAAGGTAAGCACTTCATGAATAATACTATTTGGACCCCAAAAGAAGAGTTTATTTTACAACACCACACTAGTAGTTTGTACTATCCACAATCCAATGGGAATATTGAGGTCTTCAATAAAATATTGGAGAAGGGTTTGATGAGGTTTTGTGTTGTCAAGTAGGATGATTGGGATGAGAGGATACCTATGATAATCTAGGCATATTAAACTATTACCAAGAATCTCATTAAGAATACCCTAATCAATTTGGTCTATGGTAGGGAGGTGGTGGTACCCACAAATTTCTTGGTGCCAAGTTTGTTCATTATGAAATCTACCAAGATGATGGATGAAGAGTTGGTATAGAGCTAGCTTACAGAGTTGATGCAATTAGAAGATGACCACTTCTTATCATGATATCACTAAGAGGTCAAGATTTCATGACAAAAATATATCCATATTAGATATCAGAGCTTCGAGAAAGGTTACTTGGTATTGCTCTACAATAGTAAGTACCACTAGAACCTTAGTAAATTATAGATGCATTGTTTGGGCCCATTCATGGTTGCAAAAATTCACAATTCTGGGGTAGTAAAATTTTTCCAACTAGATGGAACACTTTGGAAGGGATGGTTGAATGGTGCTCGCCTGAAACCTTTCCCTCCTCAACACTAAGTTTTGATTATCTTAAAAATGATATTTGTACAATATTGTTATTTGTTCTTCATCAGTTGAGTCAATTAAGATCAATCCTATGATGGGCTAGTCAGTCTAGTGTGTAGTAAATTCAATCTTAACATCACGGTTAAGAAGTCTTTAGTTAGTAGGTTTGAGTCAAATTTGAGAGCCTTTTAGTCAATTTGAGTTTGAAATTTTCTTTTGATGTTTCTTAAAGGACATGAACCACCTTTGTGGTCAGGGGGGAGATTCTCATTTAAGTTTTTTATACTTTCATGTTACATCTAAGAATTTTTTTTAAGTTGCATCCAAATAAAGATTTTGGGTTGCACCAAGATAAAGTCTTTTTCTTGTGGCATGTTGGCATGGGATGTAGGCCCTAGTCAACTATAAGACTTCAACCTAAAGAAAAGTCTCAATTATACTTCAATTTGTTTGGAATTGGGAATCAACAGTGTTTGGCATGGTTACCTTTACTAATTTGATGAAATGAAAAATTTAGGAAAAGTGTTTAATTCTATGTAAATATGTAATATGCAAATGCAATCCTAATCTATGATTCCTGGCCAAGTTAAAGGACTAAGAAATGGATATAAAATTGGCTGAAATACATGTACAAATAACTTTGAAATAGTTTTATAGAATTAACATACGTAAATTCCAAGCAAATTGATGTAAATGTAAATGTAGGTGAGCCTAACATTGAAATAACTTGCTACAAATTTCGTATCCATTTGTTGACATCAATCTAAAGAACATGCAATATTGGTCTAGAAAATAGTCTAAATAACTTTGAAATAGTTTTATAGAATTAACATATGTAAATTCCAAGCAAATTGATGTAAATGTAAATGTAGGTGAGCCTAACATTGAAACAACTTGCTACAAATTTCGTATCCATTTGTTGACATCAATCTAAAGAACATGCAATATTGGTCTAGAAAATAGTCACATGTGTGTGTGTGTGTGTGTGTGTGTGTGTGTGTGTGTGTGNGAATTCAAAAATGCCCTTCACTAAGGATAACCATAAGCTTCTACTAATATATATTCTATAAAAAACTCCTAATATCAACCCTACTTTGCAAAACATTAAATATATTGGAATTTAACAGAACACATGGTTGCTATGATTATCAACCTACCAAACATAAGAAGGTTGTGATGCCTACACTTCCATCTCCACATATTCACACAATTAATGAATTGTTTCTTCTTCTTTAAACTTCCCCAAAGTAGATCCCATAGATAATCCAACATTTGAAGCCATAGATTGTGAGGACCTATTCTAAAGAGAAACCAATTGTTTAAGCATTTTGCACTTAGTTTCAAGAGCTTTTATTTGCTTGCTTTGTTGCAGAACAATCTCCATTAATAATGCATACTTCTTATTGTGGGTTCCCTCATGCCCATGTAATTTATATGTGATAGAGAACAAATAAGTCTTTATGTCATTGATAAGACTCTCATGCCTCCTAATAACCCTTTGTATTTTGAGAATTTCATGGGGAGTATTATTCCCTTGGAAATGAAACTTACCAAGATTGTCCATGTAGCTCAAACAACAAATACACCTACCTAGGATCCTATCTAAATAAAAATAACACAAAACAACCATGGAGCACTTCCATAGAGACACTTCCTCAATCATCAAAAACATAGAACCAAAGGCAATTAAAATCACTAAAATCATAGAGGAGAAAAACACATCCAAAGGCACCCAAACAGATTGGAAAAAATGTCTAGGACATCTAGACCACTCAGGTAGGATTACAACCCTTAATTCAAACTCTAGACCCAATTCTAATTTGAAAACTACTTCACTTTCAAGAATTTTACGTCGACATGCCCTATTGGATTCTGGTTTCTCATTGTTCGACGTGTTAATCCAATGGTCTCCAATGTGTCATATATTTGACCTATATTACATGGAATTCGATATCCAGACATACGTAGTTTTTATTTTTCTTATCTCTCTCAAATACCAGATATCCGGAATCTAGAATCCATAACTTTCTATAATGTCCATTTTTCTCAAATTTAGGATTTTTGTATTTAAGCCATTTGATTTGGATTGGCCATGTGTATTTTTCCAATTACATGTCACTGTGATATGAGGTGGAAATTATTATGGTTCTTGACTTGGAAACCTTCGTGTCTCTTGACTTGTCCTATATGATGTCACAACCTTTCTGTTATTTGTGATGTGGCACATGAAATGGATGCTGAGATGTCTCGTGAATAGTCAATCATAATCCAATTTTCTATTAACTATGCATTTTTAAGAAATCCCGGATGTCCACGTCATCTACCAGCTCACTTCCATGTCACATCCTGATGCTTGCGCGATCTAGAAATGGCCCTACATGGAATATATTTTGTTGATGTGTCATTTGATTTATCTATCTTACTTGGCATCCAGATCCAGGTTTTCAAGTTATGCTCATTTTTATCAATTTCCCGGATATACATATCTTGGATTCTAGGTAACTACGACCACAAGTTTACCTTAGTAGCTACCAATGCGATGTTTCATTCTTTCCCCAACTGCACACAAGTTACATGAGCACGATTTGCCTATATTAATTATTTACAATAAATTTTCATAATGCATGTGGTATTAACTTTTTAAAATTGCAAAAGTAACAACGCATGTATACATGCAAATAAATCAACGGTGGGAATTAAATTTTATCACTTGATCATTGGTTCAAAATGGATTAAGAGTTATCCAGATATGGAATTGCGCATTGGAGTATCATTTTAGATTTCCTTGGATTCTTTCTCCACATAAAGAGGTTCCCTGGATGTGTTTAGTAGACTCACAATTCTTCTTATAGAGGGAACAAAAGCTCGGGCCGATGAAACCTCTCCTTTGTAGATTGTCCCAGGATAGTATGCGATCCTCTACAACCAACCAAATAAAAATCTTAATTTTCAGAGAACAATCCCATGACCAGAGCGCCTTCCACCAACCTCGAATGGTTTGGGTCCATTTCAGTTTTTCCACATCCATATTCTTGACAGTTAAAAGCCCCGAATGATCTCTTCCAGTCCAGATCAAGTCATCTGTTCTTTCCTGCAACATCACTCCTGAGTTAATCATAGCACATTTGTAGCTATTCCATTCAATGTATAGGGGACCGGTAAGACCCAACTCCTCACATGTGATCCAATTAGAACAAACCATACCAATACCAGGATTTCGAAGAACCTGGAAAAGGTAATAAAAACCTTTCTGATTTAAAACTATAACTAAATCCTCCGACAGGAGCGCCTAGACTCCCAAACCCAAAGTGTAATCCTTACCTATTAGAATGGACCGGCCCGACCTCGGTCTCCAGGCCAGCCAGTGCATGAGTAGGTGAAAATATTTTAATAAGTAAGTTCAGGTCTGAGATCCTTTTACTTCTGATATATTGACAGTGCGAAACCACCTCTCCACGGAAACAAAAGGAATATACTTTGATATAATTACCCGATGCCATAAACCGTCGTGCTTCAACACCCTCAAAAGAGTGTTTGCCGCCATCTCTCTACTAAAATCTGCGAGATTCCTCAAACCCCATCCCCCAAATTACTTGGGCTGAGAAATATGTTGCCAGTTGCATAAATGAATGCTTTTCTTCTTTTTACCTCCCGACTAGAGGAAACCAAAAACCAATTGGCAAATTCTTTGAATAATTTGAGCTGGTAAATTGGAAAGAGCCAACCAGTAAACTGGTTGATTTCAAGGACGGCTTTGATCAACACTAAGTGTCCCCCTAAATACAACCAATGATTGCACCAGTGTCTAAGCATGCTTTCAAATTTATCAATCATCCACTACCAATCCTCTGTTGTGTACCTACCCATCTTTAAAAAGTACCCTAAATACCTAAACCCTTCCGACAAGCCTTGGATCTGATAATTAAAAGGTTTTTTTAAAATCTCCAATACCTGTTGCTACAATCCATAATGAAGGAAGGTAGTTTTTTGTGCATTTATTTGGAGACCCGACGCTCGACAGAACAACTCCATAACCCTGCTAATTTCCTTCCATTCCTCAATGGAATCTTTTGTCAATATAAGGATGTCATCGACAAATAGAAGGAGTAGGATCTTCATAGTCCGAGAAACATTGATACCTGTAATCAATCCTTTACCTTGGCTTTCTTTCAGGGCCAGACTCAGGCCTTCCATTATTAAAATGAACAAAAATGGTGACAAAGGGCATCCCTGCTTGAGTCCCTTCCCACTGTGAAAGAAGTCTGATGGCTCTACATTGATTAGGACCGCGAAAGTAGCATAAGTGATACATCTTATGATCCACTTGGTAGTTGGCAGCCCAAAGCCACACTAGAGTAAAACCATTCTAAGAAAATCCCAGCTGATATTGTCATATGCTTTCTTCAAGTCGATCTTTAGAATTAAGGCCTGAATCTTTTTTTCCTTGATGCTATGAAGGCATTCCTTGGCAGTGCCTATTGCATCAATAATTTGTCTTCCCTTCAGGAAGCCGAATTGCTCCTCTGATAGGGTACGATACATAATTGGTTTGATTCTTTTGGCAATAATTTTGGAGATTATCTTATAGCATAGGTTGCATAAAGAAATCGACTAGAAGTCTCCAAAAGTTGCAGGTCCATTTACCTTCGGTATGAGAGCGATGAAGGTCGAATTTAGATTTCGATTGACTTCACCCCTAATTGTCGCTTCTTCAATGGCATCCAACAAATCGTTTGCTACCAATTCATAGAAATAAATATAAAATTCAATGGTCCACCCGTCGGGGCCCAGGATTTTTTCTTTTGATAAGCCTTTTAAAACTCCAAGAACCTCCTCCTTAGTTACATCCACTTCAAGTAGGGTAATTTCCTCATCTGTAACCATGCATGAATACTTTCTCACTAGATCAACCTGTTCCATAATCACATTCTGAATGGATTCTTTATAAAAAGTACTGAAATACCTCTTTGCTTCCTTCTTGATTGCCTCATGGTCCTGTATAACCTGGTGCCGATCATCCTTTATTTCCCATAGGTGTTTTTTATTGCACTGGTAACTAGCAAAGTTATGGAAAAACTTTGAGTTTTTGTCCTTGCATTGTATCCACGTGGCCCTACTCTTTAGGCACCAACGTTGCTCCTCTTCCATTAACAATTGATTTCGATCATCTTCTAAAAGTTTCAATCGTGTATCCAATTTTGTATTAACAAACGAGTCCAACCTTTGTATTATAAGCATTGAAATTTCCGCTTCTAAGTTTTCCATAAATCTTTTATCCTTGTTTTTATTTTCTGCAATCCACTCTTTGACCCAAGATTTTAGCTTTTGTAGCTTTCAGACCATTCTACTTTGTGCTCCTTCCTCTCCCAATCCCTGCTGTTCGCACCAAATTGACCTGACTAAAGCCCCAAATGACTCTTCACGCAAACATGCCCGATTGAATTTAAAAGGGTAAGCTATGTTCTTTTGACCATAATCCAATTAGAATAAAACTAGAGCATGGAATAAAACTGGAGCATGGTCTGAAATATATGGGAGTTCAACCCACGATATGTACCTTACCGCATCTCCGAGCAGATATTTAGATACATAAACTCTATCCAGCCGCTTCTGTATCCCCTGCAATAATGAGCGCATCCATAGATAATAATCCTTTGGCTTCCACCTTTTCCCAAAAAAGTTTGCGCCGTGAGCATGGGCCATACGAGTTAATAAAACAGATCCGACTCTTGTCTGGATTATGATTAAGGTCTACTCACGCCTAGTTTTTCATAACATTCCATTCTTATCAATTTTTTTTTTCTTGCCCAAAGCCATTGAATGTATTTCCAAACCCTTTGCATCCATTAGTAGTCTTGCAAACAACTAAAAACACTTAATTTTTTTTTTGAAATTTTATTGTAGACCGCTATTAAAATTTGGTAAGAAGAAAAACTTCCATTTTTTTTGCTAAAAGTTGAAATAGGTTTATATATTATAGTTGTAATTTTTTTGCAATTGTGCTTTGTACAAGGAATATGGCGCCTAAAGTTAAGGGAAAGTAGAAAATAATTGAGAACCCATAAGATAAAGAATTCAATGAAGAAATAAATCCCATTTATGCTCTCTTCTTAGATACAACTCATAATACATAACATAAGGGATATCTAGTCTGGATTCAAATTCATGAAATGTTTGAGAAGTTAAGTTTTTCTGATGAAGATGAAGAGGATGCAGACATTCTTCGGGACATTAGAAACTCAAATCTTCACAAGGTTTCAACAATACCACCCATTCTTCCATAATATGACATGGTGCACTAGATAATTTCTCATGTTGACATTGCAAATTGCACAATAGTTATTGCATCTCGTCATGTAGTAGGGTATTTTGGGCTTGAAGACTTAGCTGAGATGTACAAGTTGGATTCTCTTGGTGTCAGCCTAAATATTTTTTTTGGATGATTTCAAAGCTAAAGTATTAGATGAAGAGGAGGTAGATATGGATGGATTAATCAAACCCTGATGGTATGACCCTATGTCTTTTAAAGTGGAATTAAACATGTTATATCCTATTCAAAGTTTCAAAAACACCTACATTTTAACAACTACTATGATTTACGTACTTTATTGTGAGAAGGATCCCTGACATTTCAAATTGGAATGGGTTCCTTTAATGCATCATATTTATGAAGATGGGGTAATTTTCAATTGGGCTCAAATTCTGTCAGGCAATATTCAATTGGTGGTTAAGAAATCATTGGAAACACCCCCTGGCTTCGAGGAAGGGTTTTATATGTTTGCTTATATTGTAGACGTGGTCTGTGCAAAAACCCATTTTACATTAATGAAATAGAATTGGACACCTGATCAGGTAACTATACGCATCTATTGCTCTATTCTCTGGAGTTAAAATTGTAAAAATCATTTTTACAATATTTGTGATAATTTCATGATTCCTTTATATATTGTGTTGTTCAACCAACCAGCTCCAAGATTCACCAAAGTGGATATAAATACTATTAAAGAGATAGGAGATTGATTTTTAGATGATAAATTTTCTTACGTTAGGATATACGGGTGTGCAACAACCCCTCAATTGTTACCCAATTAAGGGAAATAACATTCCAAACAATTTACACAAGAATTACTCATTCCTTATTCTCAAATTCAAAAAAATTATGGCCCACTTTTCCTTTGACTCTTGGAAAATATATTCCGCTAAATATTAAGCATGCAATGAAAGAAGCTACGTAAATGGAAAACATTTGGTTGTCATCTGGAAAATTCAGAAGATGTGATCCTAGAGATGTTGTCAAAGAACACTGTAAATTGTTTGAATTCTCCAAGTCATATTATCATGAGAAATATCCATTTGATCTTTTATTTCAAGGGGTTGACACCTTTGAAGATGTCAGAAAAAGGTTTGCGGATGCTCAAGATATACAAGAACGAGAAAAATTCTTAGCCCTTCGTGATGAGAGATGGAAGACTTTTTGTGAAGAAAAACTTAAGATAATGGGCACAAAAACTAACCTAGAATAAAAAGAGAAAAATAAGGATGACTCTTCTTAAAACAAGCAGAATTACAAGCAAAATCAAGGAGAATCAACATAGGGAACCAAATATTTAGGACTGGACAAAGACAATCCAACTAAAGACAACCATAAGGATACATAGGACAAGGATCAATCAAACAAGTCTTATGAAAAAGAAGGGGACACAAATTCTCAAACTCTAATATCTAAAGATGTGTCCATCACAAAAACAAACCCAGAACAAACTCCAACAAATAAAGACTCCCAAATTGATATTTCTGAATATCTCCTCTGATTGTTACACCAATTAATAATCTCTCAAGAGCTCCAGTATCTTCAACACTTGATTTAGATCAGTTTGAGCTTGTAGTACCTTTGGGAGAATACATTTTTAGCAGTGCAAAGAAAGGGATAGTTAGAGGAAGAACAAGGAAAAGAAAAACATGATTACTTGAAGAAGAATCTCCTAAACAACTTGAAGTTTGTATTACTACAAGTCAACAACCATAAAAGATGGCTCAAGAGACAAATTTAACATTAGGTGCATTTTCCAATGCTAATGCCTCGTCAGTGAATTAGTTGGTTTATGAATTAGAAAAGCAGAAGACAGAAGTAGCATCACTTGAAGAGAAACTAGAAAAACAGGGTTCAATACTAATAGAGGAACAACAACAACATGTTAAATAGCTAAAAGAGAAACATAGAGTACAACTTACAGTTCCATAAAATCAATATAAACAAGAATTGGAAAGGTTAAATGAAGTGCATTTGAAAGAAATAACTTCTCTTAATGAAGAACAAAAAAGGAGGATGAAAGAAATTTCCCACCAACATCAACAGAAGGTCAATTCATTGGAAACCCAAACTGAGAAATTCAAACGTGAACAAAATGATTCTAAATTTTTGAGGATAGAGGCACTTTCCATAAACATCATATTTAAGGAATTGCAAAAATAGTTTTATGAAATACTGGACCAAATTCAACAACATCTAGATTATTTTCTCAAATTGTCTGATATGAAAAAGGTTCAAATTGAAGATCAAAAAAATGTTCATAAGTCCTTTGATCAAATTTAACTCTGGGAAGTAAAAAAGAAAAGAAAACTTGATAGTATTCTTAAAATGACTGACAAAAAAAAAGAACAACATCAAATACTAATGGACAACATGGTTCACAGTTGTAGGAATTCCATTGATTTGATTAACGAAGAAACACAAAGATGCTTAAGTTTGTGGGAAGTTGTTGTAGATGTTATTGAATATTTCAACATGCATCATGTTGAATACCATGAAACACCAAGTAAGTTATGTCTCGAAAATGTGGATAAAAAAAGAGATGTCAACAAAGACAAGATCGCTCAAATTTCAACTTGGGACAATAGTTCAATTCATGAATTCATAACTACCCCTGCAAAATGTTTGAGGTCAATTCCCATTTCTTTTCAAAATTTAAAAGATAAGAACATGTTATCATAAAAAGGATTTATCAATGTGAGGTAGGTTTGGATAACCCAAATCCACCTCTTGTATCACATATGATGGATATCCATAATCAATGGAGAGTGTATTTCAAGAATAGAGAAAATGAGAAGAAAATATGATCTTCTTCTGTAACAAAATTGCAACTAATTTCCTATCTGGGGGGATTGAGTAGAAGAAGATGATTGATTGATATCTTTGGGGAAGAAACTTTAAAAGGGAAACTTTTCTTCCGGGAAAGGGCTGGAAAACTTGATATTGAAGGCTTGCATACTTTTATCAGACTTTTAATGATTAAGTGAAGGTTGATATCTTTTGGAGAAATATTTCTGTGTGAATGTAAGATTGTATTTATTTGCACTTCTGTAATTGATACAATTTCTGTCATTTATATTCTTTTGTGAAACTTCTTTTGCAATTTAGTAAGCTTTCCATTTTATATTTTAATTAGATATGAGAATGCATATATGTTATACAAATGACTTCTTATTTGGAAACTGTGTATGCATATGTGTGTAATACTTTACTGAATAAAATTACTATTTTATTTAATTCAATAATTTATCATTCTGTCTTTTATCTAATTTATATTACACTTTCTCCTAGTCAGGATAGTTAGAATATTATTAGTATTTATTATTATTAATAAGTATTATAGATATTATAGCCAAATTAGAAATATATTCATTTAGAATATTTTGTCTAAATTGGTCGATTATCCCATTTTAGGCTGAAATTGGGCCCACATACTAGTGGATATTGCTATCCAAAATGAGAGAAAATCTAATTGGGACCTGCCATTGGGTGATCATTCCACATTGTTGGTAATAGGAATTTTTTCGACTGTCAACAATTTTGGTGCTAGAAGGAGGGTTGAGTGATATGTATGGCTGGTAAAGATTCTCACAATTCCAAGACATATCAGTCAACTTGTACCAAATCACCTCGATGGAGAATCCCTCTTCAGAAACCTACCAATGAAATATCATAGCACAAACAAAGTGTAGTTTTTGATCTGTCTATTCAGAAGAAAAATACACAAGACTTAGAGTCCTAGAGTGACCCTGTTTCTACATTACAGACTGAACCAGTAGATTCTAAAACTTCTAAAGAACATTCATTGAATAATCCTCAACTACAGTTGTCTAGAATTGTGACCAAAGAAAAAATAAAACAGTTTGTACTTTCACCCATTGAATTCACGATCCTTGCAAAGGCTGAACAATCTGAGAAAGTGCAGACAAGTACTATATATTATTCCTCTCATACTAACCCTCTTTTTGAAGGAATTGAAGAGGTCAAAGTTCAATTCAAAGGAAGTGCTGATAAATCATAATCTCGTCTAGAAAGTCCTCCTCATACTCCTCTAGGGTCTCAACCAAGTATTCTCAGGGTAGTCCGAGAAAATCTCCTCAGAGAAGTCCTAGACAATCTTTAAGGAGAAACATGGCTAATGTACCAAGAAGACCATGGCTTGCACCAGTAGCTATTGCAGTTCCACGACTTGCTCATGATCTCCCTAAGAATCTAGAGAAGTTCTTATCGAAGTTTGATCCTGATAAAAAACAATTTCCTGAAGATCACATAAGTAAATTCATGTTAACAACTATTTTGATGAATGTACAACATGAAGAAGTTGTTTACCATTTTTTGCCATATAATTTTGAGGGAAAAACATCTACTCGGTACTTTTCACTTCCACAAGGATCAATAACTAATTGGAATGAATTTGAAACTCCTTTCATGAAGAAATTTGGTGAGAATAAAACCCCAAAAATATTGATGTTAGAGTTGTCAAGAATTAAAATGAATACAAAGGAAAAAATCAAGGTTATTGCTATAACCCTAAATTTCTCTACACATGCATACTTGGCCTTTGGTCCTCTTACTTGTATTTTTTTCCAAGCCACTACTAAATTGCTCTTATAAAAAACCAAATTTTTGAAGATGTACACGCCCTGCACCGATACTGTCCGTGTACATACGCTTACTGCACCACTACATCCCACATACATACACATGCCACACCACTACAACCCGCATACATACTCATGCTGCACCATTACAACCCGCGTATACTTGCAAAAAATAAAAATTTGCAAGGAATTCGTTGAGATTAAGGGCTATTGGGTAGTTTCCCAACTAATCCATTGCCTATAGCCCATCACCCAACCGAATAACCATCCTTTTGTCATATAAAAGGAGCTGTTGGGGTCTCATTCCACATCTAGACATAAGAACAATGAAAATCTACCCATTTCACATCCCCTCCTTGCCCAAGTTATTCCAACCCTTTTGTGAGAATTACCTCAACATTCCCCAATTAGCCCTTCTTCCTCCATCAAAACCCATTCACTTCCCAAGAAGAGATCTGAAGGTTGAGAGGAGAAGCCATACAAAGGTGAACTTGGAGCTTGGTGAAGAGGAGCTCGGACCAGGTTCATGGAGCAGTAGTTGGCTTTGGTTGTAAAGGTATAATCATTGAGTTATTAATAAAATAATTACTTTTCTTGTCCCAAATCATGGTGTATTGAATGCTTGTAATGGTTTATGTTTTGAAATTCTAACATCTAACCCTAATTTGTATATTAAATAACATGTTTGTCGCTTTCTATTTGTCTATCCTTGAATGCAGGTCAGCCTTGGGAGGAGGCTTGCAGTCAGCGAAGCTTTCAAGCGTGAGGGGATCATCACCGAATGCGGAGTAGAGGTATACTTACTCGATCCCTCTCATCTTTGATTTTCTTGTATGAGTTTTGGTATGTTTGGGGTAGTCTAGAGAAGTAGTTGACTTTTAGATGGTTAATTGATTTGCCTACATTCTGAACCCTGGTGTAGCCATAGGGGGGTTTTTTCTGCTAGTAGATATTGATAAAATATTTTTAACATTAATTAATAATTTTTTTGAAGATTTTAGGCTTGCCAACAATTTAGTCATTGAATTTTATACTACAACTCTACCTTCTTCAATTGCCATCTTTGTTAAAAGAGTTGGGAAAAAAAACTTATCTGAAACTTTTGAAGAATCCTTAGATGTGGAAAAATAAATGATGAGCATTACAGGTAAATCACCAATAGTGGAAAAGAGAATTGTTCCACCTATCAAGAAACAAAATATAATTAAAAAATTATATGAAAAGAAATATAAATAAATTGTAGACATGGACAATCTTTAGAGAATAATTAAAAAACTCTTGAATGACATCATAAACCTTCTTTCAGGAGAACTATTCCACCACCAAACAACCAAAACCCTCCTACTGATGAGATTCATCTTAAGGATTTTTCTCAAGATAAATTCTGTAGAGCACATAATGTGAGTCATTATGAGAAAACCTGTCTAACATTTGTGAACATGTTTAAAGTTCTTACTTCTATGGAAGAAGAGGAAGATACACAAATAGATAAATATGAGGAGGAAGAAACTCTTGAAGTCAATGTTACATGGGATAATATATGACGAGGAAGATGAAAAAGATGAAGATATTTGTGCTGCACAAATCAGAAGTAAGGTTCCTCCATCAAATTCAAGTTCGCCATCTACATCTTCTCCTTCCCAAAAATATTCATCTATAGATAAATCAGTCCCTGGTTTAGGTAAGTCTGCTATTATTTATGATATTCTAGATTATGATTTGGTTGAGGATATGAAGAAAACACAGGATAACATTTCTTTATATGAATTTTCAAAATTAAACCAACAACAAGGAGAATTACTTAAGGCTTTAGGGAAAATTAATTTTGAAAATGACACACATACAGTCGGAAGTAAGGATAAAGGAAAAGTTGCCCATAATTCTTCATAAAAAAATAATAATCAACTTAACGTAAATGCTACTTTAATAGGAGAGAAGTTTGTTTCTCATACACCCCCTTTCCTTTTGATAGTTAAAATCTTTAACAAAAATGTACATAACTATTTGGTAGATTCATGGGCTTCTTCCAATGTAATGCCATATTCTATTTGTAGGAAGTTGAATGTTGAACCCAATAAAGATACCATTCAGATTGTACAATTAGATAGGACAAATGTCAAAGTTTTCGGAGATCTCAAAAATGTATTAATTAGACTATCCTCTAACCCTAAGGTCCATCAGAATATCGATATCATTATTGTTGATATTGTAGATTTTAACCTTGTACAATATTTACTGCAAACAATTTTTCACTAAAAGAAAAAAAAATATACAATGGTAAATACAAACATTACACTTAGATTTTCCCCTGGAAACCCAAAACCGGGAAAACCAACATATTCTATATTCATTCATAGTGATACATTGTTTATAATACAATATACATATAGGAGCCAACAACATCCAAAACCCTAACCTAATGATCTAGATTAGTCAACAACCCTAATTCCTTAACCGAAAATAGAAAACGATCCGCAAAAAACCATGAGCCGAGAAACCACCCAAAAATGGACATGAAAATCAAGGCAACATGAAAAATGAGGAAAAAATGTGACATGTTTCCCAAGGCAAAAAATGCGACATTACTACTCGTGCAAAGAATATAACACATACCCAACAGATATTCCAGAATCACATGATTTGTTGCTATGTAGAGATTGGTCATAAAACTTAAATGGTTATTTTTTGATTGATTGGTCACATTTATGGTTGATGTTTGCACAGGGGAAGACCCAAGGTTCAACGCTTCAACAACGCACCAACAAAACCCTAACTACCGGTCCTTTCGGCAACACCTGCGAAGTAGGCGAAGTCTCACCCGAGGTAGAGGCAAGGGGGGGTTACATGACTCAGGTGTCTATAACCAAGCTGGGACATAGATATGTGATTATAAAACTTCTATAGAGTACTTAAGAACAACATGAATCAACCTATTAGTATTACTCACATCACAGATCAAACCCTAAGTAAAGATCGGAGCAGTAACAATGACAAAATAAACATCACACTTAACATCATAAGCTAGATTTAGCACATTCAACATATATAAAGCACTAAGCATTCACAGATCTATCTATCATATATAACAATCAATGCACTAAGCACATTCACCACATAAACATCATAGCACAAAGTAAACCATCAACACATGATATAGGTGGTTCACCCCAGTGTGGGGCTACGTCCACCAACTGCTTCTTCTTCTTTATTAGGCTTCAATCTCTTACATTCATCTTCTCCTGTGCATTAAACCACATAGCTAAGGTTCGCATTGGATAGGTGATCTACGCGCTAAGCACTAGATCCACCTTCCCAAAATTAGGTCAAGGCACAGAGCCAACTCCTCTATCAAGAACAGAGCCTTACATACATGTTCTGTTGCACAAAACAACTCAAAACTACTTGCCTCTTGCACTTAGCCAATTACATTCTCCTCACTAATCTACTTTACTTATTTATACTTTTACATTCGCTTACACAAAGGCCTAATCATGGGTAAACCCCTGGGCTTACATCCCATAAACCCTAATACAAAAACCCTAATGAACCCCTTGCTGGGTCCACAAAACAAGTGAGATCCCGCGATCTCAGTTCTGCCTGGGTGCTCCATCTTCGACCATCCTGTCGAAGTCCAAAAAGTGGTCAAACCTGACCAATGTTTCCTCAAAACTTGGTCGAGTGATAACAGGCCCCAAACACTCACCTGTGACTTGTCCCAATTCACTCAGATCTGGGCAGCACTGCTTCGAAGGCCTCAAGCTTAGCTCGAGCTGCCTCGACTTGTTGCTTCGCCTGAGCTTCCTACTCAGCGAACTCCTGGATCAATTTCTCTATCACAAGCCCTTCCATGCGCTGTTCCACTATCGCAACTACTCGGTCCAGTTGAAAACCTTGTCCTTTGATCTCTTCAAACACTGAAAATGCTTCATCCTACACTGGTTGTAGCCTCTATGTGACTTCCATTACTCTACCCTGGATGGCAGTAATCTGCTACTGGGCCCTGTGCTATTGTTGCGATCTCTTCATTCTCTCGACCGCTGTGAGTGAGTTCGTCTGTGCTTGAACTGTCATTGCCTGCTACTGCGCCTCTTATAGCTACACTTCTAGTTTCCTCAGCTTTGGATCTTCTGCGAGGCGTTCGTAGTTCTGCGTGCTCCTATCGCTCAACTTTTTGTATTCTGAGGTGAGGGCCCTGATCCTTCCAACGACGCTCTTAGTGGCTTCCTCCCTCTGGTCATGCACTTTCTGTGAAGTGCTTGGTACTACTTAGATCTCCAACTCCATTACCCTTGCTTGAAGCTGCTGGATGGCCTCAACGAGCTTCATCACTTGAACCTCGATTGCCTCATGATCCTCCTGTGCCAAGCCTAGCACAAAGCGAAGTGATCTTCTCACCACGTCTTTGACTACAATCTACATAGCTGGTCCTTTTATCTCTGTATCTTTGGTTTGTCCTCCTCGAGCATCACCCATAACTCATCCTTCTCATTTTCGTACGTGGTTACACAGTACCACGCAACTCGTAGTTACTCTAATATCTCTTCTTTCTCTTTCTTTAGGGATTTTGTAGCCTTCTCCTTCTCCTCTTGAACTTGCTGAAGTCGAGCCTCTGTTTCATCTGCTAATCTTCTCAATTGGGCGGGCTCATCCCCCAATTCTGCAATCCCCGATGAGGAAGGCGCAGTAGCTACTGCGCGGATAACTTGAATAGATCGATGTATCTCCTTCAGCTCCTTCTCGACCTTTACATACAACTCTTCCTGCTTTTCTCCATATCTCTGCAAGAAATCTTTGGATGCATCCTCCATCGCTTCGTGGACCAAGCCGATATCATCCTCTTTGAGTGTAGCCTCTAGTTGGGGCTTATTGGCACAGGTCTTCTTTCTTGCTAAGGGTTTCTACGGAGAAACCTTCCTCTTCTTCTGTGTTTTCGTTTCGGTAGGGGGGTCCTTCGACGGTGTAGCTTCGCCTTCTCCTTGCTTTTCTCCTTATTCCCCTCCTACTTCTTGATTTACTTCATCTCCTCCTCCTCCTATGGGTGAGCCATGTCCACTTTATTCCGAGGTTCTGTTCTCCTCATCAGTCTATATGTTCTAAACTTCCTCCTTTTTCTTCTTCTTCTTCACACTTGTCTGTCCCGCATGCTTGAACTGGGTGACCAAGGGGCTTCCTATGATGTCAGGGTCCGAGAGTTCTGCATCATCAATAGGTGTCTGGAATTCCTCCAGCCATTCCTTCGTGATCTGTTCCATATCTTCATCTGTCAAATTGTAATAGGATTGTAATTCTTCCTTGCTATCATCCCTGTGTGCAGTGATATAAATAAAGTGCGGCTATGTGCAGAACTGAGCCAGTGGTCTATATTGTTGCAATGTACGTGGTGTCATGCGTGGGAATGACTAAATGGAAACCTCCAGTTGCTGATAATAGGCACATAAATTTGTGTTTGACTGCCATTGCTTCGACATGTCATTTGTATACCATAAGGTTGAGAACTTCGCAACCAATGGCTCTGGCGGTTTAATCTCCAGGAAGGTGGCTACTTTCGGCATTTTGCAAGTGACAAATTAAATCAGCATGAGTAGCCAGCTGAAGTGGAACTCGTATCCCTGATCCTTTGCTTCACGACAGTCTTTCTCAAGCTCGTTGATGAGGTAACTCACACAATTCATCTGCATCCCCTCCACGCATTTCCCTGCGAGGTCCACCATGTACCCGATGACCTGCGTGGGGTGATTCTTTCTTACAAGCTTTCCATCTATAAGTTGGCAAGTGATGCACACTGTGCCATCCTGGATAGCGGCTACCTCATAGCCTCGCTTTCCCTTCTCAACTTCACTGTATGCCTCCTTGATGCACTATGCCAAGGAGCGATCTGAGGTCTTCCCTAGGTAGAACTGCTGAGGGTCGGGTCCTTGCATGCTCAATCCTGTAATCCAATAGATCAACACCGGATCCATAGTAATCTGCCTGTCGAGCCACATGTATCCACCATGATAGCACGAAAAGAGGATTTTAATGCAAGCGTTAACGTCTTGATTTCGGCCAAAATGAGGAACCTTCATGACATTCAGTATCGTGGACTGCGCTAGCTCCTTAATCCAAGTCTGGGAGACTATGCGAGGCTTCTTCCAAGTCATCTTCATCAAATATATACGGGGCATGAGCATGGCATGGTTCTTTCTGTCTCCAAGGTTAAATTCGTTGTTCTTCAGTGCTGGGATCTGTCCTAACTGAGTTCCCACTATGCGTATTCCCTTTGGAATGTATGCAGTGAATAATGTGTATTCGAAGTGCCGAGGAATGTTGTCATGGTTAACCGCACCATCCAAGGGCGGGATATAATCTAGTAAGATCGATGGGATTTTCTTCGCATTAGCCAGATTGTCACGATGCTTACTTTGCTTCTCGGTTGCGGGGTTGACACATTTCGAACGTCGTCCAGTCGAAGGGGAAGCCTGCAGTCCTCTGGTCGACGATACCTGTACTCCTTCAAACATAGCTTTATTAGCCATAAATTTATTTAGAACCTCTTCGACAGAATTCTCTAGCCGAGTGCGCTCGACTGACATTCTCATTGTTAACAAATAGGTCGGGGTAGGTGGATGGATAGCGGTGTAGACAAATGAACAACGATGTCTGATAGCACAGTTCGACACACACAATCACTTCTCTATTAGCTCATATAATTACGGGTGGCAAAAAGTGGTCTCGACGTAGCGTCTGATGGGTTAAATAAGCGAGCGTCGTAACAGATTCCTCCAATGGAAAGGAATTACTCCATCAATGTGAATCCATCCGCTATGGCGTGGTATCAATGTCCAACGGCGGTCTATCGGCCCATAAATGCGTTTCCTAGCCATTCCAAAGCATCATTCTAATGGTTGGGGCGCCTCCAACGGTCATATTTCTTCACCAGGGAGAAGTCCCATTCTGCATGGTTCTGCTGTTCCGGTGAGGTTCATAGCCTGCAAGCCTGCCTCCCGCAAAGTCTTCTCTGTAACTTCCCATAGCTTTTCTAACTTGGATTTCTTTTTATTGAGCTTCCTTGCCTTCTTTCCTATGATTTGAGTCTCTCTAATTATTTTTGGATTTCTCTTCCCATTCTTATTCTTAGTTTCTCCTATCGTAGTGACTTTGCAGTGCTGATGTACTTCCAAAGGGTTCGAAGTTAGTATCCTTTCCCTTACCAGTTCCTGGATGGATTTACTTTCTTCTTGCATGGATAGGTCCTTCAAACCTTCTTGCGCTCTTTCAACCTCGACAACTAATTCTCCTACCTTCTGCTGCTCTGACTTAACTTCTTGTTCTTCTTTCGGTCGATCTATTTTCCTAGCTATGAAATCCCTTAGTTCTTGCTTTTTCTTTTCTGTAGCTTCTTCCTCTGCTTTCCTTCTGATCTTATATTTCTCAATCCAAGTCTTACCTAGAAAAAGGGGGAAGGGGGCACTGTTCTCAACAAGCTTAATGAATTCAAATTCCTCTTCTGTCGATGTTCCATGGATGATAACATGTATATTAGTAACTCTTCCGCATAGGGTTATCATCTTTCCTTTAAACAAGCCTATCCTTCCCAATGAAGGTACCATAGTGGGATTTGCCAAAAATTTCCAAGTGTCTTCTGTCATAATATTCACCCGTGTCTCCTCATCCAGGACACAGTTTATGTCGAAGCCTCCTATTCTTGTATCTATGCACTCTTTTTCTTTTATGATCTCTGATAAACTGACATCTTTGTGATCATCGATTGCTTCTTTTAACTGTACTAATTTAGTCTGAACTTTTCTGATCATTTCTCTTCTTGATCTTCTAACTTGCTCTTATTCTCTTGACTCATGTTGATTTGTTCAACTTTAGCAATCATCCTTGGGAAATCCTCAACCTCATGACCAACAATTTTACAACAAATACAAATATGACCTATACCAGGGAATTCCTTAACAAGATGTCCCGGTCTTCTGCAGTTATAAAATAATGTCAATCCTCTCTTTCTCTTGTAAGTTCCCCAACTTCTCCTGTATTGCGCACTAGGATCACAGTGCTGGACCTGCAATCAGAAAAAAATCTTTCTAGGTTCCTGCATCCATTCATTAGTCCAAAAATTCTTTCTATGGATAGGAATAAGACATCTTTCTCTATTTCTATTAGCTTTACTTAGATCAAATTTTTATTCTAACTGTGCCCTAGTTTTCAAACTAGGACACAATCTATCAAACATACCTAGATTCATGCTTTCGAAACAAAAATTTCCACTTATCTTACTCTATCAAAGCACAAAGATTTACCTTTCTCAAGATCTTATCTCTTTTCTTCAGATTAGATTCCTCTTTTAGCACAAATCTTCACAAATCAAGTAGAGTATTGCGTACTACAACAACAGATCTATGCACAGAGCTTCTTACTTAAGTTCCCAACAATCACAGTTTTAGGTCCCGACAACAGAACCATTTGTTGGCACAGGGGCAGACCCAGGGTCCAACACTTCAACAATGCACCAACAATACCCTAACTACTGGCCCTTTCGGCAACATGTAACACACCCACGACGAGGCATCAATTTTTTTGCTTTTCTTAAAGGACACATTCTCCATCCATGGTTTCTAATTTGGGAAGTCGGGGAACCAGTATGACCTCCCAGTCAAGGATCTCTGATTCTGAAGCCAACAACTCTCTGAGACCCTGATGGTCTCTCTCTGTAATTAAATGCAGACCCTTTCGACTTCCAGGTGCAGGTCTAATGGTATCCATGACCTTCCCTTCGTGCTTGGGAAATTTATGAGTTTGGGCACTATCCCCTTTTCTGATAAGCCCCTCCTTGAGGTGACCTTGGGTGATAACCTCATGCAAACACACAATTGCGAGCACGACCAAAGGCGTTTTGAAACAAAACTACTTTTCGACCCGCAATTTTCCTTGAGCCTCCACGTGTCCTTTCTTCAAAACTGTGGTTTGGATTGCAGCCCGCCATCAACTTTTTAAAGTTTGCGCATCTCCGATCCCTGCAATGCTACGAGACTGTCGATCTCACGATCTTGACGGTGCCTTGGAATCGACGGATCAGATCTATCCCTTTCAAAGCTACGGATCAAATCTGACCTCTTGCAAATCAACAACTGTGATTCATTTCAGAATTCCAGACTTTGGAATTCTCAAGTCTCAAACTTTCCTTTCTTCCGTACATCAATATTCTGGAGTTGACGATTTGCAGACACTTGTCCTCTTGATCTGATGGCTATGAATTACTTCAGGACTTTACCTAGAATCCAACGATCTACGCCACGTCTCTTCTCGATCAGACGGTCTAGATTCACCTCGGATGATCCGACGCTTGAAATTTACTTTAGACGATCTGACGACTGAGATCTACTTCGAATGATCGAATGATTGAGATTTACTTCAGTGCTCCGGTTCTCCGAACTTCGGGAGTCTCAAATCTTAACTAAAAAATATCGAACATATTTCTCCGGATTCCACGATCCATCGCCACATGTCCCTCTAGATATGACGGTTCTGATTCACTTTTGGTCTTCGGGGTTTGGGAATCTCAATTCTCAATTGAAACTCCAATGCAAAAATACCTGAAGCTTGTGATCTATCACCACGTGTCTCTCTAAATCTAACGATTCAGATACCTTCGACTCTTCGGATCTTTGGCCCTTCGGCAATTTGGCACTTCGACACTCTGGCCCTTCGACGCTTCGGCTCCTTGGCACTTCGGCGCTTTGACTCCTCGGCTCTTTGGGCTTCAAGAGTTTCAACCCTTATGCACCCATTTCTATGGAGTGCTTTTACCCGAAATACACGATCTCCTAACACGTATCCCCCTAGCGATCAACAACCAGGATTTACTTCGACTGTTTGTCATCCTCCTTGTCCACAAACCTCCGAAGTTGTGGATCTTATGCCACGTATAAATCCTTACATTGGACTGTTCCGATTAACTTCGAAACTTCGGGACTTCGCAAGTCCACTCTCCTGTGCACTTTCAAAGGGTTAGGCCTTGTGCATTTTCGTTGAGATCCAACGACTGTTGGTCGTCGCGCTCAGATTTGAAGGCCCAGATATGATCTCCTCCTGCACGCTCTTCTAATTGTCAAGACGTGGATCCCAACGGTCTAGATATTTCACAATGCTCTATCCAACGGTCACTGTTGCTCCTCCTCCCGAGCTTTCACTTTCTTCCCAAACTTGGAAGATTTGAGATGTTTCGAAGGTCTCGACCATCAATTTACTTCCTGTGAGCCCTGATGTATGGGTCTGAACTTCCGCTTCCCTCCCTAGCTTACAAACTTGAAACAAGTTCGCCTCTTGGACCTCATCTACGCTTCTAAAAAGCGCTAGTCTCTTCTGAGCTTGGTCCTTAGGGAATTTATAATTCCCATGTACTTCTTGCATTAATCTGCTCATGTTGGATCGACGGTCCATGACCTTCCTCGATCCAACAATCCATATCACATCGCAACTTCGGGTTTCAGAGGTTTAATCGTGCCAACACGCTATTCTCCTGAAAGTTCTCGTCTGTTCGTCTTCCAAGCAAAAGGATATTCCCTTTTGATACTTGAATCTCACTATCCTTCTTGAGCTTCGTCAGTTATGAAGGATTTAAGAGCATTGTGCTCTTTCTCCTAAACTTAACACTTAGAAGGGGATTCTGTACAACTCTTGCGCTCCTTCATCAAGTCTATAACTTAAGTGGTTCTCGGTCTCTGCTTGCCTCGTAGGGAGCTTTTGCATATCTGCACTACCTCTCCTGAGCTTAACAAACTCTTTCCTCCAAGGAGCTCAGAACGACTAGGAGGGTTGACATGCATAGATGAAACTATGCCCACGGTCGACGAAATCACAGTTCGTGGCTCTGGCTTAAGCCACCACAGGATGCAAGCATTTACGAGTATAAAAACACATCCAATTCATATAATTTCCTACTTGCCTAATCAAGCAGACACAAAAAGGGTACAATATAAATAATTAAGAAAACATATCCATCCCTACAACATTCATAGGATATCCAACTTTAATTCACAGTACCACTTAAATACACAAGATATGCAATTACTTATCTATTACAAGTGGTAGCCAGCTAACTGATTGTGGGTGTTTGTCCTTCCACTCGACCATAGGATCAGAGGCATTCATTCTTAACAATCTGACCACCCTCGTGCCAAGCCATGATATCACTAGGGAACTCTCGCAGTTCTCAAGGATTCTTTCTCTGTTTCAGCTTTCACTCGGGTTCTGTTCTCTGCAAACTTTCAGGGATTTTCCTTCTATGTTATGGCCCCGGGAAAGGTTTATCAGATGCTCACTTGGCATCAAGCTCACAACCTTCTGTTCCTCATTTGCTGGAGAGCTCCCACATTCTCCTTACCAATTTTCTTATATATTTTCCCTAGGATGGTTCTCGACCCATCATGTTCCCTCTGTCAGAAGGGAACTCGAGTCAGCTTGGTCTGTCATACCCAGTGGTACTATGGGCTGACATTCTGCAGTCAAACCATGCTTCCATTCATGGGAGTGGTTGATAATTCAACCACTGGTCCTTTCTTCATTAACTGGATTCTCTCCTTGGGATCCGAAGGATATTTTTTACCCCCATCAAGGGAAATTTGGGGTTATTTGATATAATGAGCCCTCTCTTATAGTTTTCACATTCTTTCCTCTAGTGATATCATGGCTAGTACTTTCAAGGCTTCACCCCCACAGTCATTTATTGGCAACTCAAACAATAATACATTTACATTGTCCACATGACTTAGCATGGTAATCCTATTTTATGCTTAATTACAAGCTGGGGGAAACATGGATGTTACAATACCCTCCCCCTTAAAGGAACACTGTCCTCAATGTTCTTCCTCAAAACACCTGTCAAGCCTTTCCCATTTAGCTATTTCAGAAATCTTGATCTTTCTTTCTCGGTCAGGTCCTGTTTCAGACCCTTAATCTCTGTCACCTGATTTCAATAATTCTTGGACAACAAGCATATTAATCATAGTCTCATGTGATAACATTGTATAAAAATTTCTAGGAATTTTTTTTCTAATCTTAGCACAATAATTATCTGTGAAGTTTGTGGATTTGTATCCACAAGGCTGTTTGTTATCCAGGCTCATTGTTTTTCCTTGACATAACCATTGGGTGCATGATCCCCATCAATAGTTTACAAGAACTATCGAGGTTTCATCTTCCTTGCGGTCACTCGCCCTCCAGGCCCAGGCTTAGACATCCCCTTCTTTGCTATACAGTCCCTCGGGTGATCCATCTTGCCTTGCCAAGGTTTTCTTGCATAGGAAGAACTACCCATCATGTGCATGATCCCAATGAATAGTTTACAAGAAATATTAAGGTCTCCTCTTCCTTGCGGTCACTCATCCTCCAGGCCCAAGCTCAGGCATCCCCTTCTCTCCTATACAATCCCTCGGGTGATCCATCTTGCCTTGCCAAGGTTTTCTTGCACAAAAAGAATTCTATAGACTCTATCGAATCTTACAGTCGAGGCGTCCCTCAGACTTGCTTTGCCAAGGTGTCCCTCTGGCTTGTGTTACCTCAACACAACATATTCTAGGCGATCATGGCTTACCACAGGGTTCTCATGGCTCAACAATAGCCATTTTTCATGATTTTACAGCTTGACAGCCTTTCGGCTCAAATAAAGTTAGGGACTAAGGTTACTGTCCTTCTCCTAGCACTGTAATAGATAGGGATGAAGGTTACTCTCCTTCTCCCGACATCGTAATAGATAGAGATGAAGGTTGCTCTCCTTCTCCCGGCACCGTAATAGATAGGGACGAAGGTTACTCTCCTTCTCCCGGTACCTTAATACATAGGGACGAAGGTTACTCTCCTTCTCCTGGTACCGTAATATATAGGGATGAAGGATACTCTCCTTCTCCCAGTACCGTAATAGATAGGGACGAAGGTTACTCTCCTTCTCCCGGTAATTCATTCTTTACACAGCCAAACAAACTGTTAGTCTCTATTTCATGTTATCAGATTATACTCTTTTTCACAATTCTTAATCCGAGAGTTCAGTCTCTCATCTTTGCACTCTTCATAGATCTTTTCCTTTCACCTGGATCATAGGTATACATAAATTCATGAGACATCATCATAAATTTTAAATTTAGAATTTCCTTGTAAATCCGTCACCTACAGATTTCCAATTCCACATTTTATTTCCATATTTGTTCCACACAGGAACCAGATTCATAATTATGGGACTTTCCTTCTCATAGAAGTTTAGCTCAGCAGGAAATTGATCTTCCTTATGGGATTACAACATTTCCATATCCAAGACCCCTTTGCTTCTTGCACTTTCAACTTCAATCAACCAAACAAATTGTTAGCTTTTCCATGCACATACATTTTTATTGCACCTTTACAACGCCATCGCAAACAATTTTAGAATTGTGCATACTAACAATCAAATTCACTTTCTCAAAAAGGAAATACCATTCCTTGCAGTTTGGATCAGTAGGCAATTGGTCTTCCTTATGGGCTTATAATACCGCCATATCCAAGACCCATTTCCTCCCTGCAATTCATTCTTTACACAACCAAACAAACTGTTAGTCTCTCATGCATTCATGTATATATATCTATATTCAAAACCATGCA
>ML790446.1:395551-409529 GCA_009831015.1 Picea engelmannii | reverse complement strand
TCTGTGCATAGCTGGAGGAGCGAAATTATTTGGCCTTCTGAAACCTGCCCTGTTCTCGGTGTTCTGAGGGCCCTTGTTCATTTGTTTCCTCTCCACCTTCAATCTCTCCACCTCCTCTTTAAGGAGGTTCATAACTCGGGTCATCTCATTTATTTGAGGGTGGGGCAGAGATGGGCCGGAAGTTGAGGCTTCCGACTTTTCCTTTCTTCTATCTGTGTCAGCCTGGCTTCTCAGTATTTCAGCTGCCAATATGTTGGATTCCACTTCTATAGCTGCATCTTGCATCTGAGCTAAAGAGGTGGCTCTTCTTTCTCTTAACACGAGACAGAAATCATGGTCAAATGCGCTAGCATAGGAAATTTGAGCAGAGGCCTCTGAGGGTTTAATCTCTGCAGGAATCTTGTTGTACATCTTATTGAACCTTTTGGAGAAGTCTGAGACAGACTCTCCTTCCATCTTCCTCAGAGATCCAAACTCTGTCATGTAATACATATAATCTTTTCTGTCTCCCCACTGCCTCAGGAAAACGTTATCCAAGGCTTCAATGCTAGCAATAAACCCAGGGGCCAGGCCTCGGAACCACTTCCTCACTTCTCCATCGAGGCTTTGGATGAACACTCTCATCCAGACATCTTCACTTTCAATATTCAAGTTGTCTGCATAGCTGTAAAAGGCAGCTAGGTGCTCTTCAACAGTTATGTCTCCCTCCCCACTGAACTTGGGCATGTACTTCAAATAGTCTCCAGCAGGGAGGGGGTTCAGAGGCTGGGGGAGAATCAAAGGAGCATATCTGGCAACAACTATGGCATCCATCCTGTTTGGAGGGGGATTAACACCAGCCATAGGGATATTAGGTAAAGGGGAATTCAGAGGAGAAGGAGTATGGATGGGAGATGTTGGAAAAGAGGTTCTTGGAGGAGACAATGGAGAAAACAGAGAGAAAGCCAAGGGACCTGAGTGTGCAGGCGCTTCTCTCTGTGCAGCAGTAACAATGAAAGGAGGGGTGGTGAAACCTTCAGAAGGCTGAGGTCTGTGATGAGGCGAGACCTCCAGGGAAGGGGGAGTGACAAAAATCTCTCCTTCTGATACCAGACCAGGAGGAGAAAACTTAGCAGGAACACTCCCAAAGTTCAGAAAACGAGAAACCTCGGAAGAAGGACGACTAGGAAGCTGAGGATCTGAAAATGGAGTTCTCACAGAAGGGGAGGGCGTATTACCTGTTTCAGCGGTGGAAACTTCTCTTGCATCTCTCTTTCCCTTTCTGCGCACTGCTTCCGCGTCGGCTTCTGGTGTGGCTAAAGGCAAGTGTGGATTAGACCTCGTATGTCTGCCTCTCGAAGCCATAGTTGATAGAGCAGGTTCTTCCCAGTGGAGTCGTCACAGTGGAGTCTCCAGGTGCACAGTAGCAATCTTCAAGTTCTGATATCTGATGCACCTTCAGAATCAGTGGATCTTTGTCGTTCAATCCCGGGGAAAATATTCAACTTCATCCCCGGCAATGGTGCCAGAAATGTTGGTGTCAGAAGTCACTCCTGGACTGCTAGCAGGAGCAGAGCCCAACGCCCATCAGTTTAATGTCACGATTTGTTTGAAAGGGGGTGATCAAATGGAGGCGAACTCGAAACAGTCGTCTCAACTCAGAAACTAGGCCAGGCATGCATGAACGAGTGAGGTCTTGATAAACTTCAAATAGTGAGTTGCAATAAAGGGTGAGTAGGGGGAAGACTTCATGAGAAGAGTGCAAGGGTCCGCCATAAACGTCAGGTTCATAACAGACTGAAGAAGAAAGCATTCAAACACAAGATCTTCTTATATTCAAACACACAAGACCAGAGAATACAATGATGCCACAACAAATCCTTTATCATAACAAAACCGCAGTAATCCACGTGAATCCTTCGACTGTGAACTCTCTGGCATGAGATGAAACATAGATGAAAAAGAAGAACTGTTTGTTATAAACCAAGAAGTCTCAAACACAAATACATGACCAGGAAACCAGAATATTTGCTGAAACTTTACAGTTGGGAGCTAAGCTCTACCATCGATAGATACAAAAAATGGAAAAATGCCTACATATACTCAAAATAACAACAGCAGCAGAACCAAGACACTGCATTGAAGGCTTTGCGTCTGCATGGCTTCTGACTCTCTGCAGCCGCAATATTTGAATGGTCATGCAACTTATGGCAGACGCGATCGATCTTCTGACAGTTTCATCGGCGAATTGACGTGCCTTTAATTCATTGCAGGACGTCCCCATTATGGCGGAGACGATGTCTAACAACCACCAACCGCTTCAATAACTACTTTCTTGGGATCGGGGATGATCTGGCCAACTCAACGCCTTGGGATGTGGAAGGCTTCTCGCACTACCACCTGGAATAACTGAATGACTTGAGGGATAAGCATGGAGGCCTTTAAGCGAATGACGGGGCGCATGATAGGGGTGATGGCGTCGGATTATGAGGGCGTGGAAGAAGTGGCGAGGTATGGGAAGGGTAGAAGAGGATGATTCATGGCAGAAAACATCCAGCGGAAGGGAGGAAGACGGGAGATAATAAACTTATCCTTTGGTGGGAGGCTGACGCGGAAAGGAGCGGGACACGTGGCAAGCAACGAGTGGATGGTGAGAAGAATGGAGGACCACGCGGACCAAAGATGGGAGGTGGGTTGATGACACATGTCAGCAGGGGAAAAGGTGGAAAGGAAGATGACATGACGGGAAAATGGCCCACGTAGGTTAAAGGCAGGGCAACTGAGAGGGATGAGGCTGTTCATGAGCCGTTGATTCAGGCGCATCGATCTAGGCTGTCGGAAAGTTGCATCTGCGATTCCGGACCCCCCCCCTCTGCTTAAAGGTAGAAAGGCAGGGGGGGTCCGGAATTGTCTTCATCGCCGTTGATCCGGGCGCGCTGATCTGGGCCGTTGGAGAGGTGCGCCCCTGATTCCGGACCCCCCCACTTAAAGGTAGAAAGGCAAGGGGGGTCCGGAATCCAACATGCGCCGTTGATCCGGGTGCGTGAATCGATGCCATTCGAACTTGCTCGTGATTTACTTTGGGCGCATTATCATCCGAAACTTTGGACAAGTGAGTTTTTAACCCATTCTTTCGCGTTCTATCCCCCCTTACAAGAAATATCGCTAACAAGTCTTCACACAGTTCCTCCACAGGGAACTCCTTCCGCATGCAACTTCCTTATTGCATATCCATCACTATTTGTGATGGCTTCAGCTGTGAGTTAGCTTCAACAGTTTACCAAATATCCCATAAGGAATATAAACATGCATCTTTGTCATGTACCCAAATTATGTATCCATACATATTTTGGTTTTGTTAACGTACATCATACCTGTGCATCACTTGCACATTTAATATCATTCATACCTAACTGGTATTACTACCAGGCTTCATATTAGGAAGCTCCATAATGCATTAAACCCATGTACTCAAGCATAATTAAACACAGATAAGTATTCGTCATGCTAGCTTATTGCTTGCACTTTTTTTCCATGTCATTCACACACATGGACATATCAAGCTTCTATATCCTTTTCCCAAGGATCTTCCACTCATCCTTATGATCATGTATACACATTCATGTATAAGTAGGTGCATCTCTTGCACCTTTTTACCTCATGCATTCACTTGATAGTTTAACTTCATCATTAATGTCCTTTAGTTTGAGATTTTAGTCACTTACAGGACTAATCTCACAGTCATATCTCGTATTGATGTTGCCTTTTCTCAAGGAAATAACCAACCAAGGTCACCTTCCTCTTTATACGACAACGTCTAGCAAGAAAACCTTCTTGCCTCAGCGTCCATAGTGTTTTACCCATCTCACTTTTCTCTGGTTATGAGGAGTTATATACTTCGATTTTAATATAGAGCAGTAACTATAACTACTAGGGATCCTACCTGATCCTATCAGATTCCTTTAAGCCCACAAAGGTATTAACTATTATATAGTCTACCATCATCAGTGCTTGAAGTTCCAACTGCCCATGCTTAGAAGCAGTGTTATGAACACCAGGTCATCCGTCCTTTGGGCTTCAGCTGCTCTTGACAGAACCCTACCACCTTCAACTATCCACATTCAAGTCTTATTATAAATTTTAATTATCATATCCCTACTCCGGTAAGAGTATTTATCACTTTGACAAAGGGATAAAGAAATTCTTCTGCTGAAATTCAACAAGAATTCCAAAAATCATAGGTTCAATCTACAGTCCTTCTCCTCAAGGAGTAAATGTAGATAACAATACCTCCTTACGCAACTCGTAGATGAGCCCAAGAAGGCCAAGTGTTGTAACCATGCTCTGATACTAATTTGTCACACACCCACGACGGGGCATACAAATTTTCGCTTTTCTTAAAGGACAGATTCTCCATCCATGGTTTCTAATTTGGGAAGTCGGGGAACTAGTCTGACCTCCCGGTCAAGGATCTCCGATTCTGAAGCCAACGACTCTCTGAGACCCTGATGGTATCACTTTGTAATTAAACGCAGACCCTTTTGACTTTCGGGTGCAGGTCTAATGGTACCCACGACCTTCCCTTTGCGCTTGGGAAATCTCTGAGTTTGGGCGCTATCCCCTTTTCTGATAAGCCCCTCCTTGAGGTGACCTTGGGCAATAACCTCACGCAAACAAACAATTGCGGTCCCGACCAAATGTATTTTGAAACCAAACTACCTTTCGACCCACAATTCTCCTCGATCCTCCACGTGTCCTTTCTTTAAAACCATGGTTTGGATTGCGACCCACTCTCAATTTTTTAAAGTTTGCGCATCTCCGATCCCCACAATGCTACAGGACCGTCGATCTCACGATCTTGATGGTGTCTTGGAGCTGACATCTCAGATCTATCCCTTTCAAAGCTACAGATCATATCTGACCTCTTGCAAATCAACAACCATGATTCGTTTCAAAATTCCATTCTCTTACTTTCGTCTGCTCCCGTGTGCTAAAACATAGAGCCAAGCTTCACACTGGACAGGTGATCTGTGCACTAAGCACCAGATCCACCTTCGCAAAATTAGGTCAAGGCACAACAACAACTCCTCTATCAAGCACAAAGCCTTACATACATGTTCTGTTGCACAAAGCAACTCATAACTACTTGCCTCTTGCACTTAGCCAATTATATTCTCCTCACTAAGCTACTTTACTTATTTATACTTTTACATTCACTTACACAAAGGCCTAATCATGGGTAAAACCATGGGCTGACATCCCATAAACCCTAATACAAAAACCCTAATGAACCCCTTGCTGGGTCCACAAAACAAGTGAGATCCCACGATCTCAGCTCTGCTTGGGCGCTCCATCTTCGACTAGCCTGTCGAAGTCCAAAACGTGGTCAAACCTAACCAATGTTTCCTCAAAACTTGATCGAGGGCCAACAACTGCCATATAACGGTTTTCCAAATAAAATAAAAGTAGAGCATGATAGGATTATGAAGCATACCATCACTGACTTAAATGATCCTAATGAGCCAATCATGTTCTCAAACTCTATTTTAGGCAACTATTGTCTGAATTCAGTTTTTTGGAAATTTCACTACTGAGCAGTAAACTTTTGGGGATTCGAGTATGCAATATGAGATTCTTCACTATACTCAGATTGATGTATCAAATTGTACATATGTAAATAAATATAGTAATTTGGAATGAAATGTAAATAAATATTTATGGTTGTTATTTTTCAATGACTCCAAGTTTAACAAGGGTGCAGGTGTTGGTTGAATCCTCCAAGATCCTAAAGGTAATAAAATCATGATAGCATGAAGATTGGAGTTTTAATGCACCGATAACATTTCTGAGTATGGATCCCTCATACAGGGTCTTAAAAAGGCAATTTATTTGAAGGTTAGGAAATTTAAATCTATTGGTGAATATGAAATTATAGTGAAACAAGTACGAAATTCTATAGACTGTATTTCCAATCATCTTAAAAACTACCAGCAAGAGGTATGAAACTTGATTCATAATTTTAATGCCTTTAACATTGTTTCAATACCTCGTTATTAGAATACAGAAGCTGATTTACACACAAATATTGCTTCTAAATTAATTCCTACAAAAGATTTTTCTTCTGATAGGTTGTCTGTTGAATTGATTTTCAGGCTCTCAGTCCTAGATAATATCACAAATTGGAGAGTTTTTAATGATGATGATCAAATTATAGACTTGCTGACACAAGAAAATACTTTCAAAGGGGCCATTATTGATGAGTATCAATGTGATCAAGAAATTAATCAATCTTCTCTAGAGTCTGAACTAGAATACAAAAATGTTATACCTAGGTAAGTTGAAAACTACAATTCGAACAAAATGGGGAACTTATGCATACAAAAATATACCTTTTCGTTTAATAAATGCAAGAACCATGTTCCATAGGGCTATGGATATTGCATTTCATGGTATGATAAACAAATCAATAGTTTTCTATCTAGATGTTGTGACAATATTCTCAAAAAATAGAAAAGACCATATACATCATCTTAGACAAATTTTTGATAGATGCAGAAGGTATGGGATATCCTTAAATCCTAAGAAAACTATCTTTATTGTTATTGAAGGTAAATTTTAGTCTTTATTATTTCAAAGTTTGGTATAATGATTGAGGCTGAAAGGACAAAAACAATCTCAGAAATTACCTTTCCTCATAACAAAAAATCAATGAAATTGTTTTTAGAGAAGATTAATTTGTAAGAAGATTTGTAGCAAGTTCTGTAGAGATAGTAAAACCATTACATGATATGATCAATAAAAATGTTATTTTTAAATGGAATGATAAATAAAAAGAATCATTTAATTACATTAAGGAAGAAATTGCTCAAGCACCTGCTTTGATGAGTCCATATTTTCATAAATATTTTATATTATATACATTTGCTTTCGACTTGTATTTTGCAGCTGTCCTAACTCAGAAAAATTATGAAGCTTTTGAAGTACCAATTTCATTTATGAGTTCAGGACTCCAAGGTGTAGAGATAAATTATCCCGAGGTTGATAAACATGCTTATGTAGTCTTTAAGGCTATAAAGCATTTTAGGCCGCATATTTTGAGGTCCCATACTAAAGTGATCGTTCCTCATTCAATTTAAAGTTTTCTTGTACAAAAGGAATTATGTAATAGAAGAGATAATTGGATGACAATACTCCAAGAGTATGATCTGCAAATCAAACCTGTGAAGATATTCAGAGGTTAAGGTTTGCGCAAACTTGCTGCAGAATCAGAAGGTTCACAAGTAGGAGAAGAAGCAGGATGGGAGAATGAACCTGAGCTGATTACAAGAGAAGTTTATTATATTCATGTTTCTACTAATACTTGGTACTATGAGCTCAAGTATTAGTTGACCCATGGTATTGCACCTTAGTACCTTGAATCAAAGAAGAAAATAGATATAAGGTTGAAATCTACACAATATCAATTAATAGATGGAGTGTTGTTTTTAAGAAACTATGATGGTGTTTTATTGAGTTGTTTGGAGAAATTAGATGTAGACAGAGCATTGGTTAAATCACATGATGGTCCAATAGGTGGATATTTTGGTGGTGATACTACTACCCACAAGATTCTACGTGCTACCTACTATTGGCCAACCTTATTTAAGGATGCACACTTTTATGACGACAAATATATAAATAAAAAAAATAAATATATAAATGAATAATCAATAAATTAGTAATTAACAATTATAATTACTAAAGAAGAGACATCTCATGATGAAGGGTCACATCTCTTCACGAAAGGGTATCCCTGCATGGGTTTATATACAACCCTAATTCTCATTGTAATAATCTCATTCATTTTCATACATTTACTTACATTTACTCAATATACTATTATTTCATCCTAAATGGATTACTTTATATTCCAGATATTTTGGATAATTTGTGTGTGACAAACATTGTTCATCTCACACACACCTATGTGAGGAAGTGCAAAGTGTGCTAAACATTTGGAGGGAGAGAAAATAAACCATCTTTCCATGGCAACTATTTATGGTGGAAGGTTCATTTGAACAATGGGGTTTGGACATTATTGGTGAGATTATGCCAAATTCCTCTCATCTCCACAAATATATTCTTACTGCTATAGATTACTTTATGATATGGAAAAAATATATACCATTGAAGACTGTTAATGAAAATAAGGTGATTTCTTTCTTAGAACAATATATCATCACAAGGTTTGGTGTCCCAAATTATTTGGTTATCGATAATGCTACTTATTTTTCTTATTTGAAACTGACTGAATTTGCATTGGAGAAAGGTATTACTATAAAGTATGCTACTAATTATTACCTACAAGGAAATGGTTTAGAAGAATCTACAAATAAAAATTTAATCTGAATTATTAAAATAATTGTTAATGATCATAAGAAAAGCTGGCATAAGGCTCTCTCAAATGCATTATGGGTAGACAAGGTAACACCCAAAGCCACATTAGGTAGCTCTCCTTTCTTCCTTGTTTATGGCAATGAGGCTATCCTACCCCCTAATGTGTTTTTACCTTCCCTTCAATTAACACAAACATATAGGAAGATCCTTACCTTTTCATGCAAAAAAGAATTGAAACATTATTAAAATTGGAAGAATAACGTGAAAATGACAAACACAAGCTTCATGAAAATCAACAATTAATCAAAAGTTGGAGACTTAGTTCTGAAATGGGATAAGGCACTGTTGATGGAAAAAAATGACCATGTTCAACATCATAGGGAGATCACCCGATCATGGTCCCAATTAGACCCTTATCCATTGAAATGGTGATTCCAACTAGTCCTACGGGTCTCTAGTTACCCTTGTCCTAAAACTAGCCTAATCTAATGTTAATCTAATATGGACTATTTTGTATATATACAAAGTTATATACACAATTTTCTATCCACTAATATATATTGTTACCAGCTTTTATCAGTAGAAAGAAGGAAAGAGATTACTCTCTTGCAACATGCTTGCAAGAAAACAACCCTAAGGTTGACACAAGGGCTCAACTACGCCACAATGGATTTCTCTCCTGAGAAAGGAGACTTTATAGACTTCAATGCAAATGCAACTTTAATCTATGATGCAAGTTAACAAAAATGAAAACATATCTTAATAAGGAGAAGGATAGCCTTACTCCTAATCAAGAGCAAGAATATCTAATAAGAAGAGGGAAGGACTGTAATTGTAATTGGGGTTAATATGGACATAGAAATCATCAAAATAGTTCAATAATTTATAGGTTGTTCAAGCAAATACACAATGAAATAATTCTGATAAACAATTATCAAAAAATCATGTATATACCCAAATACAATCATGTAAAATGAATTCATTGTGAGATTTATATTGAACTAATGAAATAGTTCATTTTAATCCAATATAAAGGGAAATCAAGACAAGTTTGAAAATGATCAATAAATAGTTATTAATCACTACAAACTAAGCTCCATGAAATCATAATTAATCTTGGTTCAAATCATGTGCAACCCTAGAAAGATAGATTTAAAAAAAACATTCACCAACATAAAACAAACGAGATCAACAATAGTTCTCATATCAAATATCAAGACACCAATGAAACATAATTCAAACCGAAATGAAAAATAATCATCAAAGAAATAAGTCTGCAAATCAAATACAACAGTGTAATGAAATGAAAACTTATTATTATTAGCTCCAAAAGCTGTCTTATAGTCCTCTCTAGTTTCAGATATGGAACCCCCATTACACAAGAATAATCATAGTTTTATACCGTATTTTCCACCCAGGTTGAATCCCTCTTGAGTGGGTCAAAACTTGCTCAAGAATCAACTATAGAATTCAGAACAAAATCAACTACAAAACTTGCAAAATGCTAATTCCGGACACAAACCGCCTAGAAAATGCATCATATCTCCTAAAATGTTCAATATCTTTGTAAAAAATCTTAGGATAAGGTAAAAGGGTTTGTTTCTGATGTGGGTTTTCAACCGTTTGAAGATATTCATCACTGATTGCCTAAAAATCGACCTGCAAAATTGCTTCTTGTGAGATGACATAACAACAAATCTAGCCCGCTTCCTTCTTGATAAGATTTCTCCAAAAAGTTGAATTAATGGGTGAATGATTTTAGGATAAAGTAATTGACCCTGTTTATGAAGTGGGTTTTCAACCGTTTCACCAAATTCCTCTTGCTTTTCCCAGAATCTAAGTTTTAGATTAGCCTCCTGAAATTGACCTGAAATCTAATCCGACTCACTCAGATCATGATTTCTCCAAATATGTTAACTTTCTGAGCAAATCCTATAAAGGATAAGTAAAGTGGTCTGTTTTGGAAGTGTGTTTCAAACTGTTTCCTAAAATTATTCACTGTTTTTCCGGTATTGAATCTATAAGATCACCTCCTGAAGATTGATGCGTTTCCAATTTGGGAAAATACGTGTCACTCCGATCATGATGTCTCCCAAACTGTTCACTTTATGAGGAAATCCTTTCGGGGTTAAGTAAATAAATCCATTTTGGAAGTGGGTTTTCAATCGTTTGAAGTGATTCCTCACCGTTTTTTCAAGAAGAAGAATGGAAGATAACTTCTTGAAACCGATACAAATTTTCCATTTGATGTTGCCCAAGCATTATGCCTTGTAGAGATAAATAATTTTAAATGAATGAATTATTTTGGGCATATCTTGGAGACTATAGTTGAATTGCAGATCTGTAATAGACACTTGTAACAAAAATGAATTAAATTAATAACAAAAATCTATTAAAAAATGAACAACAAGATCTCTAAATCTTAATTAACCAAAATCAATTAATAAAATCAAATGTAATTGATGTTACATATTCTAAATATATCATATTGGACATTATATTTTGAGATTTGGGAATATTTTGGAAACTTGAGGAAATAATTTTTATAAGATTTAATAAACACTCAATTGTTAGCAAATTTTAATCAACCAATAAACCATATTTTAGAATCACATGTTAATTATTGAATGATAACAATATTCTTCATAATTTTGTTTTAGAACAAAGTGAATGTGAGGAATTCATATTAAAACTATTTCCAATAATTAACCAAGATGTTGTCATTTAATAATGTCCAATGAAAAACCAATCCAATCACCTAAATGATAAAATATTTACATGACTATATAAGAAAATCAAACCAAACTAATCATATCAAGAGAAAGATGATGATAACATCAAAAGGACAAACACTACATAAAAAAAAACTAGAAATATAAAACCAAAAACAAATCAAGGTGACATTACCAAAATTAGTACGTGGACCCCTTTAGTTTTTGAGAAAATTATGGGGGGTGTTGTGGCCACAACAATTGCGACACACAGAGACGAAGCAATTGTCTCTGGTGTATAAACAGTTGGATTAAATTTACCAAAGATAGAAATGAAAGCTTTCAAAAATTTATTGCACACTACGCCATTCCCAAAGGTCCCACATAAGATAAAATCAAAGCAAAATAAGTTTTTAAAGATAAAAGCACTTAAATTCCCAGTTCCATGACAATGAATAAAAAAATAGGGGATATTTATTAACTTTTAATTACATCTCTACTATTGGATAGTAAAAATAGCTAGGGGGCTTTAAGGATTAGTATGCATCTATTACCTCTTTTACCCGACATTGCTTCATTTTCAACATGCCTGTTCAGTACCCCGATGAAATTGTCTTGATACCATGTATGCATTGACCCACTACCAGCAAGCCTGTTTAGTACCCCTACGAGTTTGCATACACTTCCCACACATACGTGCTTTCAACTTTCTTACCAACCTTTTGATTAACATATTTGAATAATTTCTTTTAGCAATTGGGTGAAGAAAGCGGGGTGGTATAAGAGGTATTCTATTTAAATAAATACAATACAATTTAAGTTTGATGCCACTAGTCTTCTCTTCATGAACCAAAGTAGAGGCTTTAATTGTGGAGGGGTATGGCAAGGATTCAAAGTAAATACTGTAGACAATTCTTTCCTTTATAAAGGTGAACTTATAATACTTGAAACATATCTTAATATTCCCAATAGATAACAATAGATGTACAAGAAAAGTGAAAACTAGGTATAGATGACCTAAGATAAATGAAATCCTATTAAAAGGATAGAGTATGGATTTTCCCATGTAAACAAACCGACATAGATTAGAAAGATCTCCCCTCATATAAATTTTAGAAATGTCACGAAATCAAATCAAGACTAAGAGTGAAGAGAAACTAGTCAAATCCAAGTAAATCAAATTGTAAGTTAAAAGTGAAATTAAATCACTAATAAAAAGAAACTACAAACTTGAAAGAAAAGATAAACTAATAATCCATGAATTCAAGAAAGACAATAAGACAAAAAAAGAAACGGAATATCTCAACATAAGAAAAAAATGATATGTGTTTCAATTATGTTGAGATCTAGATGGGTTATGTCTTAAATGCTTTAGAATGAATTAGTTTTTTTATTGCAAAAGTAAAATTCTAACTAAAGAGAAATTATGATTTACCAAAGTATTGTATATTTTCCCTCTTTCAAATCTTACTTCTTGCAACAATTATTAAGTTTTAAATGATTGGTTTTAAGAATAAAGATTATAACACAACTTTAATGAAAAGCATGAAAAGTAAGATGATAAGAATGAACAAGGAAAAGTTATTACCTTGGCGATAGCTCAATATCATCCCATAATCTCACAACTGCTTTATTCAATCTAATGGAAAAAGAAAACAAACTAAGAACTAAACTACTATTCTATCCTACTCTAATCTATTCTATAAGAACAACTAGGGCTAAGTAAAGTGAAATTTCCAATGGAGTGTTGACGGACGTTTATGACACACCGTCAACTGGAAGGGAATAGTCCGGTCCGAGGTTGTCTAAATAACCCAAGCCGTTTGGAATAACTACCCCTGACGGGTTTAACGACTTTTTTAGCCGACAATAGGATCTAATCTAAACTACGAAAATAAAATAACTAAATATGAATTAACGAAGATCTACTATATACATTCACTATTCTCACTTTTATATACAACATACACAAATAAATAGGTGCACGATTTACGAGAAACCTTGTAAACTAAGGTTGTACAAGAGAACCAAATCTTAGGAAAAATTAAATAGATCTAGAACATACTATTAATCTAATTTTAATCTTGAAACTAAAAAAGGAAAATAAATGAATGTAAATAATAATTTTTTAACTTAAATAAACAAAGTATTTAAGCTTAAATGTTAATTTACATTCACAAAATATAAATCAAAACAAAAAGAAAATCATTAACCTATAACTGGCCAGTATTTAAAGATGACTTTTGGTTGTGCCTTCCTGTATAACGCCGCTCCAACAACCTGTACGTTAAGAGAAATCTATAGCAGAAGGTTGTGTAATTCTAAGATTGTGACAGTGTTAGGATGAAAATCACTTTGACTGACAATTTAAATCTTATATAAAATGCAGAAGTAACAACTTTCAAATCATGATCCTTAGTGAAGATATAATGGGTTAATCGACAATAAGAAAAATCTCAATTGAACAATTATATCTTTACAAATCTGAATTACATGAATAAACTCAATATAATACAAGATTTGTATAAAAATAATACAATCACCAAGACCAAGATAATTGGGATAATAGACTGTTAAAGATTGAAAAAATTAATACATAAATGATAGTAATTAATCATGTATTGATAAAACAGACTAAAACTAATTTAAATCAATGCATAATCAATTACTCGAAGAATATGAAGATATTATAATGAAAACAAAACCATTTTATTCACAGGACAAAAGCCATTAAGCAATCTGGAATTTCATATTCTTTGTAACATGCCGCTCTGGCGCACTGAGGACACTTATTCTTTGAGGACACTTGCTCGCAAGTGATCTGGACCCTTTTTGATGTTAGACCTTATATATTTGATTATGATGTGATTGACAGATGATATGATGTGTTATTATTCATGTAGACGGGTGCT
>ML790446.1:367584-380335 GCA_009831015.1 Picea engelmannii | reverse complement strand
TTATCGCAATTAAAATGAGAATCTAAGATGGTCTTGACGATTGATAGGTAATGGTATCTCGTCGAACTTAGAATTTAAACGGTGCCTTGGGTTTATAACTATTATCTTGATTCTTAGATAAATGTCGTGTCGTCTTAATGATTAGATTCTTATTTAAGTATTGCTACCCTTGGATGTATGATTTTCTTGCTGGGGTCGGTAACCCTTGTCCCTTGAAGTCAGATTTAGTGCCTGGTCATAATAACGGTTGTTGTGGTCTGAGTCCTTGTCTCGTGTTTTCCTTAGTAGACGAGGGTTCTCTGTTGTCTATTGATGCGCTAAGTTGTAATAATTGTAAGTTGGACCGCTTATGTCGGGCAGGAATTAGTTACCTTCAGTAGCCCTAGCATTTATGTCTGTACGCTTCCCTGCGTCAAGAATCCAGTGCCGTATCAAGAGTCCCGGGCTGTTTAAAGGCACAGTTCCACTCTTGCGACACACTCTGAGCCGTATCAATAGTCTCGGGCTGTTTAAAGGCACAGTTCCACTACTGTGACTCTACTGTTGGATTCTTCCATTCTGTGACAGTACTATACCAACCCTTGGTGTCTATTTCTGCTTACTGCTGCTAGTTGCTAGCCTTGCGTCCAGGGGCTTTATTTCCTTGTTGTCACTATGATCTGTCTTGTCGTCCTGATTTTGTCTGTCCTACTTGCGTCCTGTTGGTTCGAGTGGTCATGTAGGATCAAGAGGGTGGTTTCTTCTACACGCGCGCACACACGGTTAAAAAAAAAAAAATAAATTTTGCACCTGATGTCAGAGTAGTTGTCCTTAACATAGGGGGGGTTGTTACATTCTTCTTCGAAAATACTGGTCCATTCTCCCAAAATTCCAACCATCCGTTACTCCATTTGAAAAGAAAAAGTTTACAAAATAAATAATATACAAAAAAGAAAGGATAAAATCCTCCTATGAATTTCTTGGATCCCCTAGGCTCTGAACTTTCTCATATATTTATGCAATGAATGAACAGTTTAGGCGCCACTAATAATTTTCGCCACCTGAAATTTACCTCGTAAAGAAACAAACACATCTCTCAAATCACGCATTTGTTTGGGAAAAATCTCGTGAGTAAGCTAAATGGGTCCATTCTGCAGATGGGTTTTCAACCGTTTCTTCAGATTCCCCACAGTTTGGCTGCAATCAGTCCTGCAAAAGCGTTTGTTTGTTCTTGAACACATTTCCAAATTTTATCTGTTGTTGCTCATAAATTATTTGCAAGAATCCAATATTATTTTTGGATCAATCATATTGAACGTATTTAGATAAGAAAATCAAGCCATGATCAGATCCGTATCAAATATCTGATAATTGAAATCTGTGAAACAAAAAGAAACCAAATTAATAACCTAAAAATTGTGAATAAAACAAAATCTAGAACAATAAAATTAAAATGAATTTAAACTAAAAGCTACATATAATTTGTAAATAAATATTGGTTATATTTTCCTTTCCAATATGATCTTAAAATTCTAGAAGCTTGAAGTTGATGGAGAGGACAAAAATATAAATTTTGGGTTTCCACAAAATCAAACAAATGATAGATAATTCTTTTATTTTTATTTTTATTTTGAAATGAGATGCAAAATGAAGAAAAAAATTGATTAATTAAACCCACCAAATAATTTTGTGAAAATGAGAAATCAACCAAGATATTATTTGATGAAGTATTGAACCCATTATTCAAAATAGTCAAACTTGCTAATGAGCAAAAGACGAACACATAATCTTAATTTAAACGAAAGTAAACAATTGATAAAAATTAACGTTTTTGTTTAAATTGAGATTTCTATGCTCATTTCTAAATTTTGACATATACTCTTGTAATGAATGTCTCATACTACGGTGAATGTCTTAAGTTTGTCTCAATGCAAACCAAGGTCTGGAACTATTCGAAAAGGTTGATTCTGTAGCTCATTGTAATTGCCAAGATTCTAATGGGGGCCCTTTAAATTTTGTAAAAATTTAGGGGGAGTTGTTGGGGCCCAACAAATGATGACTTACTGGGTGAAGCAGTTATCTCTGATCTGGTAAGCTTTCATCTCAGGAAGAAAAGAATAAGACTTGAAAAAAGATTTAAGCTCCTTGAAATAAATTCACTTTGAGACCATATAATATTAGGATAAACTCAATGTTATAACCAGACAATAGAATTTGCTTTGAAGGGGATTATAACCTGAAATAATGTCTTAATCAAAGAGTCACGATGTTTATAAAAGGACTTCAATACCGTTGAAAGAGCCACTACTGCGAACAGACGTCCATACCCTTGACATGGATGTCATTTAACCCACTCAAATGCTTTAATCCCATCCGATAGTTGTATCCACATGATGCATACTTCCATACAAGTTAATTTAAAAGCATATACCTGGTACCTCTCGACCCGTTGATGGGCATTTATGACACACCATCAACGAGAAGGGAAGATCAGGTCTGGGGTTGTCTATTTAACCCAAGCCGTTTGAAATAATCTACCTTGACGGGTTTTATGGCTCCGTTAGCCAACTTGGATTCTACAATAATCAAAAGAGGTAAAACTAACTAAATGTATAATCCTATCAGTTAACACACTAATATGATTACTTAACTAATAGTAGTATTATATACAATAGATATATACAGTTACAAGGTTTAAATAAAGCCTCGTGAAAATGATGGTTTAAACTAATGGATCAAAAACAAGATGCAAAAATAAAGGAAATTGTTCTTTCACTATAAATAACAAAATAACAAATAATGAATGAATAAGATTGGAAATGATATAACAATAATGAACAAAGCATTAAAGTTTAAATGATTTAATCATTATTCATTTGTAAATTAAACAAATCAAATAAAAAGAAAAACTAACTAACCTGACGCTGATCAGATGTATAGAAAAGGTACTAAGCTAGATTCATCTTTCTGTGTTGTGTAAGCTCCACTTAACCTATTGTCAAGTATAAATCTATGACAAAAAGAAAGAATGATATTTCCTGAAGCAACTCAAGGAAATATTTTATATTTCGAAAAAGATCTATGATAAGAGAAAGACAAATAGATTTTCACTCATGTGACTTTAAATTGTCCAAAAGCTGAAAATGAAACCAACTCCAATCATTAACAAATGGTATTATCAACAACCCAACATTCGATGTAAACTCAAATTGTATAGATAGACAATTAGTCACATATATTAAAAGAACCAATGAATAATGAACCACGTAAAAGTAAACACAACATGAAAAGTTAAATGTAGAACAGTCTAAATCTAATTCAATACAAATAAGTTTTCCATGTCCATAAATTATATGAGAACCAATAATCACATTGCACAGTCTACATAAGGACTAAAGCCAAAAAGTAAACTACATCCCATATATTTTCAAAATGATAAGTCCATCATCAGGTCCAAAAAGAATTGCCCTTATTTCTGGGCAAGCACTGGTATTTAAACCAAATTCATAGTCTGTTTCGCATATCATACAAGATAGATACGGATCTATTTTAATAAGGCATTTACTAAAAAATAACCATAAATATAGGTCTGTTGAGACAACTATTCAAAATAGTTACATCATTCAAATATTGTTTCTCAAAAACGAAATTCCAGGTTTGTTGTATTCCCAACGATTGAATTGTTCTTTTAACCTTTGCACATTGATTTGCTATACACTTGAGAAAAGAAAAATGAAATCTAAATTAGAAAACAATCAAATAAATAAATTAAAAGACAAGCTACATAATCTGTGATTCTGTAGCTAGTCTAAAAAAAAATAAAAATAAAAAAATTCAGTTATCATTTAAACAATCCAAACTTGAATTCCAAGAAGAGTGTTTACCAATTAGAGTTCTGAAAAGGAAACATGAGACAATTCCGAATTTACAACAACATTGAAACCGGTGGAATTGTTTTATGATAACATCTCCTGAACTCCTGAAACGTTTGTTGGCCCTAAGGGAATTTGATCGGATGCTAGCTCTGAGATCCTCATTTTCCTTTTCCAAAACTAAGTTTCGAGTCATTACTTGATTTAGTTGAGCTTGTAAGTAAGGGATGTCTTGGTAATATCTCTGGATCCAATCAAAACAACTTTCATAGTACACCTGTTCTAGATTTGGCAGTGGACAAGTTTGATCTGAGTTAAGAGGTTTAACTTGCTTCATAAATTTTTTCAGATCATACTGGATACCTGAAAATCCCTCTTGCTCCTTTAAAAACGGAGGCAAATTAGACACAAAATCATATCGAGGTGAATTTACTTTGGCGGGATTAGAGATGGTATCATCAAAAGAGATCGGGTCTTCAATATCAATGGTGGGGATAGGCTTTTTGCGGTTCTGACGTCGATTCCTGGTCATCCTGGAAAGAAGTCAGTCATTCCTTTGGTTCTTGAAATCTAGATCCTGAACCTTCTGTGTTTTGTGTTTTCCCTTCCTCTTGATTTGAATTTCATTCTCATCAACCAGATCTTGCTCAATATTAGGGGTGACATATACCTTAGCCTTTAATTTATCCATCACTTCCTCTAAAGACTTCTTAGGGATGAATTCGTGCCTCTGGTGTGTATCTCTTATAGATTGACGAGAATCAACAAGGGTTTTGGTGGGTAACGCAAGGTCTTTTGCAAATTGTAATTCGATGTGAAGATCTTGCAGAGAGTGAGTCGATGGGCAAGGGCCGGTAGACTCGTCAAAACACATGGGTAAATTGCTTACTGGTTTAGGTGGTAGTAAAATGAAACCATTCCTAACCAGGAAGTTTTCCCAGCTATATCTGGCCTTTGATAAATGGGAAACAGCCAAGACTTGGATCAAGCCATGGTGAAAGAGACTGGATTCTGAATTGGGGTTTTGTCTCTGATAGAATCTAGCCATATTCTATAGGATTTTAAGCAGATAAAAGGCATGTTTAACCTAAACCCTAAGAAGACCATTAATAGGCATATATGAAATAAAAATACCATTCCATATCGTCCCTCACAGGTGACGAATTGATTGATAATCAATAACAAACCATGCCATCGAGGCTTGAACAGATTTATGGGTGTACCTTTAATGTCATAGCGTGACTTCCTGGAAATCATTAACAGATGCCAAGGAATACCTTCAATTTTTAGATTCTTGAACCAACGGTCTCCTTCTCGTGGCAAGCCCGTGGATTTTTCTATTGATTCCTCATTGAATTGCAACTGTAAGTCACCTATTTTGGCTCTAGAACCATCGAAGGTCTTGGTGAAAGCTTGGGCAATTTCAAGGTTAAAACCCTCGAACGACTGTATCAACTTAACCCATCCAAAGACTGCGATATCATCCACAACATCATGGTGGGAGAGCAGAGCCTATGAGACATTCGACTCTATCCTAACTACAGGAGCCATAGACTTGGTTACAATATACCAGCAGGTGTAGAAAGGAGGAGTCTGTGTTTGAAACCACTCGATATGAATGATACGTTTTGCATTGTCAAAAGTGGTCCGAACACTACAATTTCGGGAGGACGCCACCATGACTGCCACTTTAGCTGTTGATTAACCTTGAACTAGAGGAAAAAGCGCACTCAAAAACCACCTCCGCTACTAAGAACCTAACCCCAAATTACAAATCACCATCAAACGATGCAATGAATGCAGGCTCAGGTAAGTAGGACAAGGGTGTAATGGTTCCAGAGCACGACTAATAGCCATGTAATACAATGATTCGACTATGATATGACGATCAAGTGTAGCATTGAAATAAAATATGTATATCATAGTTTTAGGATTAAAAACTACCGTGAAGGTGTAACACGACAATCAAAACATTATTTGAAAAATGATCAAGGCATGACATAGTTCAAGCACGATTAGATCATATCCTAATGCTATAGAGACACTCACAAAATGATATGGTCAACACTCTTAAATGCTTTTGAGATCATTAGGTATTTCAAAGGCTTATCCAGTTTCATAGGGAGAAATTTTAGAATTTTCATGATGTGTTTATGCCAAGCCTATTTCAATTTCATGCTTAACAATGATGGAATTGAAATAAGAGTAAACGAGAAATTTATTGAAAACATAACTCAAAAGCACACAACAACCAATCAAGTGATTCTTCAAACAAAAATTATAATTGAAATCTTCACAGACACAAAGAGGCAGCTAATAAAAATAAGAGTAAACGAGAAATTTATGGAAAACACAACTCAAAAGCACACAACAACCAATCAAGTGATTCTTCAAACAAAAATTATAATTGAAATCTTCGCAGACACAAAGAGGCAGCTAATAAAATTTCTTTTTCGTCAAAAAATGCATTTTAAATATTGATGAAATGACATGAATATTTGGCTGCCAACAATGGAGACTCGCTGGGCGAAGCAGTTATCTCTGTATCATCAAAAATTTATATTAGGGAAATATAAACCGGACAGTCACTAAAAACAACTGTGAAACAAATCAAGGGTTTTGAAATTAACTCATCAAATTAACACAGTCAAACTAAGGAAGAATGTTGTGGCAAATGATTGTAATCCAAAATTTCGTTTCAATCAAAAGGCAATGATATTTATAAAAGTAACTCCAATACCGTTGACAGGGCCACTGCTGCCAACAAGCGTTTATAGCCTTGAGAGGGATGTCATTTAACCCTCTCAAGTACTTCGATCCCATCCAAAAGTCATCCATATATGATACAAATATTTTGATATCTGATCAATTTAAAAACATACCCGAAAGATCTTGAACCCGACATTGCTTCGCTGCCAACATGCCTGTTCGGCACCCCGACGAAGTTGTCTTGGTATCATGTGCACATTTACTCGCTGCTAGCATACATGTTCAGTATCCCGACGGGTTTACACACAATTCCCACACATTAAAGTGTTTCCAACTCTCCATAATCGTTTATAAAATTTAGAGGCTTCATGATAACGAGAGAGGGAAGTGATACTGAAGATTTAGTAGCTAGGCAATCATAGGATCGATCATTAATATTGTTTATTGTTCTTCAAGAACTGATAATTTTCATCATGGTTTGGACATTTAGATTTCAATTAAGAAATCATCTCAAGGATGGGGAAGCTTGAGTTGATCTCATTAGAACTGGGACAACATAAGAAGTTTAAAGATAATTGTATTTCCCTAAGATTTCAACAAAAAATCGGGAAAACGATTTGGCAGAGACTTCTAGCATAACTATCTTATAGATCACTGATCTGAGTTAAGAACTTAATGTGTAGATGCTTGAACCATTTCAACTGATGTTAGTGAAAGGTCTGATTCCCCTCAATAATGGATTGCGATTTAGAAATAATTCTTAAGGAAACATAAAAAGCAACAAAAGAAAATAACCAATCATAAAATAAAACAAAAGAAATATAAAAGCTAGGGATATTTACAGGGGGTAAGTCTGACTTTTCTTAGGCAAAGTATTTCTTGAGAGACTAGCCATTCACTGGAAAAGTGTCTAGCTGTCCCTCTAAGTTGTGAAAATGAAAAGAGCTAGAACCCAATTTCTCTAAAATGACAAAAGGCCCCAGCCACATGTTTTGAAACTTAGTATGTTCTCCTTTATCCTTGCGTGCTTTGTCCCATTTGAGGACCAAATCCCCTACATTAAAATTTCTTTTTGAGGACAAGCTTGTATCAAACTAGTTTTTAACAATTTGCTGATGCTAGTCTAATTTCTGTTTTTCCTGTGTCCTAACTTCTTCCAATTTTAGTAAAGCATTTATTCGATTCTCTAAAGGGGGACATTCTTCTTCCTGAACTTTTTGAGAAAATTGCAAAGAAGGGAGAAAGACGTGTGGAGGAAGGATAACTTCTCTTCTATAAATGAGGAAGAAAGGAGAATTACTAATGGAATCTTTCAGAGTGACTCTATCAGCCCAAAGGTCCTTCTATAACACATTGTGCCAATTTTTATGATTTTCCGACACTGTTCTTTTTATTATTTTGATTAGATTTTTGTTTGTTGACTCAGCCAAACCATTTCCTTGGGGGTAATAACTGGCACCGTATTTTAGCTTAATCCCGTTTTCTAGAGCGAAGACATTCATATCCAAGGAAGAAAAATAATAAGTATTGTCGAAAACTAAACATTGAGGTATCCTAAAACGAGTGATAATATGAGAGTTTAAAAACAAAACTACCTGACTCGTGTTTACTACCCTTAGCGGTAAAGCCTTAGACCATCTTGTAAAATAATCTGTTGCCGTAAGAATATACTTATGTTGCTATGAGGAAGGTGGGTTAACTGGTCCTATGATATCTAGGCTCCACTGCTGAAATGGTGTGTCTACCGTAACGGGCTGTAAGGGGAATGCAACCTTCTTGACCCACCTTGTAGCCTTTTGACAGATTATACACTTGCGAGCCAAAGTGTGAGCATCTTTAAATAAGGTGAGAAAATAGTAGCCAACACTAAGTACTTTGTTGGCAGTCATATCTCCACCAAAATGACCCCCAACCTCGCCAAAATGCAGCTCAACTAACACCTTTTCAGATTCTTCTTTTTCTAGGCAGCGCAGAAAAACACTATCAAAATTCTTCCGAAACAATATATCATTAATCAATTGAAAAGATGTATATCTAAGCCTTAGTTATCTTCTGTTTTTTGGATCAAGATTTCGAGGAGCAGTTCCGTGCAACAAATAAAATATGATATCATTATACCATGAATTAGACACAATTTGTGTACAACATATTTGTGTTTCATTATGCAGATTTCCAGTTGGTGTTGTTGTTTGATTTTCTGATATTTCAACTGAATCAACTACCAATTTGCAATGGCCTTGACCTCTAACAATTTGTGTAGGTACTATTTCGAGATTGTACTCTTGAAGGGAGGTCATCCAATTCGCCCTTTTCTCCCCTAGTTCCTTCTGCACTAACAGGTTTCTTACAGTAGGGTAAGGAACAACGACTTTTATCCTGGACTTCAAAAGGTAAGATATAAAATGTTTAACTGCTTTGAAAACAACGTAAGCTTGTTGATCTACTGTGAGGTAATTTAATTCTGCTCCTTTAAAAGTGGAGCTCATAAATGAAATGGGTATCTCATTGTCTTCAACAATTTTCTGTGTGAGCACAACAACATAAGATCTGTCTGATGCAAAAGTATACAACATGAAATCCTGGGAGAAATCAGGACTCATCAAGGAGGAAGCTTCGATTATAGATTTTCTAATGGAATTAAAACCTTGGTTCTCTTGTGGTCCCCATTTGTACAGAATATCCTTTTTGATCAGGTTTTGCAGAGATATAACTATATCAGAAAAACTCGGAACAAAACGTCTGACGAAATTTATTTTACCGAGAAAGGATTGCATTGCCTTTTTGGAAGAAGGTGGAGGAAGGTTGGAAATAACTTGGGTTTGTTTGGGGTCTATTATCATTCCATCCTTTGAGACTATAAATCCAAGTAATTTTCCCTGCTTTACTGCAAAGACTGACTTCTTAGGATTGAGTGAAATACTAAACTTACGACAATGTCATAGCACATCCCTAAGATGTGACAAGTGATCTTTTTTGTTCTCCAAAAATACAGTGACATCATCCAGGTAGACAACAACTGATTGATTGATAAGGCCATGAAAACAATTTTCCATTGCCCTTTGGAAGGTGGCTCCGACATTAATCAATCTGAAAGGCATTTTTCTATAGGCATAGGTGCCCCATGGGGTATGGAAAGTGGTTTTCAACTGATCTGATGGAGACATAAGGACCTAGTTATACCCTGAGAAACTATATAATAAAGATATCCTTTCAGAACCAAATACTCGTTGCAAAATTTGTTCCATTGGGGGTACAAGGTAATTGTCTTTATCAGAGGCTCAGTTTAAATTACAGAAATCAACACAAAGTCGAATTTCCCCATTTTTCTTTCTTACCGGGACTAAGTTGGATACCCACTGAGTATGTCAGACTGGAAAAATGATCTCGGCAGTTAATAATTTGTTTAGTTCCTTTTTTACTGTGGGTTCTAATTTAGGATGCATTTTTCTAAGTTTTTGCTGAAAAGGTTGGGTTTGGGGCTTCATAGGAATTACATGCTGTATTATGTTTGGATCAAAGGTTTTTAAATCATCATATGTCCAAGCAAACACATCTTTGAACTCTTTGAACAATTTTATGAATGCATATCTTTCTTGTTCAGAACACCCTTTTTCCAGATTGACATTCTGAGGATTATCTTGCGTTCCTAAATTTATAGTTTCATACAGTAATGGAGAACTGTTCATTTTGCAATTAACCATTCCCCTAAAATTGTCATGTAAATCATAAAATTTCTCTAATCTAACAATAGATTTGGGGATACAATTTACCATATCAGATGATATTTCCACAGAACGAGGGTCAGATATTACCGTGAAACCTCGAAGGTTTTCATTGTGGGTGCTTTCATCAATTACCGCATCTTGGAAAGTGTTCTCCATATGCATAAAATTTATGATTTGTTGAACGTCATCAAACACTCGCCAATTGGTGATGTTGTCGGGAATCAATGGCTTAAATAACAATTCAACCGAAAAGGCATTAGGAGAAAAACCCTCAGCATGTAATAATTTTTAAGCAACATTAGTTAATAAATCAACTTCCGAATTACTAGACCTAGGAATGGGACTTATGTTAAAAGCGATAAATTTACGTATTAAGCCCCATACCTCAGTTTGGTAGTTGTTCAAATGAGGTGATAAACAATGAATAATGTTTTTTACCTTCTTGACTACAATTTCAGAGTCGCCGAATACTACCAAGTGTTGACGATTAAAATCACAACGAAGTTTTGCCCGCAAAGTGTTGCTAAAGCCTATTATTATAAGACTAAATAATAGTAGTAGGTGGGACCCCCTTGTAGATTGGAGATCAAGTCTGTTTCTTATTTGATGTTATGCTACTGTTTAACATTGCTTACATGGTTGAAGATATCTTGTTTTATTAGATAATGGATCAAGCATATTATACATGGTTCTTTTGTTGCTTCAAGCTCAAGTTTTATGTACAACGACTGATGTTATTCGTGGTTATCATTGTTGTCTGTTCTTGGATCTATTACTTGTGACACCTGCAACAAATATATGTTAGTAACAACAAATAAAAGGAGATTAAGCAATGTGAACCAAAATGCAAAAGGGAGAAACTATCCTATACTAACATGCTACACTATATGCATTCAAAAGATTGTGGCAAATTCTAGCTAACATATGATAGCCTTGCGATTTATGAGGTTATATAGAACATAGTTGACATGCATTTCTGTATAGTGGAAATGGTAATATGTGGTGTGGGTGGCGCCCTTGGCAATTAAAGGTTGTTGGTCTCGATGCATGGTTCGAATTGGACGATTTGTTTGATTAGTGGATGGCACGTACTAAGAATTGAATGAACTCGAGTGTGGAGGTGACGTGCATTTACTGCACATTATCCCTATTCCTTCCGTTGGCCACCACCCTAGTTGGGCTATTCTTCAACAAAGTTTTGCTGTGGTTAGGCTCCGACTTTTGAGCAGAGGGGAACCGCTCGAACAACTCGTGTTTTAAGGTGTGTTGATTACATGTATGTCTTTTTTTTCCATTCACGAGTCTGCTCTCGTTATGAAATGGATATTGGCTCGGATGTATTGATTTATGCTTTCCTTGGGTATGGAAACTGTGTGGAAATGTGTTTTTAATTTTGAAGTCGTGGTGTTAATGGTCATCCTGAGTATTAGCAGCCATAAAGGCTCTCTGTCATCCTTGCTGGTTTAGTTGGAGGTTTTTGTGACTGGATATCTTCATGCTTTCATATTATTATACTTAGTATTTGTGTTTTTATGGGGTTTAATGGTCAGAGGCGCTTGTGTCACTGCACATTGTTCACTTGGGCATTGGGTTGTTTTAGTTATAAATGGATGCACAATAATTTATATTGTTTTTTTCTTTGGCCCTGTTTGCACCTCAATGTTGTAGTTGGTCGACTGGAAACCCTGCATGTGTTAAATATCACTACCAGGCCCAAATGGAGCCTGGCCCCATTGCTCACATCTCTCCTGTCACGAGTTTTGTCACCATGTTCATGATGGTAAATTGTGGTAGTCTTTGTGTGTGCGCCATTGATCTCAGAGGTTTTCACCATCAAGAAAAGTCGACCCTAGCCTCCTTGTGTTGGCCCGAAGAGCAAACCCTTGCTTCCTTAAATCTGACTGTTGGAAGAAGAGACCATCATGGTCTGTCAGGTTTATTGTTGGTAGTTATTGATTGACGGTGGTGTTGGTTTTGACATTCAATCACTACGATTATTATTATTGGAGGGATAAGATCAGCATGATTAATTGGAATGAGTTGATAAATCAAATACATAGGCGTTGTCCTTGTGTTTATTTAATTAATAATCCAACACTGTTCGTAATTGATCAATACACAATGATGCGTTGATGCATTGGTATGAGTAGCGTCCCTATCAACATGAATCGATGCTGTGTGTTTTTAATGGAAAAATGATTAATGAAATTGGGGTGCTTGTGGAATTTCCGTCCATTGCGTATGTATGGTTATTTGATTGCATCGTTAAGAATGGGCACAAGTTTTACACAGTATGGTTGGGTTGTGGTTTGGTTGATTGAGCAATATTGTTGCTGCCTCTTTGTAGTGGATTGATAACTCAACACGATAGGATGAGTTAATGATACCATGACTGTGTGTTTAAAATTGTCAGAAGAGAATGTCGCATCGTGGTGTTTATGGTATGGCTGCCCATTGTGTGTGTGT
>ML790446.1:354879-367534 GCA_009831015.1 Picea engelmannii | reverse complement strand
ATAATCACAAGAGTTTTTTATGGCTTGTTGTAATTCGATTATTGTATTATGAGGTCGGGTATGATGTTGTTGCCTCCTGTTAGATGGATAGCCCAATATTTTGAATGTGTAGAGTCAAAGGAAATTTGGGCCTGTACAACCACAAAAATGCAATTGTGTTTTGATGAATGGTTGTTTACTTCACAACAGAGTATGAGTCAGAGTGATGATTGATTATAAAACATGTTTAATTGGCAAGCCAAGATCTTTGCAAGATGACATGAATCCTTGTGTTGAATTTCCATTATGTATGCAATTTAATTATTAAATGAATTAAGAGACATAATCAAGCACAATTTTTTTTATGTCTACATTTGATGATTCAATGGTTGGCAGTGGTTGATGAGCAAAGTGGGAGAAATTGATTGTGTATTCATTTGGGAAATCACCCAAATATTAATGAATAAAAACAGAGTTCCCTTACAATTTGTTGTAGAATGCACACTGTCCTGATTTAATGACACTGTGTTAAATATTTGATTATGCACAATGGACTAGTTAATGAACAAAGTTGTTTGACAATGCATAGTGGTTGTCAGTTGGGTCACAATGGTCATTCGGTCGGTGTATTTCTTTGGATGAAATGATTATATGGATTACTTAATTGATTTTATGGACAGTATCCACTCTCTTTCCCCACCATTATTTTGCTTTCCGCTAATTATAACCCCTTTCCTTCCCATATTCATTTTTCATTCCCTGTTCTAAAATCGAGTACAGTCAAGAGAGTTTTTGTGTTGAAGCAGTTGGAAGTGGCAGTGTCTTGGATGGATTATGGTGATGTTTTCTTTGGTTTTCATCACAGTCGATTGTTGTTGTCGTTGACCAGTAACCGTGCTCCCCCCCCCCCTCATTATATCATGTTTCGCTCAATACAAACCCCTCACATATCCCAGAACCCGTTGTTCACCCCCTGCTCGTCGACAAACAATTTAACAATTGGTATGGATTAGATTGCATGAGTCTGATATGTTGCTAAACCAAAATCTATTTCATATTTTTAAAAGAGTTGTCATATATGGTTATTTAAAAGATTATTTGCTAATCAATCACACATGTAGGGATGATCTATTCAAATAAAAGGCTGAAAACAAAGGCCTATTACGCCTCTGTCAAAGAGAAAGCCGCTACTTCCCCTTCCACATCTTCAAATAATTCTGGAAAATCCATGTCCTCCCACTTGCAGTGTAAGGACGATTATTCTCATATGATCAAGAAGATGAGTCTTAAGGATTCCAAACATCCTAAAGCAGGTTCATAAGAACTAAAAGAAGATAGCATCAATAAGGGAAATATTTCCTCACAAACCGAGAAATATGGATTTTGAGTTTTTATTTTATCTATTGTTGATGGCAGTTGACTTCATGAATCTTTGGACAACATGTTTTATTTTGGATATATGAGTAATTTTTTTTGAAAATAATCTCAAAAAATCATGAGCTAATTGTCAAATGTGAATATGTTGATTGGGAGTCACAAGGAGGTGTGTTTTTCTTAACTAACTAGTTATGTATGATTGTTATGAGCTAAAGGGAGTCACAAGGGGTCCCACCGACTAGTTATTATTTATTTATAACCTTTATTATGATTATTACTTTTCTCCCTAACTAAAAGTTGGTTGAGTCTTTTGATTAACTTAACTAATGAGTTGGTTCAACTACTTCAACCAATTCTATTTGTTTAAAATAAAAAGGAAAGGGAGGAACATGGAGGATAGAATCACAAGGATACTAACGTTTGCTCTTTGAGTTTATGTTGAGATAGTTCAATTTTCATTCATTCATATATTCATCACAAGCCTAATTCTCTTTTATGATAGCAGGGTCTTATTGTAGACAACAATATTCAGGGCTGAATCACATCATTCAGACACTTGTTTTTCAGAGGTGTTGATTTATCTTTGATAGTCTGTGTAGACTTATCTGTTTGTGAATTAGTTTTCATGATTGACAAAGGCTATTGTGCAGAGTCGAGTGGGCATCAATCTGTGGCAAGATAATACAAATTTTAGAGTTCAGTTTTGGTTTTCTATCAGAGGTCCTTTTGTATGTTCCATCGGGGATGTCTAAGTTTGAATTTGGTCCAAGATTTCTGTATGAGATTTTGTAAAGAAAATGACTCTTTGGTGAATTAGAATGAAATAAAGGATTGATTTATGTCTCATCTATCTTGATTATCATCTTGGTGCCTTTACTTCTGTCTTTACATTTATTTCAACAATTATTATATTAAGAAAATTACATGAAAAGTAAATTTCCAACAAGCTTTTTGTTGATAAAAGACTAGCCTAAGCACTTGTAATTAATACTTGTGAGTTAGGATGCTATTTTTGTTGGCTATAAACATAGGGTGATATTCCCGTCTATTTTGATTTAGCCAAGAAGAATCTGAAAATGATTGAGTAAGATCATTCCATATCTTTTCCTCAACACCAAGTTTTGCACGCCAAGATCCAGTGCCTTCTTTAGTCCTTGCAGGAGTGCTTCATATTATGCTATGTTGTTAGTACATTCAAATTCTAATCGACAAGCAATGAATGTTTTATTACCTTTGGGGTCGATCAGAACACAACCAATGCCTGCCCCTTCTCGAGATTTAGATCCATCAAAGTATAAAGACCAGATATCCTCGTCATAAAAAATGTTCGGATTACTTTTGAGAGCTGTCATCTGAGTATGGGATGATACTTCAGATTGTTATTCTGGGTCGGTGATAGTGGATATTTCAGTCATGAAATTTCCAAAAAAAGTGTCCATTCCTTGAGCCTCAGTTGTATTTACAGCAGTAGTAAAAGGCTCATTGTAATCATTTAAATATGTGACAATGTACTTGAGGTAACGTTCTCTGTTTATCCTGATCTTGTTAGGTTGACCATTTTCTAGAAACCACAGGTGAGACCAATCTGTAGCAAAATAACCGTGCAATTGCTCTGACCAATCTTTGTTAAAAAATAAGCCATAAACTTCCAGAATATCAATAACAATTATATCACTTACTTGGTGGACTTTTGGGTGAGATGACAACCTTATTAATACGTTCTTAAGTTCACCAATGACCTTGACATTAGTTTTGTCTCACTGAATCATTTTTAAATCAAAAGGTTTGACTTCAAAATTATTTTTTTGACACACAGACAAAGGCATTACATTTGATGAGGCCCCAGAATCGACCATACAATTATGTACATTTCTGTTGAAAATTTTGAAAGTTAACAAGAATGGCTATACATTTTTTCGTGACGAGGCAACATAAGTTTGCTGGATTTTTACGGCTGTACTTGAAATAGTTTCATCTAAATTTCCTATAGTTTTATCTGATATTTCCCTTTTGTTCTGATCTTCAGATGGTTTTTTACCGGTGACATATTTTGTTTTATTTGCGTCATTTTCTGCTGACTTTTTGCTCATAGGATCATTCTTTTTATTATTATCAGCTATACTTCGAAGCATTTTCTGTAGGATAAGAGGGAATTTAAGTTATTCAAAAACTGATATATTTTCCCTTAGTTTTTTAAGATCTTCAACCAAATCATATTCTAAATCTTGGGCAATAGGGTTTTGTTTGGTTTCAATTTGTTTTGGCTGTTTGGATACCGTATTCCTACTTGTTTCGGGTGGAAGTTTGTTTTGTACCTTACTTCAAGTATTATATGGATGGATAGTTTCAAAATTCGCTTGGAAGATGTTGCCTGATAGATGTCCGAAGACGGGAGGAGATGAGTCCTCTTGATTAGGTGTTTCATCTTCACTCGTGTCATCTTGATTTTCTGGAGGTACATAAACAACATTATCATGTGCTTCCAGTATTGTTTGTAAGCATATTGTAATCCTTCAAAATTCAGACTTTCTATGGTTGGGTTTGGTCTGTTTGGAGGAAAAGGTTTCTTGAAAGGTGGTCTAAAACTTCCTTTGCTTGTAGATGCTTCTTCACCAGATCTTTTCAAGTCTATGACCTGATTAGATAACTTCTGAAAATCTTTTTGTAAAATTTCCAAGTCTACGGTCTCTTGTTCTCTTTTATTTTGAGGAGGTCTAGTGAGAATTTCTACCTTCTTTTTAGAAGAGGAGGCTGATTCATCCTCAACATTTAAATTATCCTTTAAACTAAGAATGTCCTTCTCGATAAGGACCGCCTCCTAAAAGGCTTCTAGTAAGGTGTTCTTTTTGGACCTTTTAAGCCATATAGCTATATTGTTATGTAGGGCTTTAGTATAGTATGCAACAATCAAGTTTTCCACAGGAATTGATTCTACAGGAATTTTATTTTTTAGCGTGAGGAATATCTGGTTGAAATCCTTAACTTTTTCTTTAGGGTTCATTTTCATACTAGAAAGATCCATTACAAGAACTTTTGGAGATTTATTATCTTTGAATTTTTCTAGAAAAAAGGTTTCAAACTTATCCCAAGAAATGATGGTTTGCGGTTGTTGTGCAAAATACTAGGTCAAGGCATTTCCCTCAAAAGTGTAAGGGAATAACCTACACACGAAATCCTCATGTTTGACGTTCCAGAGCCTAACAACTTGCATGAATTTCTTGATATGATCCTCAACTGATTGCTTCGAATCTGGGTCGAATTTGGGTAGCCACTTTTCCGGATGTTTGGGTAACGGGTGTTGAGGTCCAGGTACTTCCATGACATCTTGATCGAGCCAAGGTCTGGCGAGATTATTTTGGTTATCCATGGGAGTTGGTGGGGTGAAGGTTGAGTTTGTCCAGACGAAGAACTGCCTTCATCCGATGATTATTCTCTTGAAGAGGGTGGAGAAGAACCAGGTGGGGATGGTGGAAGACCAGATCCCCCAACACCTAGGATCAATGCTTCAAAAGGATCTGTAATATTCCCACCTAATGTGTTATCAGGTAGACCAGTGTCAAGAGGTTGTTCTTGCAGATTGGAAAAATCGAGGGGTTGATTTAGTTGTCCACTGGATTTTCTGAGTTGGGATAAAGCACCTTGAGTTCCCAAAATTTATTGGTGGCCAATTTATCGTACATCAATCCCTTGAGGAACTGGTGTGACTGGCTCGACGGGAATGTTAGGTATAGCTTTTGACGTAGTGGCTGGATCAAGTATAACATTAGGGTCTGAGCGACTACACGTCATGACAAGAGAATGATTGTTTGAGGGAGTCCTATGACCTCCTCGTGCCATCAATGATTTTCAGGCCCTCCTTCTAGCGCCATTTGTTAACGGGCGTTTATGACACACCATCAACTGGAAGGGAATAGTCCGATCCGAGGTTGTCTAAATAACCCAAGCCGTTTGGAATAACTACCCCTGACAGGTTTAATGACTCTGTTAGCCGATAAAGGGATCTAATATAAACTATGAAAATAAAATAACTAAATATGCATTAACGAATATCTACTATATACATTCATTATTCTCACTTTTATATACAATATATACAAATAAATAGGTGCAAGATTTATGAGAAACCTTGTAAACTAAGGTTGTATAAGAGAACCGAATCTTAGGAAAAATTAAATAGATCTAGAACATACTATTAATCTAATTTTAATCTTGAAACTAAAAAAGGAAAATAAATGAATGTAAATAATAATGTTTTAACTTAAATAAACAAAGTTTTTAAGCTTAAATGTTAATTTACATTCACAAAATATAAATCAAAACAAAAAGAAAATCATTAACCTATAACTGACCAGTATTTAAAGAGAACTTTTGGTTGTGCCTTCCTGCATAACGTCACTCCAACAACCTGTCTGTAAAGAGAAATCTAAATCATAAGGTTGTGTAATTCTAAGATTGTGACAATGTTAGGATGAAAATCACTTTGAATGGCAATTTAAATCTTATTTAAAATGCAGAAAGAACAACTTTCAAATCATGATCCTTGGTGAAGATATAATAGATTAATCGACTAGAAGAAAAATCTCAATTGAACAATTATATCTTTACAAATCTGAATTACATGAATAAACTCAATATAATACAAGATTTGTATAAAAATAATACAATCACCAAGACCAAGATAATTGGGATAATAGACTGTTAAAGATTGACAAAATTAATACATAAATGATAGCAATTAATCATGTATTGATAAAAAATACAAAAGCTAATTTAAATCAATGCATAATCAATTACTCAAAGAATATGAAGATATTATAATGAAAACAAAAACATTTTACTCACATGACAAAATCCATTAAGCAATCTGGAATTTCATATTCTTCTTCGAAAATACTGGTCCATTCTCCCAAAATTCCAACCATTCGTTACTCCATTTGAAAAGAAAAAATTTACAAAATAAATAATATACAAAAAAGAAAGGACAAAAATCCTCCTCTGAATTTCTTGGATCCCCTAGGCTGTGAACTTTCTCATATATTTATGCAATGAATGAATAGTCTGGGTGTCACTAATAATTTCCGCCACTTGAAATTTACCTCGTAAAGAAACAAAAATATCTCTCAAATCGCACATTTGTTTGGGAAAAATCTCGCGAGTAAGCTAAATGGGTTTTCAACCATTTCTTCAGATTCCTCACGGTTTGGCTGCAATCAGTCCTGAAAAATCGTCAGTCTGTTCTTAAACACATTTCCAAATCTTATCTGTTGTTGCTCATAAATTATTTGCAACAATCCAAATAATAGAAACATGTGAAACAAAAAGAAACCAAATTAATAACCTAAAATTGTGAATAAACCAAAACCTAGAACGATAAAATTAAAATGAATTTAAACTAAAAGCTACCTATAAGTTGTAAACAAATATTGGTTATATTTTCCTTTCAAATATGATCTTAAAATTCTAGAAGCTTCAAGTTGATGGAGAGGAGAAAAATATTAATTTTGGGTTTCCACAAAATCAAACAAATGATAGATAATTCTTTTTTATTTATTTTTATTTTTATTTTGAAATGAGATGCAAAAAAAAAAAAAAACACAATTTAATTAATTAAACCCACCAAATGATTTTGTGAAAATGAGAAACCAATCAAGATATTATTTGATGAAGTATTGAATCCATTATTCAAAATAGTCAAACTTGTTAATGAGCAAAAGACGAACACATAATCTTAATTTAAATAAAAGTAAACAATTGATAAAAATTAACGTTTTTGTTTAAATTGAGATTTCTATGCTCGTTTCTAAATTTTGACATATTCTCTTGTAATGAATGTCTCATACTATGGTGAATTTCTTAAGTTTGTCTCAAAGAAAGCCAAGGTCTGGAACTATTCAAAAAGGTTGATTCTGTAGCTCATTGTAATTGTCAAGATTCTAATGGGGACCCTTTAAATTTTGTGAAAAATTAGGGTGAGTTGTTGGGGCCCAACATGGAGCCAATCCATTTGTTTTATTCCTTGAATCATATATACAATAAGAGTAAGTAACCGAAAATGGATGAATAATACATAATTAAAAGAAAAATCTAACCTACTATGCACAACTATTTCTAATAGAAACATGAAAATAATTTTTTTAACATGGAACCTCATTTGAAATGTATTTTCCAACCAAGTTTCAATTCTTTCTTGAAAATCATTGTGAAATTGTTGGAATGGAAACATGATTGGAAAAAGTAATCTTGTAGAGAAAAGTTAGTACTATTTACAATAGGAAAAAAATTACATTATTGTTACAAGACAAAAATGACTTATTTGCAAGAATTTCCTTTACACAAGTATTTTCTGAAATAACATGATGAGTATTAGAACTAGCATCTACTTGTGTTAAAAATTCAATATCATGACCATGAATGAGAACTTGAGTGATACCATTAGAATCATAAATAAGCATGGTGTTTTCTTCTTGAAAATTGAAATCATCATGAGAAGATTCAAGATGAGGTTCAATAGAGGCATGACCAGTAAAAGAATACCCTGCATCTTGAAATATAGATTGATTAAAAACATAAGGACTTGACATAACCATCACCCGTGGGTGAAGTGCCCCAATATTTTCAATCTCCAAATGTTCATAATAAATGACTTCATTTTCTTCCCTTATAAAACATAAACCTGAACTAGAAAATTGATCAAATGTACATGTATGCAATCCAAAGGAAAGTTCTTTAAAATGACTATTTTTCATTTCTTTATTTTGATCTTGATTGATGGATACTTGGAAATTATTCTGATGTATACTAATTCCTTTGTTTTTTTGGAAAGGAGTAAAATATGAAGGGACTAGTTCTTGAAATGAATGATCACTACTTGGAAAGGAGCCATCAAACAAGTCAGTGTATAATGAATACTGATTGTTCAAATAGATGTGATTGAAAGCATATTTATGAAGAAAATCATTATTATTATTAGGATTTGAGGTTTGAGTCATTGATTCATCATTATCCTCCTCATCATAAACAACAAGTTTATCATAATCATAATTAGTTTCAGGAATATAATTAATTTGATCTAATATATTTGTTCTTTCCTGAAATAGATTATCAACATGTTCCGAACTATTTATTAGAACATGTTTATTAATATCATCAATAGGCTCAAAATGATCATTTGTAACATCTATTGTAGTATGTATACTTAGAAAAGAAAAATTTTCAGGTTCATTAAAGTCAGTATGTATACAAGGAAGAGAACATAAATGAATAAACCATTGAGTTAAATCTTTGTCAGAAATTTTATCATCAACATGAAATTTAAAAGTGATTAATTTTAATCTAATATGAAAATCAATATCAGATTCACCTTCTAGTTTTCATAAGTTTTCAAGTTCTATACATATTTCATCACAATCATAATAATATTGAAATGTATAAAGAAACTCACTTAGAAACTGATTCCATGTATGTAGGAAGGAAACTGGCAATGATTTGCACCATTTCTTGGCTTGGCATGTAAATGTAAGAGTAAAAATCCTCCATAGAATGCCATAATCAATATCATAAAAAGAAGAATTTGTAAAATTTTGACTAAATTGCAAAACATGATCATATGTAGAATTTTTTCTATTACCATCAAATTTTACCTTCGACAAGTACTTTACTACCTTTGTTGGAGTGCTGTAGGATGCTCTACCAGATACACAACTCCAAATAGGAAGTTTAGGAGCCATTAAAAAGAAATGAAAGAATTAAAAACAATAGCTCAAACAAGAATCAAATTATTATGCACACTCGTTGGTGGCCCTCCTTCTAGTGCCAAAAATGTTGATGGAAAAAAATGACCATGTTCAACATCATAGGGAGATCACCCGGTCAGGGTCCCAATTAGACCCTTATCAGTTGAAATGGTGATTCCCACAGGTTCTATGGGTCTCCAGTTACCCTTGTCCTAAGCCTAGCCTAATCTAATGTTAATCTAATATGGAATATTATGTATATACAAATTTATATACAGAGCCTTCTATCCACTAATGTATAATGCTACTTTCTTTTATCGACAAATAGAAGAGAAGGAATTTCCTTCTTGCAATTGCTTGAAGAAGTGATACAGATTATTTTTGGCTTGAAATGAGAGCGAATATATAACACAAAAATATACAGAGATATCAAAAGAGAGCCAATAATATAAAAAGATATATCAGATATATAAGAAAAGACACATAGATACAGTAATACACAATTTCTATTAATGAGCGAAATGTTCAAAACTGTAGAAATACAGAGTGAAAGACTAGCTAGAATGGTGGCAACTTATCTCTGAGAAGAGATGTGATGGATACTCACATTCAAAAGAATATTATTGTTACAATGAGGCTCCAAAGGCTTTTTTAACATAAATAAAATCCAAAACCGTAACCCCTGAAGATGAAAAACCAACAATTTTGTGGGCCCCGTTTTGGGTAGTTTGGTGTATCAACTTCCCGGGGGCGTAACTTTGGCATACGATCTCCGTTTGGGGCACACGATAGCTTGTTGGAAAGGTATCAATGGGGAGATTCATTTTTGGGGCTCAATCAAAGCCTTTGGATATCATTGAGGTGATATATTATGAAAAAAACATTTTTTAGGCCCTCAAAATGGCCCCAGAAGTTTAGGAACTGAAAAATAGCTAAAAATAGTAAGTTGCCAAAAAACTGTTTTGAGAAAGTTGGAATAGGTGGGTGGCCACCTATATCCACCTATATCAATCCTCCCTCCTTAGGAAGCAATGGTATCCATTGCATTGAGTTCCCGGAGGAGAGGGGGAAGCATTTGCTGAAATTAGATCTCGATGAGCTGCTTGTCTTGCTGGTGAAGTTGCATTGCTTGGTTTGTGGGAGGTTGTCGATAACCTGATGAGATGAATGTGTGCAGAAGGAATATTTGTGCTTTGATTCAATATTGTTGACTTGATTTTGTTGGATAGAAGGTGCTTGGATTGAGCCTGTAGTGGTTGCAGTGTTCTTCTATTCACATTTTGAACATATTGTGAAGAAGCTGATTTTTGTAGTATGAGATACTACCTTGTGGAACTTTTTAGGTGGGACAGTAGTCGAAACTACCTCTGGTATCCTGTAGAGATGATCCCCTAGAGTAATAATGACACTATGGGGTCGAAACTCATAGATAACATGGCTCTTCCACTTATATGGCTGGCCCAAGAGAACATCATAGATATCCAGTGGGACAACATTGCATAATACCTCATCCTTGAAGGGATTGATGCTCTATGACAATCGACACTACTGGTTGACACAAAGATCGCGTCCCTGGCGAAGCCACCTGATGTTGTATGGCTCCGGGTGTGGTGTCTTCTAAAATCCCAACTATTTGACAACCTCTGCTGAGATAAGGTTCTTCTGGCTTCTGTTATCAACAATAAAATGCAACGGGGTTCCCTTCACCCACATCTGTGAATGAAAAATGTGCTCCTCCTCTCCAGGATCTGCTGGTTCTTTTGGTTGAATTGTCGTGGTCGAGAAAAAAACAGTAGGGTCAACGTCGATGATCTATCTTCTACTAGTATTTTTTGAATAAGATTCTGAATAAGGGTTCGACTCCTTGTCTTTGATTTCGACCACCAATGACTATTTTGAGTGACATTCATCGGTATTGTGCCAGGGGATTTTGTGGAAATTGCACCATTTTCTAATGTCATTTTTCATCTTTCCGTTACCCTTCTTATCCTATGTCTTGGATTGCTTTTCTGAAGGATGGTTGTTAGGGCCGTTTTTACCATACTTTGGTTGTTGCGGATTTGTAGACCCAAACTCCCGCTTGTTCTGGTGCTTACATTTCTGCTTGATTTTAACAACATATCGATAAGCAACATCCAATGATGAGATGTCCATAAATTCCATTTCAGTTTGGATGTATATGTGTAGAGCCCCACAGTATTTTAGAACCAGATGTCGCTCGGAGTCTTTGATACCCAAGTTGGTGCGTAAGGTATGGAAGGTATTGGTGAACTCTGACACTTCTTGGCCCCTCTCTTTCCACAGTGTGTTCCATCTCATGTACTAGTCGTCATAGTTTCCAATAGGGTAATATTGTTCCTTGACCGCATCCACAAAAAAATCCCAAGTGGGCTCGACCCCATATATTCCATAATCCTCTGTGGAAATTTGGTCCCAGTAAGTTTCCCACCAATGTTTGACATGGGGGAGAGCCTTAAGGAGTGCGAGGGTGATCTTTTCCCCATCAGGAAAATTAAGAACAAATAAATAACCTTCTAGAAGATTTAACCTTTTTTCTAGGGCATCCACATCTATCCATCCTTCAAATACGAGAATATCAAAATTAACTTGTACCTTGAAAGGTGAGGTTCCTACAAAGTAGTCACTTGATGAATACGTGCCTGTTTTTATCGACATGTGTTGAAGGATGTGGGAAAAATTCTCCATCATTTCGGCCCTCTGTTGCATGAGAGCTTGCACAAGCAACATATTAATAGAATCTGTTACACGTCAAAATTACTCAGCTGGATAAGTGTCGCATGTTCCTCTCAATTGTTGTAAATGTCGCATCTTCCTTACCACTTTCGCAAGTGTCGCAAATTGGTCACAAGTGTCGCAAATGACGTTCGGACATACTGCCATGTCGACGACACTAAGGAGACATTTATAACATCTCATATGCTTGATTTGAAGAAGGAGAACTGGTTTACTGAAGTCAAATAACTCTTGACACCTGAAGAAAGCTCTGAAACAAAGGTTTTGAGGAGGAGCACTCCCCTATTTCAGCCCTAGAAGCGCTGGCGCTCCCCTACAAGGCTTCAGGGAGCATTATAATGCTCCCTAGCCCCCTCTGAAGGAGCGCTGCTCATCTTGAAGGCGCTGGTGCTCCCCTAAAGCTTACTAGGGAGCGCTACAGCGCTCTGATGCCCCTTCTAAGGGAGCACTGCCTAATCTGAGGCAGTAGTTGGCCCGTTGAGAAGAATAAGGAGAGGATCTTTCGAGATCAGGAGGCAGTTGTGTTCAAATTCTTGGTTTCATCAAGAGATCCCTGATCTAAGGAGAAGGTTCCCAACTTGTTCTAAAGATAATACAAGAGGTTAAGCTCCTCTTAACCTATATAAACAGGCTCTATGATGGTGGAAAGGGGGAAGAACTGAAGACATAAAACTTATGATCTTGGAGGAAACTCACAGTCAGCCAAAGGAGAGTGATCAGTGAAGCTGCTGTTATCCAGGTTGTGGATCTTTCAGGCAAGGGTTAGACGAAGGGGACTTGACGAAGCTGTCGCATTCGCATCTACGATTGTA
>ML790446.1:330781-354220 GCA_009831015.1 Picea engelmannii | reverse complement strand
ACGAAAGGGTGTATTGTTTGTGTGACTTTTGCTTGTGCTAGTTTGGTTTTCATTCATACAAGAAAGATAATTAGCAAGACGAGCATTGTGTTGTATTGATCATCATTCATACGCAAACAATAAAAGACATCTTTATGATTGATCGCATATTATAAGGCATTTAAAAGTTTTTCATTACATCAGGATTTGATTGAGAAAAATAATCGTTTGAGGGCATTCCTTATTTGTGCTTGATTAGTGAAAAGAACTTTCTCTCTCCCTTAGATAGATGTTCATCGAAAGGAAATGACTGCTTATCACATTTGATGCATTCTTTGGGTCTGAGTCATAATTCCATTTGTTTCACTCCCATGCACCCCTTTTGCGTAAAGAACAACCATAAAATCAACGCTAATTAAAAATTATCTAGAACTTTTTCTTTTCTAGGATTCTCCACCAACAGTAGATTAGGCTTAGTACTTTGGATCAGGGCTGTGAGCATAACTCTCCAAAGTTTCCAAAACAAACAGTAGCATCCTGAGTTAGGGAGAGTCAAATCCAGTCATCGTATAAGTCTGCTTGGGATCCCCCTCTCACACAGGGGTTACGCACGAGGTCGCATTCGGGTGAGCTACGGGGACTAACCCTCCGTGGTTTAACTGATTGTGGTGGTCAGATCATATTATGGGGGTCACTTCGAGGTAAATCCACAATTACTGCGTGGAAGCCTTTTAGTTGATTTTGGGCTCGATACCCTGCCCGTACGTTCTGGTCGGACTGTCGACTGTTCCCGCACAAGGGCTGACTGCGAATTGGTAACCTTAGTGGCCATAATCTTTAGGGTCTTACATGAGGTGACGGTGACGGGAAGTCTCATTGTACCTGGAGCAGACATTGGTCAAACTCACTCGGGCTCCTTGGAGGGTAAATCCACAATTACTGCGTGGAAGCTTGCACCAAGGCATAAGTCCGTTAAGCAGGTCGCCATTGTAACTGTTCCACCCTATCCTCGCCCCTTCTGGACTTGATCACACGACGTTGGATTTCATCACCAACTAGTACGGTCATCAAAAGAAGGTCCTGTTTGCTTGGTTGTGATTCTTAGATTTTTATTAGCGTGTGTTGTTTCTTACATTAGTTGGCTCTAGATTTTCAGTGTGTTCTGCCTTTCTCCACAATTGAGCCCGTGGACGATCAAGGTCTTCGCCGATCACGTAGGATGCAAGGGCTGCCTCCAGAAGGCTATCAACCCTTACCTCCTAACCCCCCCGAAAACGACCACCGTAGAGAGGTAGAAAACCCATCTGACGCTGAAAGTGCTATTGCTCCTCCGTTAGATAACCCAGAAGATGCTTTTGTCACGATTGCGAATCCCACTTCGGTGACCCCACGATTACCAGAGAGGATTTTTACAGAAACATATATGGGATCCACGCAACCCATCTTTGGTGAGGAATACAAGACTCCTATTCGTCCTGGCACCGCAGTAGATACCAATCCCACACCCGCTCGTTCTATTTGGAGGACTTCATCAGGATGCGATCTCTATGAACATTTCGAATCCTTTCGACAACCGTTCCATCCTGATAACCCTCCTAGTGAAACAGGACCATCCGGTCAAACCATGAGTCACCCAGTCGATCGGGTTGTTAACCCTACTACTACACCAGCGCAAGTCCAGCCTAATAATGGACCCATCACATCTGCTCACCCAAGAATACAGATCCCTGCTGGCCAAACACAACCAGCTGGAGGGAAACCACCATCCAACGTACCTTTTCCTCCTGGAAGACTACCGTTCCATGGTGGGCCTACCCCTTCCAGGGGACAACCCCCTTTTCATCCTCCTCTTGGAGGGCAACCTCCGTCTGCCAGTCATACCCCGGTCATAAATCCACCACTGGCAGGGGGGAAAACCCCGTTGGTTGGAAACCCTTCACAACCCTGGAGAGTATCTTTAGGAGGTACTTTCACTCAACCCCACGTTGGGGGGCACTCTTCCAATAACCCATTAGGAGGGGTACCCAATCCTGGTCCTTCTGGGACATCTTACCCACAATCTCATCCGGGTGGCATCCAAAACACCACCTGGAGTACTCCAGGACCACAGTCTTATCCTGCTCATGGGTCTAATGTGTACCCACCTCCGAGATCTACTCCTTACCATCCTCAAGGGTAAAATGTCTATCCTCCGCATGGGCAAGCAAATCACCCGACCTATAATGCTCAAAACCCACCGGGTCATGCCAACGTCTCTCATACATCATCGAATCCTTATTATCCTGGCCAGCAACAACCGTATGTAGGAGGACCTTTTGGGCACAACTATCCATCTAACCCAGCTTATGGTCCTACCAGTGTTCCTATGCCGCACCAGTATCATTCACAAATTAACCGACAGCTACCTTTCCTTGCGACTCTGGATCTCCCAGACTTGTCTTGGTTAACTAATGATCCTATTTCTCATTCACCGGTTTGCCCAGTCATTCCAGCTAAACTTCCTTCTAATATTCCAAAATTTGACGGAAACCCTGGTGAAGATCTAAACAACCATGTTATGACTTTCCATTTGTGGTGTTCATCAAACTCCCTTATGGATGATTCTATCCATTTGCGTCTTTTCCAACGAACACTTACCGGTTCGGCAGCAAAGTGGTATATTGAACTACCACGTGCTTCTTTTCATGATTTCAATTCCCTTGCCATGTCTTTCCTCACACACTTTCAACTACCTATTCGCTACAAAACGGGTACTGAACTCTTGACCTCCCTTCGTCAAACTAATGCCGTGCATATCTCTGACCATATTCATGAGTGGAGACGATGACGGAGGATGATCAAGGTCGTCATCCCCGACATACTATTGGCAGAATGGTTCACGAAATCACTGCTACCACCGGTCGCTCACGATGTTGCTATGGGTGGTGCAGTCACCGAGGAACAAGCCATCGCTCGGGCTTAGTATTTATATTTGGTTTATTCCCAATCTGGTACTTTGTATGATTTGCTTCCGAACACTACTCGAGCTAATACCGATCCATCTAAACCATCATCCTCATCTCATGCGGATGGTGTCATCGATTCCGTCAAAGCTCAACCTATTTCCCAATCGCTTACACCCTCCTCTACCTCCCCGCAAACTCAGATCTCTGAGGTGAATGCAGTTCAATCTGCCCCTTCACAACAATATGGAGGTAAGAAGAAAACGAAGAATAGATCAAAGAATAATAATGAACAAACAAAGAATCAAACGCCTGCTGCCGAAAAGCAAACACAACGGAAGTTGAAATTCCCGTGTCTCATTTGCGGTGACGATCACTACACCCAAGATTGTCCACATCGCGATGAAGTGGCCAAAATTTTCCAAGGAAAGTCCCAACCCGCTGTGCTTACTCATCCTTTTCCACAGCAACAATCCATGGTTGCTCAAACCCCCTCGCCTGGGGGCAGTTCTAGCAATCCTCATGATGAGGCCTCGTCGAGTGCACATATTTATATGTTTAATGGAGTTAATTTAACCACTCGCTCTAAGGCATACGACACACCAGGTAACCCTGATAAAGGAAAAGACGTTAATGGTACTGGCACTTTACCAGATCCGTCATCGTCCTCTGTCAATCTTCCATCGGTTAATCCTCCATATGGACCACTCCAGATCGAGAAACCCACGTTCGACTCTATCTTACGCCCTCCTAAGTGCACCATCCAGAAATCTACCTTCAATCCCAATTCACGGGCTGCCCAAAATTACAATATTGTAGAAGATTTTGCCCAATCCCCGTGTGCCATGTCCACCTTGGAAGTTTTACAGCACTGCCCCAGTCAATGTAAAACGCTCTTAGCTGCTCTTGGCATTGTTTATCCTGAGTCGTCCAACCAGATCATGTTTAACCTGGATAATTATACGTCTCGACTCTCCCACCAACTTGCTTTCCAAGTTGATGTTGTTGCCCACAATCAACAAATCCACCGAACCATTCTGGATGAGGGAGCCTTGACTTGTGTCATGTCTTTGGCATGTTGGAAAGGTTTAAAATCACCAGCACTTAATAAATCCCCAACGATGCTATGTGCCTTTGATGGGCGAGGTTTTCATCCTCATGGGCTTTTACAGCCCCTGCCCATCCAATTGGGTGGCAAAATTGTTACCATTGATGTCGAGGTGGTCGATGCTCCCCTCGATTACAACTTGTTCCTTGGAAGGAGTTGGTTTTATGCTATGACTGCTGTTGCCTCATCGGTCTTTCGATGTGTACAATTTCCTCATCAGGGCAAAATCGTCACTGTTGATCAGTTGGATTTCTGCACACCCGATGCTCGCATTCCTGCTACCAACAATATTCCTTTCCTGGGAGACCACAAGATCACGTATGAAAGCATTGGTGTTGACTTACTGAAATATTCTAGCCTCATGGGTACCTTCCCTACACCACTTCCACCAACTATACATCACGTTGCCACGGTCGATATGATTTTGACCGCAGCTTATCAATCTTTGGGATCATCTGACCCCTAGGTTGCACCTTGTCCGTTGGAATTCGATGCACTAAGTGACACCGTGCCACTTAGTCCAGCTGAACCGTCATACGTTTCTACCCAATTCACTTCTCCCTCGTCAGATGACCAACATCTATTGGCGCCTGACATTTCATCGATGCAACCACGGTCGGGTTCCTTGTCGACCGCAATCCACTACACTTCCCCAACTTTTCCTATGGCGGAAATGTTTCGCATCGACAAGCTACCTTGGGATAATCACCATCCCTGATCCTCTTTTCTTCCCCTGCGTGAAGAAGTTCGGGCAGATATACAGTCCATCTCCCCTCCTGGTGTTGATTTTCTATCACCTCCCATGTTTTCAACTTCCGATGATTTGGATCCGGTAGTTGACTTGGTGATTTCTTCGATAGGTTTATTGGAGCCTGATATCCTTACTCCTATCACGACCCTCGACATGTATTCCTCCCTGAGTGATTATCTTCCATCCAGTGAAGATATCCTGGAGGCCATGACTGAGTTTTGTCCCTTGACATGGTATCCTTCCAGAACGTTATCCTCTTGGAAGCCATGATCAAAAAGAAGTCACGAGCATAGTTTCTCTTCTCTGTGGAAAGCTCGTTAAAAAATGAAACAAAGGCCACTAGCTTTCATGCTGGGGGCATGCCACAAGCATAGTTTCTCTTCTCTGTGGCAAGCTCATTAAAAAATGACACAGAGGCCTTGAGCATAGTTTTCTTTTCCTGTCGCAAGCTCATTAAAAAAATGAAACAACAATCCAGGGATCAAACCTGGAACCCTGAGCATAGTTCTTTTCCTGTGTCAAGCTCGTTAAAAAATGAAACAGTCACATCTCTTGAACCTTCTTTTCATCCACCCTTCTCCTTTTTCTCATCCACTCGAGAAATTGGTAACGACCTATGAGCCAGTGAATGAATCGAAGCTTGGAGGGCATGTCTCCAGCCTTTGATGATCATTCTGGAGCTAAACCACCAACTTTCAAGCTGGGGGCATACCGATCTTAGTCTTTGTTCTTTCTCATGCTCATAAATACATGAGAATGCAACCGGGTAAAGTTTTATCTCTTTTTCGGACCCGTATGGATATGAACACATGAAAAAGGAACCCTCCTGGAGTCTACTTTAAACCTTTTTCAGACTCTCTAAATATGAAAAGATTGTCGAGTGATCTTGCTTCCTTTCACGCTCGTTAAAAGGTTAGAAAGGGCGTCCTTCGAGCGATAGTTTAACCCTTTTTCGGTCTCGCTGGACTACTATACGAAAAAGGAACTGAGATAGTTCTCTTTTAAGTGTTTTTCCAAACTCTATAATCCCGAAAAACCTTCGAGTTTTCTGTCTTTGGACTCGTTAAAGCACACATCGACAGGCCCATATGGGACCGAACCCTTACTTCTTCCAGTTCGTTAAACAAAGGAAGAGGAACTTACCGAAGGTGAGTTATATCGAGCATGTGTTATCCTCCTCAAGCTCATTAAATCAAAAAGAGGTACTCATCTATCTGGATGGGGGAAAAATTAAAAGGAGCAAGCCAAGCAGTCTCTTGAGAACATCATCCATCATTTCTTAGAGTCGCCCTCGAACACAACACTGTGTTACTTTGCACATATCATAATCCGCTGAACCTCTGCACTGAACCAATCCTTCGAGTTCCTTTCACTCCTTTGGGTCACCCGACGCAAGTCACAACACCCACTGCATAGTTTTGGTCCATGTCATGTTTCGCTGTCGTGCCCCAGTGTTCAAGGGAAGTATCCCCCTCGAGAGTCAGCCATCCCAAGTATCTTGCCTCAAAACCTGTGTCAGTCCATGTCCATTTGATCTACCAATCACATCTCCATGTCCGTTTCATGTCGTTGATGGGGGATACATCAAGGCCCTCCCTCGACGAGTCTATTCCTGTCGACTCCAACACATTATCTGAGAATTAGACTTAGAAACTAGTTAGTACTTTGGGACCTGCATGCCTCAATGGCAGGCCTCCTCACATTCGACAATAGGTCTACATCATTGACCCCTGATCGAATGATTCCATGGGTGTTCGACCTCAGCTCATCTATTCACATTCGCTGGAATGTACTAGGGTACCTTGGGAATCATTGGCATTAATGGTGATCTCCCTCTCACTTGTTAACGGTTCACACCATTGACCGGTAATAAAGTGGTTTCTGCCATGTTAGACATCAAGACATCTATTCACATGGTTAGGATCGTACCACATTGGGATTGGTAAGAAGACCCTGGGTTGAGTAACCACTTTGATATATGCTTTGCCCAGGCTGCGAAGGAGTTTCTATTGGACAAATGACACATATACTGTTACATAGATCCACTTTGTATTGGTCATGGCTATGTCTTGTCATCTCGTAGATCGACTGTGTATTCTTCGTGGCTACGATCAATCCGAGTCATCAGAGTATAGATCCACATTGTTTCTTTGGTGGCTATACCTTTTTATCAATACAATTATGGATCCGCAGTGTATTTTATGGCAGCCATATCCTGCTAAGTCTTGATCACCCAAGCATAGGTATGCCTGCCTTGGGTTTTGAAATATGTCATGATACTTGTTGGATGTTTGTGTGCAACTTCTGTCAGGTTCTCTGAGTCTATACCCTTGCTTGGACATCTACAAAGTATTTCAGTTATTAGTTGGCATCTTCTAACTTCATACTTTGGGGGGCATTCTGTTACACGTCAAAATTACTCAGTTGGATAAGTGTCACATGTTCCTCTCAATTGTTGTAAGTGTCGCATCTTCCTTACCACTTTCGCAAGTGTCGCAAATTGGTCACAAGTGTCGCAAATGACGTTCGGACATACTGCCATGTTGACGACACTAAGGAGACACTTATAACATCTCATATGCTTGATTTGAAGAAGGAGAACTGGTTTACTGAAGTCAAATAACTCTTGACACCTGAAGAAAGCTCCGAAACAAAGGTTTTGAGGAGGAGCGCTCCCCTATTTCAGCCCTAGAAGCGCTGGCGCTCCCCTATAAGGCTTCAGGGAGCGTTATAATGCTCCCCAACCTCCTCTGAAGGAGCGCTGCTCATCTTGAAGGTGTTGGCGCTCCCCTAAAGCTTACCAGGGAGCGCTACAACGCTCTGATGCCCCTTCTAAGGGAGCGCTACCTAATCTGAGGCAGTAGTTGGCCTGTTGAGGAGAATAAGGAGAGGATATTTCGAGATCAGGAGGCAGTTGTGTTCGAATTCTTGGTTTCATCAAGAGATCCCTGATCTAAGGAGAAGGTTCCCAACTTGTTCTAAAGATAATTCAAGAGGTTAAGCTCCTCTTAACCTATATAAACAGGCTCTATGATGGTGGAAAGGGGGAAGAACTGAAGACATAAAATTTATGATCTTGGAGGAAACTCACAGTCAGCCAAAGGAGAGTGATCAGTGAAGCTGCTGTTATCCAGGTTGTGGATCTTTCAGGCAAGGGTTAGACGAAGGGGACTTGACTAAGCTGTTGCATTCGCATCTACGATTGTAAGTACTGTTGTCGTTATTCTCATCAATATGACACGCTTGGCCTGTTTCTTTCTAGTTTGTGTCTAATGTCACATGAACTTATCATTAATTGATAGATTTGTTTTCAAGCTAACATCAATAGAGTAGGAAGTGGTCGTATCTTGTTTTGTCCACAAAACTCAGCGAGGAGCAAAGGATTGGAGCACAACTCGGAGCGTGCAGGGAAAAACGTCGATAAAGAGGTACTTCTATCATCCTTCCTTCTCGTGTGTTAGTTTAGATAGATTTGAAAGGAAGTCAGTGTCCATGTTAAGCATTTTCTATCTAGAGTTAGGGTCAAGCTCTTAGAGGCGATCTACCTGTCCGCAGGGAGATTTTCCTACAACAGAATGTTCTGGTCCGTCGTTTTTATTTTCTTCTGCCATGGAGGGTTTCTTGAGAATGTGAGAGCGATTGTCCTCAAGAGAGACAATCTCAAGACCCAACTTGCTATACTCGGACCTCATTGGGGACATGCACTGAAAAAAATGATCAAGAGCAGCCTTCTCTGATACCACTGATCTAGATTATTTTCGGCATGAAATGAGAGCGGAGATATAACACAGAAATATACAGAGATATTGCAAGAGAGACAATAATATAACATAGATATACTAGATATATAACAAGAGACACAAATATACAACAATACACAATTTCTATTAATGAGTGAAATGTACAAAACTATGGAAATACAGAGTGAAAGACTCGCTAAAATGGTGAAAACTTATCTCTAAGAAGAGATGTGACGACTACTCGCATTCACAAGAAGATGATTGTTACAATGAGGCTCCAAAGGCATTTTTAACATAAATAACGTCTAAAACCTTAACCCCGTAAGATGAAAAACCAACAGTTTTGTGGACCTCGTTTAGGGTAGTTTGGTGTATTAACTTCCTGGGGGCGTAACTTTGGCATACGATATCCGTTTGGGGCGAGAAATAGCTCGTTGGAAAGGTATAAATGAGGAGATTAATTTTGAGGGCTCAATAAAATATTTCAAATATTATTAAGGTGCTCAATCATGGAAAAAAACTATTTTTAGGCCCTCAAAATGGCCTCAGAAGTTTAGGAACATAAAAACTGCTAAAAATAGTAAGTTGTCAGAAAACTGTTTTGAGCCAGTTGGAATAGGTGGGTGGCAATCAATATCCACCTAGATCAAGAAGGAAATCCTCTACTGAAATAAGGGCTCAACAAAGTCATGATGGGGTTTTTTCCTGCTTAAGGATACTTGAAAAAAATGCAAATCTAATCTATGGTAGAAAATAAATCTAATCTATCCTATCTTGATTAGGAGAAGGATAGTCTTACTCCTAATCAAGAACAAGAGTATATAATAAGAAGAGGGAAGGGCTGTAATTGTAATTGGGGTTAAGATGGACCTACAAATCATCAAAATAGTTCAAGGATTTATAGGTTGTTCAATCAAATACACAATGAAATAATGATTATAAGTAGTTATCAAAAACCTCATGTATATACCAAAATACAATCATGTAAAATGAATTCATTGTGAGATTTATATTGAACTAATGAAATAGTTTATTTTAATCCAATATAAAAAAAATCAAGACAAGTTTGAAAATGATCAATAAATAGTTATTAATCACTACAAACTAATCTCCATGAAATCATAATCAATCTTGGTTCAAATCCCATGCAGCTCTGCAAAGATAGCTTTAAACAAAACATTCACTAACATAAAACAAATGAGATAAAAAATAATACTCATATCAATTGTCAATACACTATTGAAACATAATTAAAAAAAAATTGAAAACAATCATCAAAGTAATAAGTCTGCAAATCAAATACAATAGTGTAATGAAATGAAAACTTATTATCATTAGCTCTAAAAGTTGTCATACAATCCTCTGCAGTTTCAGATCTGAAACCCACATTACACAAGAATAATCATATTTTTATACATTTTTTACCACCCAGGTCGAGTCCCTCTTGAGTCGGTCAAAAATTGCTCAAGAATCAACTATAGAATTCAAAACATAATCAACTACAAAATTTGCAAATTGCTAATTCTAGACAGAACCCACCCAGACAACACATCATATATCCCAAAAGGTTCAACATGTTCATAAATACACTTAGGATAAGGTAAATGGGTTTGTTTCTAAGGTGGGTTTTCAACCGTTTGAAGAGATTCATAACTGATCGCCCAAAAATAGACCTGCAAAAATACTTCATGTGAGCTGACACAAAAACAAATCTAGTCCGTCTCCTTCTTGATAATATTTCTCCCAAACGGTTGGGTTTCTGGGAGAATGTTTTTAGTATAATATAATTGACCTTATTTATGAAGTGGGTTTTCAACCGTTTTTCAGATTCCTCTTGGTTTGCTCAGAATCTAAGTTTGAAGTTAGTCTCCTGAAATTGACCTAAAATCTAATATGACTCACTCAGATCATGATTTCTCAAAATATGTTCATTTTATGAGAAAATCCTCTGGAGGGTACATAAAAGGGTTTGTTTTGGAAGTGGGTTTCAAATCGTTTTGTCAAATTCTTCATTGTTTGGCTGGTATTGAATCTACAAGATTTTCTCCTAAAGATTGATGCGTTTCCAATATGGGAAAATCCATGTCACTCCGATCATGATTTCTCTCAATCCGTTCAATTTTGGAAGAAATACTTTGGAGTTTAAGTAAATAGAACCATTTTGGAAGTGGGGTTTCAATCGTTTGAAGAGATTCCTCACCATTTGTTCAGGAATAAGAATGAAATATAACCTCCTAAAACCGATATGAATTTTCCATTTGATGTTGCCCAAGCATTATGCCTTGTAGAGATGAATAATTTTAACTGAATAAATTATTTTCGGTATATCTTGGAGACTATAGTTGAACTGCAGATCTATAATAGATGCTTGTAACAAAAAGAAATTAAATTAATAACAAAAATCTATTAAAAGATGAACTACAAGATCTCCAAATCTTAATTAACGAAAATCAATTAATAAAATCAAATAAAATCTAATTGATATCACATATTCTAAATATACTAGATTGGACATTATATTTTGAGATTTGGGAATATTTTGCAAACTTGAGGAAATAATTTTTATAAGATTTAGTAAACACTCAATTGTTGACAAATTTTAATCAACCAATAAACCATATTTTAGAATCACATGTTAATTATTGAATAATAAAAATATTCTTCATAATTTTGGTTTAGAACGAAGTGAATGTGAAGAATTCATATTAAAATTACTTCCAATAATTAACTAAGATGTTGTGATTTAATAATGTCCAATGAAAAAGAAATCCAATCACCTAAATGATAAAATATTTACATGACTATATAAGAAAATCAAACCAAACCAATCATATCAAGAGGAAGATGACGATGAGAATGTCAAAAGAACAAACAAGATATAAAAAAAACTAAAAATATAAAACCAAAAACAAATCAAGGTGACATTACCAAAATTAATAAGGGGACCCCTTTAGTTTTTGAAAAAATTATAGGGGGTGTTGTGGCCACAATAAACACACAAAGTAAAAGATAAACATACAAAATTTCAACACCTTTTGGCTGGGACTGTTTTAGATTTCTTCAAAAGTTGACCCTTTAATATACATTTTACAATCATTGGAGGGGGAGTTAGAAAGCCTCCTTCTGAATGACCAGGTTTAAAATATTTTTTTTTCTTAACTACCTTTTGGTGGTAATTGTTAATCATGTAAATAATAGATTTTGTTTTCTTTATTTCTTTTTGTTTTCTTGTTTTTTTTTTATTATCTCATTTTGAATTTTTCTTTTACTTTTTCTCTTGATTTAATTTTAAGATTTATATTTTGTAAAATATATTTTGTACATTTGGTCAATTTTTCTATGTTGTATTATGCTTAATTTTCAATGTAATTATCTTTTATTTATGTATAATAGAATAAAATAATAATTAAAACAAAATAATTTTTTGGCAAATATGGTTGAGATTATTCTTATAGGTTTTCTTTAGTTTGATTCTATCTTATTATCATTCTCATGTTTGAGTGTGGTTTTGGTTTTTGATTTCAGCGTTGTTTCATTTTATGTTTGTAGATATTTCCTATACTTTTACTAGTTGATTGCTGATTTATGAACTTATTTTATATGTTTCTTTTGGATGAAATTTTAAATTTTATAGTAAGAGTTCATGGGCATGCTCAATTTTGGTAATATATTGGAGACATTCTCACAAAATATGAACAATACATGGGATACTCTATCTGAAATATCTACAAAAAGTTCTTAACTATTGGTTATTGATTGATGGTCGTGGTGGAACACATATGCTGCCTAATTAATACTCTAGTAATCTAAGAGTAAAGGAAAATGTCTTTCTATGATTTTCTTTGAGCTCCATTCATCTCACATTAAAATGTTGGATACTACTATGATGGTTCTTGGGGAGGATTCTGGGTTAAACTTAAGTATACAAGCCTATGCTAAGAAAATCAAAACGACTCTCATATCTCCCCGCTTCCTTGTCAATTTATTGCATATGCAATACTTTTATACAAATCTAAAAGGGTGAACATAATTTGAAATAAAAGGGAAGTTGAAAGATGTAACACCCTTGTTTCCCCCAAATTGTAAATATTATTATTATTGTGAACAAAGCTATGGACATATATGTCATGTGAATGTTGGAAAGACAATGAACCTTGCTATAGAAGGTAATGCATATATCTTGTTAATTAATAAAAGGAAGTTCTGGCATCACTGTTAAAAGAGGTTGCTAGATACATCATGATGCGTGAGAGGGATGGTAAGGGGAACCAATAATGGTGTGATGAACCCTGCCAGGCTGGTACTTTGCTAGATATAAATTGTGCAGACCTAGAACAATCTTCTAGCCTAGAAAAACTTAATTACCAGTCATGTTGGTAGTTGTGATGTCTTCCTCATGAGTCAATGAGGATATGGGTAGAGTACCCATCTATAAACTTCCTGATTTGACCCATGAAATATTGCTGGAAAAGGAAAGAAAATGAAGGAAAATCGTGTGGGAAGAGGGTAGAAGAGGAGACACAAATGGGTTTGAGAAAGAATCAAGAAGAGAAGAGCGTGTGGGGCTCTCTGGTTCTAAAGGGAACTGAGAAATAAGCTGTTCTGGTTACATGAATGCTTTGACAATGTTTTCTAAACAAGATGATAAATGAAGCTGCAATGATCGAGTGAATAATCTCAACAAACTCCCTTGTTTGGTGGATAAAAAGTTGAACTGCCAGGTTCCTGTGGGAAAGGAAGAGTAACCTTTGTCCCTTATTGTTGCTACGATAAAGTAGAATCATTCTCATGGTATCATGATCTAGATAGGGGGTGGCCAGTTGAGGAATTACTCCAAGAGAAATTGTGCCTATGGTTAGATGGAAAAAGGACACCCCTTCAACAGTTGCCCATTGATTTCAAGGTTTCAGATAGGTGAAATTTTGGGTTTATATTGTATTAACTGGTTTTGTTATAATACATGTTTTCTTGAGTTAAATACTAGCATAAAATTTTATCTTGTTTGAGTGGTAGAATCTATGGCTCTAAGGCCTAGCGACCTACAAAAACTGAAGTACAATTTGAATATCATATTCTGTCAATGGATTTCTGCTTTATTCCATTTAGTAAAGGAGGACTGATATTAATGGGTCTTAAACAAAATTGGGGCAAATGGAGAGATTACCTTTTGTCAGAGTCTATACGCACTAATCCTCAAAATGATTGTTCAAGGACCAAATCGACAATTATAGAGTCGGGACAGACTCTACAAGACTGTTCTGAACTCGTTAATCCCTCAAAATTCCTTTTTCCTATTATAGATTCTGATTTCTATAAATGGAGGGAACTTCCTTCAAACCATTCTCCCAAGTGACCATAGGCTCGAGTTCACAGACTTAACCAAATATTGGATAAGATTTAAGAGTGTATCCCATCAGGGTGTGTCAAAGTCCCATATGACCAGGGTCCAAGAACCCTTTGCTACGCTCAAAAGGAGCGAAGCTATCTAGGATTTGGGACTTCAGAGGTCCGAGACTTCAGGATTTTTGAACCACACAACACTCTAATCCTGCCAAAGGAAACCTGTGGGCATTATTACCTGATGGTTTGACCGACAACTAGTGGTTTCTTATCCGTTACCGTGGGATCCACCTCCTCATAAAATCTTGACCAACTCCTCGGTCACAGGGACTTTATACACCGTTGATCATGATCACAGATCAACAGTATAATCGTCGTCATCGTCCTCTTATGGATTTATGGTGGATAAGACACCCGAACCATATACCTCATCGAACGACCAACGAGATTTCGCTACTTCACGAATTCGTAGATCATATAACCCTATATTCTTCAACCTCTCCGGAGTATTACTGGTCAGGGAAGTCACGAAGTAGTGAAGAATGGATGCTTCCTGTCAATAATCTTGCTTATTCTATCCTTCCACTATTCCTGATCAAATGGCCAAGGAGGATCCCGAAGGATCTCAGATCGACGGTCCACGTGACTTTGGGACTTCAGCCTCTGGGATTTTGGGAGTTTGAATTAAAGCGTAGCCTAGGCTATGGCTGAAGACACGAAGATTATTTAATTATAGAGATTAAAGAAATCCCATGATTAGCCTTAAGTATCGTCGTAGGTACACGTGTGGCACCCTCTTTGGGAGTTCGAAACTTCGGGATTCTAGGAAAACTCGAGGATGTAGGAAGGTGGTTTAAACGCCAAAGCGTTGAAGTGCCAAAGTTTCCCATGTTGTAGTTTCCATCTCCGATTGGACGGGCCCGTGTACTCTATGGTGATGTGGAGTGTCTGGATGGTTCCACGTGGTGTCATGGGATTGGTCATGAGTTAGGTGTGGGACCCCCCCATTGTCAAGTCTAAACCATGTGTTAAGTGCAGACAAATAGCAACCGTCAGATCTAAGGGTGGATATAGCTCCACCATAGATTCTAGAGCGGAAGGAGACTTCAAGACTTTGGGTATCCGGGGATGTTGTAAACCTGTACAAGAACGCTGAAGGGTCGAAGGCTTGGTGTTCATGAAAATAGGGAGATACTCCCTACAACCAACAACCACATCATCACCAAGGAGTGACGACCCAAGTCACAACCGTGCCATGTTAGATGGTACAATAAGGGTGAAGCTACGTGGTGAAGGGGATGGCCATTGACTAATGACGCCTCAAAAAATTTGGAAGGCTATAACTTTTAGACCATAGCTCGATTTTTGGCAAGTTTTAGTCATTGGGAAACTCTTGGTGAGCACATGACAATGGTGTCCTCATTCGAGGAATTAATGGAGTGGTAGGAAAGCATAAAATTTATACTCCCATCCCTTAAAAGGATACTTAGGGGGTCGGGTGTGTGAAAAAAGCACTGTAAAATGTGCATGAAATGCAAGTAAACCCATTGGGGCTATGGACACTCACTGGCAGTGGGGCCATGCTTTTATGATACCAAGGAAACTTCATCGAGGCTATGGATGCTCGGTGGTAGTGAATCAATGCCGGAAGAAGAGAGATGAGGAACACACTTATTTGGATGTATACTTGTTATAAAAGTTAAAACCCCTTGGTCAAACCATAGCCAATCATAAGTGTAAGTTCAGTTAATAAAATTAAATTCATTAGTTATTCTCTTTGAAAATACTATGTTAGATAATAAGTACTTGAAATTTGGATTCCATGTCTTTTAGTTAATTTGGCATTGTCGTGGTACACATGAATTATGTGATTTCTTTCATCCATTGAACTTATCTTTAACATTCAGATTTGAAGTAAAAACCCTTAAATTGTTGATAGATATAACTCGTTCTTCCAGTGTATCGCTAATTGTTGTACGTCCCACAAAAACCTTTGATTTATTTTCTTTTAAAAATAAAAGTCACCCCATTTAAACTTTGATTTTGAATCCTATATTATATATATGTATTTCTTTTTTGGATTTGTTATATAGTAATTGTTTATATTTGTGCTTTAATTAGGATAAATACTATTTTGTTATTTGCGTTTTGATCATGAATTTGGTTATTTGAATTTGGTTATGATTGCTTTTTTGGAATCTTAGCTTTTAGAAATGCAAGCTTTGATTAATTTTTGAGTGCTAGTAGAGGAAACCTCAAGTTCATCATAAATTCATGTTTTCAGATCTCAAATTTCCTTACCCTCATAAAGTTGTATTTATCTTCATTAAATCAACAACCCAGATTAATCTTCTTACAAATTAATGGTTAGATATTTCTCTACCATATTTGGATCCAGGTTTTTCCCTTTCCTCCATCATAACACTTTTCCAAATACCGGATATCCGGATATCTAAACTTTTCAAAGGTATGCACTTTATGTAAATCCCGAATATCCGGAGTCCAAAAATCCAGGTTCTTCAATAATTCACATTTTAATAAATCCTAAATTCTAGATGTGGAACCACAACCTCCGGTGTTGGAACTTTGAAATCCCATTAACCAATGGATGTATTCCACTTGTACTATCCATATTTGCATGGTTCTGAACTCCTGCTGACGTGTCCACCTGACTTAGCATCAATATTTTCTTGACGCCAACATGCCCTATTGGATTCTGGCTTCTCAATGTCCAACGTGTTAATCCCATGGTATCCTATGTGTCATACACCTGCCTGTCCTGTATTACATGGCATCCGATATTGTCACATACCCCTGCGGCGTAATAGAATTTTCTCTTTTCCTAAAGGGAAAGAATCCCCAAAGTCCTATGGGGGCCTAGCGCAGGCTAGTTATTCCCTGCTTACCTCCCCATGGTCATGGGTTAGGACCACAGGCCAAGCAAACCCAACACCTTTTCGTGTTTTGTGACTCAACGATACAAGTGAGTTCGATCTTAAAGGTAGAATAGCGAGGGGGCTCCAGAATGAAACCCTGGCTGTAGATCTGGGCGCATAGATTCTGACCGTCCAGATCTACCCGCCACTTAACAACAAGGCACTAGCTCTCTTTCTTTAGTCCCTATCTTGATAGGACCGCATATGCACCTAAAAAGCAAGCGCCTTTCACAACAGAACTCGCTACCTCGCGAGTCGGGAGTCGAAGGCCCTCGAATTTTTCTTCACCAATCGTTGATACCCAAGATTCCCATATGGTATGGCCCCTCCTTATTAGCGCTCTCCACTCGTGACCACCGGCTAGGGATAACTACTAGCCTTGCTCGCAACTCGCAAATTCGTGAGTTGAAAGGTTGAACCTCTGGGCCCTTCTTTTACGAAACCCCGAGACGCGAAAGTCAGAGAAGGTTTGACACCTTCCGGGCTTCTCGGGACTCATAACTTCGCGACTTGAGTTGTTGGACCTTTGTGCCCCTTTCTTACAAGAACCCGAAGTATGAGAAGTCAATGGGATGTTGACTCCCGTTTCAAACGACACATGTCCACCACCTATCACCATTTCTCCCTCTCTTTGGGAATCTTATCGTCACCCAACCTGTCAACCACATGGGTCCCGCCAGGCGAGAGTGCCACATGTTGCACCAGTTCTCACAACTCGCAAGCTCGAGACTTCTACAGTCGAAAATGATTCCCCTCAACCTCCAAGACCCCAATATGAGATATGGTGAGGGGGTCCTGAATCAATGATTGCTCCTACTTCTCGCTACTCGGGACTTTGTGACTCCAAGAGTCCGGTCTTCCAACTCCAAACTCACGAGTCCCCAATACGCGAAATAGTCAGATCCCATGGCTATCCTTCCTCTTTGACCAACGGCCCAGATCACATTGCTATCTCGCGACTTGGGACTTCGTGACTCCAAGAGTCCGGTCTTCCAACTCCGAACTTTCGAATCCCCGATATGCAAAATGGAAAGATCTCATGGCTATCCTTCCTCCTTGATCAACAACCCAGATTGCATTGCTATCTCACGACTCGGGACTTCGTGACTCCAAGAATCCCATCTTCCAACTCCGAAATCCCGAATCCCCGATACACAAAATGGACAGATCTCATGGCTGTCCTTCCTCCTTGATCAACGGCCCAGATTGCATCGCTATCTCACGACTCGAGACTTCGTGACTCCAAGAATCCGATCTTCCAACTCCGAACTCCTAAATCCCCGATGCGCGAAATGGTCGGATCTCTGCCACCTGTCCTCCAACATGGACGGTCCCAATGTCTTCGAGACTTTTGGGACGTAGTCGACTTCAATCTCCCACCTAAGTAAAGGTTAAGAATCGACGACTTATAAAGATCTTACGGGCCCTTGGGATCTACGGTCCAGGATCCCATCGCGATCTCGCAACTCGGGACTTCGTGACCCCAAGAGCCGGGTCTTCCACCTCCAAACTCCCGAATCCCCGATACGCAAAATGGACAAATCTCACGACAGTCCTTCCTCTTTGACCAACAACCTAGATCACATCGCTATCTTGCGACTCGGGACTTCATGACTCCAAGAGTCCGGTCTTCCAACTCCGAACTCCCGAATCCCCGATACACGAAATGGTCGGATCTCTTCTGAGCTTGAATCATGAAGTTCAAACTCTCAGAGCTTCAGGCTCCCATGACCCCGAGGCCTTAGAAAGCTACTCTTTATTGCATAAGGGTTCCAGACCCAGATTGCATGAACCCTCAGACAGTTCTTGAGCAATTATCCCCGATCTTAATTGAGTCTCGGGTAAGGTTCAGTATGGTTATAAGGTTTATGGGGTAGTTCTCGGAAAAGAGTACTCTCAAGGGGCCTTCCTAGAATATTACGAGAAACTAAGAAAATATGACGATTCTCGATGGAGTGAGCTCATGTCCTAGACTTAATCATTTGTGCAGAAAACAACTATGGCATGTAAGCATACACAGGCATCCATTCTATCAAATCAACGTTAGGTAAACACTTCCATTCAGAACTATTTACAAACACATGAAACTAAACATGCGATTATGGCATTAGCTTCAAATAATACTTGTCAGAAATAACACCAGAGGTGATGCAACTGCTGAGAGGGGTGCTCGTTTCCACCCAACCGTAGGCTCAATGACTCCCAACGGATTTACCACTAGCCACCCTCGAGCTGAGACCATGATGTTGTGAGACTGCGTCTCGATTTTCCTGTGACCAAGAACGAGGGTTACTCTCCCTCTTCTCTACTAGCACTCACTTTGCATAACTCCAGAGTTCCTCCTTCTTCCCTCGCGTCTGCCCCCTCTGCACTTCTTCCTCATGCCTTTTCCCCTTGCAAGGTTGCGTGTGGCGCGATTTCCCTCGCGGTGGTCAGGCCTGAGGCTCCTACGGATGGGTGGTTCATTTCCCCCATCCCTCATTAATTCCCGAGGATCCATCTACCTACCAACCTGCGAGTAATTTATTTCGGGCCAACGAGCTGCTCTTGGTTCTTGGGGCTAGTGAAGTCCAAATATGGTATTGGTTTTGGTGGAAGTTAACGCCACCTTTCCAGGTGCCTTCCACCACCTTTCTTTAACCATCGTGGTCTCTTTTTCAGCATATCCCCTCTCAGTAGTCCTGCCATATATATATATTCATAATATTATTCACATTCATCGACCTTTTTCACAAGGTCCATTTGCATCACACATTCACATTTTTGAGTTTGCCATAGTTCTTGGCCAGTATAGTTATTTTTACAAACTAGGGGAAATAGGGTGTTACAATTCCCTCCCCCTTAAAGGAACATCATCCTTGATGTTCTTATCTATCATCATGACATGCATGTACAGAAGTAAACAAAATCGGATATGCCTGTCTCATGGCATCCTCCATTTCCCACGTAGCCTCATATGGGCCAAAATGTCTCCACTGCACCTTGACCTGTGCAATGGTTCAGTTCCAGAGAGGGGTTTCCTTTCTGTCCAGTATGCACTGAGGTTCTGGTAGAAATTTACCCTCTGGTTCCACCTGGATCACATACCAGTCAATTATATGATTAGCATCATGTACATATTTCTTCAATAATGAAACATGGAAAACATTATGTGCTTTTACTGTGGGAGGAAGTGCTAGCCTATAGGCTACAGGTCCCACTCTATCTAGAACCTCAAAGGGTCCACAATACTGAGGTGCCAACTTGGCACAAGCTCCCATTTTCAGGGAACTCTTCCTGGGCCTAACTCTGAGATATACATGATCTCCCGCTTTGAACTCTCTTGGAGTTCTCTTTTGGTCGGCATAACTTTTCTGTCGGTTCTGAGCGACCTTTAGGTTTTGTTTTATCTGAGTCACCTGCTGTTCCATTTATTTCAACATGTATGGTCCAAAAGAAACTCTGTTTACGGGATTACTCTAGCTGACTGGAGTGTTACATGGTCTACCATAGAGGACTTCGAAGGGACTCATCTTTAAGGATGTTTGGTAGCCGTTGTTGTAGGCGAATTCTACCAGTGGCAGGTAGTCTTCCCACTTCTTGGGTTGATGCATTATATGCATCCTTAACATATCTTCTAGTATTTGATTCACTCTTTCTGTCTGTTTGTCGGTTTGAGGGTGATAGGCAGTGCTAAACAACAACTTGGTCTCTAAACTAGCCATCAGTGATTTCCAAAAGTTGGAAGTAAATTTCGTGTCTCTATCAGACACGATCTCTTTTGGCATACCATGCAGTCTGAATATCTCCTTCATGAATACCTGGGCGATATTGATTGCCTTACATGTTGACTTGACAAGGATGAAGTGAGCAGACTTGTTCAATTTATCCACCACCACCATAATGGCATCATTCTGTTTGGTTGAGGTTGGTAATCCAGTGATGAAATCCATGGAGATGGTTTCCCATTTCCACTCTGGGATTGGTAAAGGTTGCAATAATCCTACTGGGTGTCGATGTTCTGCTTTAACTTGTTGGCACTCTATGCATTTGGCTAGGTACTCGGCTATGTATTTCTTCAATCTAGGCCAATAAAATTGTTTCCTGGCAGCAGTGATCATTTTCTGGTATCATGGATGACTCGAGTAGGGTCTTTTATGTAGTTCATCCATAATGAACCTCTTCATGTCGTCACAATCTGGGACATAAAATATTCTTTGGTAAGTGAGCAAACCTCCTTCGGTCTTCTGGTAGCCTTCATATTTTACTCTGGTGGGTTCTTGCTGTAGGTACATGGTCACGGTCTGGACGAAGGGATCTGTTTCTTGTGCATTTCTGATTCTTTCCTTGACATCTGTCTCGCAAGTGCTCACCGCTGCCAAGTGGATTGTTTTCATACTTCTGCTAAGGGCATCGACCACCCTATTTTCCTTTCCTTTAATGTGTTTGATTTCGAAATCAAACTCGCTAAGGAGGTGTTGGCAGCCAATTCACATTTTTATACTATCTTTATAAGCTGCCTACACCAGTGTTTTGCAACCCTTGATTCTCATCGCAATCTTTTGAATAAAACAACTTGACTATTTCACGCATTTGCACACCTGCCTTTGTTCTTGTTTTCACGACTGCAAGCGTGAAAACTTTGATTTCGAAGTCACGTCGATAGCATTAAAAATCGTCACTGGATTATTATGGTCACTCTTGTTTATGTGTTCATTGCATTTCCAATTTAATTATGATCGCACAGTTAACAAGACACCAAAACCTTTACTCATTTGACATTTTTTTGTTGTTAATATGATTTCATTGTTTATAAGGCTGTGGTGATGTTCTAATCATTACAATCGAGTCTTTGATTTAATGATGGTTTGATGTACTTTGATCAATTTCCTTAGTGCATTGGTTTCATAACAACGCATCAATATGGTGATTAGACCCTTAATTCAATAGTTTCATACATTGTATAAGTTCTATGGTCAATTTCTTATTCGAAACATTGTTTTGATTTTGAAAAAACCATGCAAACGATATGCTTGTGCAAACATTGGGGTCAACTTACCACAGTTTTCGTTAATTGTTTGAATGGCATTTGATTTTAACACATTGCAATAGTAATTTGAATCACCATATGCGCCATCGGTTGTACATTGGGAAATGACTGTTTTGCATGGGTTGATCTAACTCCACCACCCTCGCACACTCAAGCATTAATGCCTCCCTCCTATCCCGGGTTACCTCTGTTGGTTTTCGGGGAAGTCTGTGAGCTATTCGATCCTGCATTTACCCTAACCAAACCCTTGTCCACTGTGTGTTATCTCCTAGTTCCTGTAGGGCGAATTTAACCCCCATGGTGTTCAGAGTCAGTTTTGGTTTCATTATTGCCAGAGAAGACTGCTTAAGACTGCTCCCATAATTGCCTCCCAGAGACACGTTTTTGCGTGAGCGATTCTGGGAATTGTTTTTTGAATTATATCAAACCGTTGAAAAACCAGAACCGAAATTAGCCCCTTTACCTTCAACGTGGGCGGTTTCCTCAGAAAACGAGTTGTTACAGAGATCTAGCTCGTGTTTTAGGGGTCAAGTTTCATATCTTCCATGGCTGAAAGGAGCGTTTTGGGTCTGTGTGCATTTGCTGAAACGTCTATGAATTCTCCAGGCCTGTGCCTCAAAACCCCTCTCACCCGTCTAGCCTCTAACACTCTTGAAACCCTTGATCAATCCAAAGATTTATCAAGCAGTCTCTATTCTCTTTAAGATGTCGAAGCAGCAACGACTTTTGTCAATTCAAAATTATCATGATCGAAGCATTGTCTTACTGCCCAGGTATGTATTTCAAAATCAATTTTGAGTTGGTTTGAATTAATATAACTGATTGGGTTTGATTTCAATTACTTATGTTCGTTTTAAAATGATTCTGTTGTTTTCAAATTACGAAAAATGATATCGTTATGAATCATGTACAGAAGATTTGTTTGCTAAACTCGGACACAACTATAATTTGGTTAATGCGATTTTATTGTTCTCAGATTAGTATAAACAATTGATTTGATTTGATTCGGTTTGGTTTGTTTTTGAAACAATGCTATATGTTTGAATCAAGGTAATTGATTGGGGTTTGATTTTGATTAGTTCTGTTTGCTTTTAATAGACTAAAAACAATCCTGTTGACTTCGATTTACCAAAAACGATTTTGTTTTGTTTTGAATGAATATTTTCGCTTTGATTGCATTTGATCTGTACAAAGAATTTCTTTGCTAAAATAGGATACAACTGTGTTTTGATTGATGTGATTGTGCATTAATCATAATGATTGTTTCGGCTCTAATATAGTTCAATTTATTTCTTATGGTCTTTCATGTATGCAATACATCAATATTAAAGATTGGTTTGACAAAGTACAACGTAATCTATTGATTCAAAAAGCAACTCTGTTAGCTATGGATTTAAAACGATTTTGTTAATGGCTAAGTCGACATAAATTATTGCATGAAAAATTTACTTGATCAGTTACAGCCTGTTTGGATTAAAATAGATTCAAACATGATTTCGTTTTCTCTCAATTAGCATAGAAGTTTTGATTTGAATGATTCGTTTGGTTTCCAATTAGCAATTAAATATTTGATTAATAGTTTGAATACAATTCTGTTAGTTTTGGATTGATTTA
>ML790446.1:274624-288961 GCA_009831015.1 Picea engelmannii | reverse complement strand
TCGGGAACATATCGTGACCGTCGGATTTCCTAACTACAAATGCATACTAATGCATACTAAAGAAACACACTTTTACCTAATGACATATTAGACCAAGTAGATCTTAACTAACTCCTAAGTGTCTAAATATCCTAACAAACAATATTGTAGAGATGATGATTTTAAAGATGCATATGAAGCATTAACTCATGGAAATTATCATGAAGAATGGAATTATCATGTGCATGATAATTTATTATATCATCTTGGAAAAATTTGTATACCCAGGGATGAAAGATAAAGTGTAATCAGAGAAGCTCATACATCTCTCATTTCTGGTCATTTCAGGGTAGAAAAAATAGTAGCACAGTTACAAAGATATTGTTATTGGCCTCGAACAAATGAAACAATTTCCAAGTATGTAAAAGGGTGTGTTATGTGTGCCACAAGTAAGCCTAGAAACAAAAATTTGGGATTATATATGCCACTTCCAGTACCTTAACAACCATGGGAAAGCGTGTCCATGGATTTTGTAGGGAGTTTTCCGATGTCCAGAACAAGTCATGATTATTTATATGTCGTTGTGGATAGGTTCAGTAAGATGTGTATCTTAATTCCATGCAAGACGAAAGTCACAACTGAACATACAACATAGTTGTTCTTTGCTAATGTCTAGGTTCATTTTTGGCTACCTACATCTATTATATCAGATCGAGACTCTCGATTCTTGGGAACGTTTTGGTCTAGTTTATGGGAGCTAATGGACACTATGTTAACAAAGAGCATAACTTTTCACCTGTAGATAGATGGACAGACATAAGTGGTGAACATGACAGTGGTACATTTTCTACGAGGTTACTACAATAACCATCCTAAGTTGTGGGATGAGCAGTTACACTATGTACAACATGCCTATAATCGTGCCATGCATTATTCTACTTAGAGAAATTTTGAAGTATGTTTGGGATACTTTCCTAAATCACCTATGGTGTTTGGTTTCAGAGAAGCAAGCAAAGAGGATGGAAAAAATGATACATATAAAGCTAAGAGGTTCATTCAAAGGATCCAACGGGTACATCAGGTAGTACATGAACAATTGGAGAAGAGCCAATCCAAATACAAGGTGAGGCATGATAAGCATTGAGTTGATCATGGGTTTCAAGTCGGTGATCAAGTATGGTTACATATCAGTAAGGACATAATGGAGGGTGAAGTTAAAAAGTTAAAGCCAATATGGTATGGTCCATTTAATATTTTGGAGGAGATTGGTACTAATGCCTTTCGTTTAGATCTACCATCTTATATGAAAACATATCTAGTGGTGAATGTTGAGAATTTGAAGCTTTATGAGCCTGCTATGATTATGGATAAATATGAAGGTGTTAAGATTCCGACAGTTGATGATTTTGCTCCTGAGTACTTGGACAAGCTGTAGGAATATGTTATCCTTGACAGGATCAAGACTTCATAATGGGGTGATGTGGAATATCTTTGAGTTGGTCTTAAAGGGGTAAAACCAAGAAAAGCAAGATGGATCGATATCAGGAAGGTGATGGAGCTTTACCCTCATTTAGTTTCTGAGTAATAAAGACTTTTGGTGGTCCAAAAGGATTCCAATTGGGAGGAATGATATAGGTGGATCTGAATATGCTCAAGATTTGATCATCTCAAATGCTCTTGAAAATGACTTCATTGCGTAGATCTTGATGAGATATTTCCAATGACGTGAGAATCACCTCAAACATATGTCATATGATAAATTTACGTCTCCTCAAAGTTTTGGTCAAACATGGTCAAAGGTTAATAGGGGGTGCCACGTGGCACATCCATACAGGTCCTATAGTTATGACATGGAAAATTCACGATGTAACATGTGGAAGGTATCAAGATGAGTCAGCAGGACCATACTGGTGATCGAACATTGACATTGAGTAATCATATAACGACATGTGGCATGGTTTTGCATAGGTGGACCAATGAGAGGATGCCACATGGGATCCTCCCATTGGCCTTCTATTGTTATTATATTCCAAAAATTATGGTGTGTAACAAGAATATAACTCTCAACCTCATGGACACAACTTTAATGACTTACCATTACACCAAGAATATGACTTAATAGTCATATGATGTAAGCCCCCGGGGGGTAGCTCAATTGACAAGTGCCATGATATGAAGTGTTATGTTTGATAAGGTTTCGAGTTCAAATCCCCCCGATTTACTTGTGCCCATGGAAGGTGAATATGTATGGCACCTGGAGGTTATAGTGGTAGCAGTTGGATAACACGACCACATGTCACGTGAGTACGTGCCCAACTAGTTGTTGATTCCTCCAGTCACAAAAACAAATAGTCATATGATGTAAATTATATTTAAGTTGTAAAATATGTATGTTCGTGTTACAAAAATATTCCCCTATGGATAGGTGAAATTTACCTTGGATTACAGACCCCTATACCAAGACATAAAATTACATTTGGACACTACCATTCCTATTAATTCATTTTTCCATCGAAAAAGAGAGGAGAGGAAGTGTGATGTGCCTCGTTTATGATGTTTTTCCTATATGATCCAAACCCTGAGCTCGATCTCCAAACTCCCAATGCAACTCCACACCTACAATGAACAATGAGAAACAAACGATTATCTCTTACTCTAATGGATTAGACAAAACAAATCTATCTACGTGCATTGAACCAATCAATAGACAACCCCATATGAATACATACTTGAAGGAAATAGGCCAAGTATATTAAAATGAGAACCCAAAGAGAATACTTACAAACATGGATGATGATGCGACACTCATCCAATCTCTCCTTGTCCAAACCCTTCCATTAATCCCAAGATCATAATTTTGATATCTATGTCTGTGTCTGTTTCACCTTGGAAAGGCCTCCTTTTATAGGCTTGGGAGGCTCAACCACCATGAGTAGATTTGGGGATTAGTTGAGGATATGACTCCTTTAGGTTAGGATCTGATCCTAGGATAGTGCCATAGGATAGCATTCGATCCAAACCAACCTCATCTCCAAGAGATGACCCTTAGAAAGAGGCGAGATTCTCCAATTTTTCGTCTAACCAAAAGAAATGCTCCATTATATTTAGAGAATGAACGTTGATACTAGATCAACACTCACTAAATAAGGTAAGGGGAGCACTACCCTATGGGGTAGAACTCCCGTAGCATGGCCAGGGGGGCCGCCACCCTTCAAAAATTGCCCAAAAAATGGTTGATTTTTCAAGTAAAAAGTGTGTTTCTGACCTTGAAATGATGGGTCTCTTTCTCCAATATGACTTAGAGATCATGGAAAATGTTCTTTGATGGTTTCAAGGGGTTAAAACACATAAAAACACAGAAAATTGCATGCAACACTTAGTAAGGTGCATACGACACTTGACGACACTTCCAACACTTACCAAGGTACACGCAACACTTTTAAGACACTTGTGACACTTAGGGTGAGATACTTAAGTGTGGAATTTTGATGTGTAATAGTTTGGAGAGAAAGGGATAATCCCCTGACCTATGGTCTATATAGTATCCAATGTAACCAAGTACCAATATTTGGGGGGTAGTTTATGCCTAAGTAATATATGCCATCACACCATACCATATATTTAATATATAGTTCTAAAAAAATGCCAAAGGGGGAGAGTTTCGCGGGTTGAACCTGCGACATCCTCCCACCTATGTGAATGCCTCCACTATTATGCCAAAGGTACCGCTTATTATGACATGTGGGAAATAAAATATTTAAGTTTTCCAAAGCTTTTGGGTGGTGGTTAGGGCCCGCACCCTATTTAAGTTAGTGCTCAGACCGAGGTAGGGTACAAAGTATGAAATATTGAGATGTGTGCATAACTAGGCATATTTTTCCTCGAAGTTCATGCCATAAGGTATCTAGACTTTGAGTTTGCATTGTAACATGTGCCATAGGGTTCCTTGAGGAAATTATAGAGTGTTTATACTCATTTTTATCAGAATTTCGAGAAGAATACAATGGTGCACTCTATTTCTGAGTCTGAGTGTTGGAAGATTGGTTGTTGTCATTGATGTCAACCCTAGCCATTGGATTTTGGACCCCACAGTTGATCGAAGTAGATAGACATGAAGGAAATTAAACATGCAGATACAACACCCATGGATGGATAGTATAATTCATTCCACTTCCGGTGGTATGTGGCACGTCACGTGGATCCTCACGATTGAGGAGAAATGAATTTTTGAATATGACAATGTGAATTGAAGCATAAACTACATGTCAGCCCTAATGTTAAAAGGAAGTGACATAAAGGGTATAAATACATATCATTATACATTCATTTTAAAAACACAAGTTTGTTAATGAACAAGGATATATAAGTTAAATTTAAGAGGAAATATGAAGTAAATAAGGCCGAATTTCAAGGGAGGATGAAATTTTTTGGTTATGTGTTCTAAGGTATGTTATTTTATAGGTCATCTTACCATTTTCTCTATAAATTTGTTTCTAGAACGATTCAAATGGTGAAATTTGGAGGATATTGAGAAGACATATCTAGGTACCTATGGTAAAAATTTCATCTCTTTCTTCTCTACAATTTTGGAGATACACTTTGTGGAAGATAGGGTTTTTGACTAGTCCTGAAGCTAGTCATAAACATGTGTTCTGGGTAAAACAATCATAACATCTTCATAGAAAATCCAAATGAAGTGAGACCAATTGAATTGGAAATAGTACTAGATGTAGTTTCTTGTGTACAAATTTCATAATTTGATGTTAAATATTGAGTGCAGGGCATTCTGTACAAGTTCGCTCTCCCAAATAAACCAAAATTGAATAAGGTCTACCATTTTCTCTATAACTCATTTTTTGGGAGGATTCAAGGAGTGAAACTTGGAGGAGTTTCAGAGAATACATTGAGTAATATTATCTACAGGATCATAGTATTCCAAGAAGTGAAGAATTGTAGAAGTTAAAGAAGTCTCATGAAGCATTATCATGTTCTATGTGATGGTTGGTTGATGGTGATAATTTAATGTAAAGTTTTATTATCTCTCATATATTCTTGGGTGGAAGGAAGGGGAAAGGATGGAGAGGTCGACCCTCTCTTGATATTGGAGGATTGCATATTAATTTTGGAGGTTTATCCCTCCCTTTATATTTTGAAGCTGTAGCTACCTTGGAAGTCATTACTTCCCTTGAACAATAACTATTGATTATTTATCATATATTGTGCATGGTGTATTGTGGTGTATTGGTGTAACTCTTCTACTATTGTTCATTGCTCATTGGATATAATTGAATATATAATCAATAAGTTGAAAAAGTTTCCAAATTGTACTTGATATTGATTCACCCCCCTCTTAGTATCAACAATTGGTATCAGAGCGGGTTACCTTCAGTACAGTTTAACCACTAGAAGGAATATCCTAAGTAGAAATGGAAGACACAATTCCAAATGGGATTCCACCATTTGATGGAAGCAATTTTGAATATTGGAGTAATATAATGGAAACTTACTTGAAATCTCTTGGGGCAGATGTTTGGTTCTCAGTTGCTTCATTCTACAATACTTTGAAGAAACCAAAGATTGCAGCTCAGAAGGAAGCAAGAAGGAACAACAAATTGGCAATAGATACCATCCTGGATGGATTGAAAGATTCAATGAAATATAAGGTGGGATCATGTGCATCAGAAAAAGAGATTTGGGACAAGCTACAAGACCTTTATGTAAGGGAAGAAGTAGAAGAAGAAGAAGAAGAAGTTAAAGAAAATTACAACATCTCAGATTTCAAAGAAGCAAATAGAGGTGAGTTCTTTTGCTTTAATTGTGAAGGAGTAGGACATGTTGAATTTGAATGTCCTTATCCAAGGATTGAAAGAGATGATACTGAAGAAGAAAAGTACAATGAAGAAGAAGAAAATCATGAAGCAAAAATGACTCAACAAGAAGACGAGAATCTTAAAAAATTGAAGCATGTTGAGATTGAAAATAGCAAGCTCAAAAACACACATAGAAAACTAAGAAGTGAATTGGGTATTTGTGAAAAGACAATTGAAATCTTGAAGAAACAATTAGAAGAATTTGAGAAACTAAGAGAAGAAACAATTTCCTTGCAAACTCTACTTGAAGAAGCAAGAATAATAGGAGAAGTAAGGAATGTCCAAATGATGAAGAAATACGAAGATTGTGAGAAACTTGAACAAGAAGTTGTCTCATTGAGGAAGAGCTTAAGAAACTCTCAAGTGCCAAAAGACTTAACACATATTGGATGCATGGGTGAAACTTCATACAAAGAAGATGCAAATACCAACAACAAGGTTGAAGAAATCTCTACATAGACAATTGATGAGAAGTGGACCAGATACCAGAAAGAAGGAGTGATTACAAAAGAGATGAATATCCAAGAAGACCTCCTACCTTCAGGAATCAAAGAAGCTTCAATCGGTATGAAGGAAAATACAAAAGAGTAGATCATGAACCCATATGGAATACATCACAAGCAATGTCACTTACTCCCAGGTATCAAAATTTCTTTCTTGGTCATTGTTATACTTGCAAAATTTTTGGACATAAGGCAATTAATTGCAGAATCAATGAAAGGAAAAACTATGCAAGAAACATGAATGGTATAAAAAGAATATATGGAAACAATCTTAGATTTGTCAACAAAAGTTATAATTCATTTTCCCCATTGATGGAAAAAAATATTGTATGCTACAAATGTAATTATCTTGGTCACAAAGTAGGAGTTTGCAGATATATGAATGAAGATGCTCCTATGCCAACCACAGTATGGAGAAGGAAAGAGATTCCAAACAATTAAGATTGTTTAATAGCATTGACTGCTGAAGAATGTAAAGAAGAAGATGAATGGTACATAGACAATGGATGTTCTTCACACATGACCGGGGATCAAGACACATATCAGCTTGAAGAGAAAGGGTGGAAATATTGCTTTTGAAGATGACTCATCTTCCAAAATACTTGGAAAAGGTGTAGTAGATCTTGGAAGCAAAAATGTAAAAGCAAATAATGTCCTATTGGTTGAAGACTTGAAGCATAATCTACTCAGTGTTAATAAAATGTGTGATCAAGGATATACTCTCACATTTGACTCACAAAGATGAAAAATCAAAGAAGAAGGTTCAAGAAGATTTGTTGCATCTACAACAAGAATACCAAGTAACATATACATCCTAGATCCACGAAAAAACTCCAAGGAAGAAAGAGACCATAAAAATGAAGTGTTATTAAGTGTTACATGTTTAGGGGGAGAAGCCCCAAAGAAGAGAGTTACCTTTTTCCATTAAACTCAGGGGGAGAAGCCCCACCCTTTTCCATTGATGTCAAAGGGGGAGATAAACTAGGAGCATGAGGATAGGGGGAGCATGAGTTTTTCCATCAATGACAAAGGGGGAGATTGTTGGAAGATTGGTTGTTGTCAATGATGTCAACCCTAGCCATTGGCTTTTGGACCCCACAGTTGATTGAAGTAGATAGACATGAAGGAAAGTACACATGCATATACAACACCCATGGATGTATATTATAAGTCATGCCGCTTTCAGTGGTATGTGGCATGTCACATGGATCCTCACGATTGAGGAGAAATGAATTTTTGAAGATGACAATGTGAATTGAAGCATAAACTACATGTCGGCCCTAATGTTAAAAGGAAGTGACATAAAGAGTATAAATACATATCATTATACATTCATTTTAAATGCATAATTTTTTTAATGAACAATGAGATATAAGTAGAATTTCAGAGGAAATATGAAGTAAAGAAGTCATAATTTCAAGGGAGGATGAAGTCTTTTGGTGATGTGTTCTAATTTATGTTATTTACAGGCCATCTTAAAATTTTATATATAACTTTGTTTCTAGAAATATTTTGATCGTGAAATTAGGAGGCTATTGAGAATACATATCTAGGTACCCATGGTAAAAATTTCAGATCTTTATTCACTGTAATTTTGGAGATACACTATGTGGAAGATAGGGTTTTTGACTAGTCCCGAAGCTAGTCATAAACATGTGTTCTGGGTAAAACAATCATAACATCTTCATAGAGAATCCAAATGAAGTGAGACAAATTGCATTGGAAATATTATGGGCTTTAGTTTCTTGTGTACGAATTTCAAAATCTTATTTTAAATATTGAGCGTGGGGCATTCTGTACAAATTCGCTCTCATGAATAAACATAATGGAACAAGGTCTACCATTTTCTCTATAACTCATTTTCTGGGAGGATTCAAGGAGTGAAACTTGGATGAGTTTCAGAGAATGCATTGAGTAATATTATCTATAGGATCAGAGTATTCCAAGAAGTGAATAATTGTATAAGTTGAAGAAGTCTCAAGAATCATTATCAGGTTCTATGTGATGGTTGGTTGATGGTGATAATTTAATGTAAATTTTTATTATCTCTCATATACTATTGGGTGGAAGGAAGGGAAAGGATGGAGAGGTAAACCTGCTATTGATATTGGAGGATTGTATCTTCCTTTTGGATTTTTATCCCTCCCTTTATATTTGGAAGCTATAGATACCTTGGAAGTGATTACTTCCCTTGAACAATAACTATTGATTATTTCTCATATATTGTGCATGGTGTATTGTGGTGTATTGGTGTAACTCTTCTACTATTGTTCATTTATCATTGGATATAATTGAATATATAATTTGGTTGAAGTATAAACTGAAAAAGTTTCCAAATTGTACTTGATACTGATTCACCCCCCTCTCAATATCAACACTGAGCAATAGATAAAAATGTCATTGTAAGAACACAATAATTTGAGAATTAATAAAGAGATCTATAAATTGGAAGCGGCCCTGGAGAGGTATCCAAAAATGGGTGAACTTATTTAACAAAGTTGTTTTATGTGTTTTATTATTGTTGTTCTATTTCACTCATTTTTCTTGCAAGTTAATCATCAATTTATTGAGTTTGGATAAGTAAGTGAATTCTTATTATTATAAACAGTCAAAGTGATCATTTATATTTCGAATCAAGTTGGATGTTTATGTTTATTTGAGAAATAATTTAAGATCTAGGGGTTTTTGGATCATATAGGTAAAGTGTTCCTCATTATACCAACTCCCTATCTCATTGAACAAAACCATAACTTCTTTAGATAAACTAGTTGATTCCTTGCAAAAGATAAGTTCATACATATGTGAAAATAAATTATCATGAATTTGTGTGAAATTTCATATGTACTTATGCGTCCACAAGAGTTGATAGTAAACCTATACTGGAGGTTGGACTAGAGTCCAACACCAAGCAATTTCTCTAAATTCATTGCTTGCACAAATGATGTCCAATAAATACAAAGACATATCAAATTTGGGTGGAGAATCAAGTTCAAAGAACTTTAACTTTGAAAAATCCTTCATCAAATTATGGGACAGAATGTCAACATAATCGAAAATCAAACCCTTTTTATGATAACATGCATCATAGATACCTAAGAAAATTTGAAGTGGTGATAATGCTTTTCTTTATTTAACCAACTAATAAATGCTACTGCATAAATATAGAGTTACCTTAAATTGATAGATGGATAAACAACTGTACCTCTCGATTTGAATTTCTTACCTTCTATCCACCATTTCTCGAATACTTTCTTGCAAATTTTACTGAAACCCACAACCCATTATGGTGTCATTTGTACCTCTAATTCAACAAAAATATAGTATATTTAGAGGTTGCTTGGATGAAACAAATCTATATATTGGCCTCTATCATTCACATTTGTTCACTATTCTAACCATACATCCTCAACGATCCATCAAATCATCCCTGCACAAGGTAAAATAGCTATCCTTGTGGTTACATTGTGTAGTTTCAGAAAATGTAGAGAAATTCTACACTAATCTTAGTAGAAGAAAAGAATAATTTAATCAAGAGTGTAAATGAAGCAAGCAATCACACAATACACCGATCTTTTACCCTGGAACCCTTAACCCGGAGAAACCAACATTCCTTTGAGCATTCTGCTCTCTTGTTGTCTTATTCAATCAGAATAAAATGTTAGATGTCTAACCTTGGTCCACACCAAAGACACATTTGACATCATACCCTCTTTCACGGGAAAGAACAACCCTGTATCCAATTCGACTTACATATATATGACCATCAACCTACAATTACACATGCATTAACCTGCATAAGTGCATTGCAACATTATCCTTTACGACCTTACAACATGCCTCTTTATAAAATTTACAACATGCAAAACCCTAAATATTGGCACCCAAAAATTGTTACAGATCCATGCATATCATTGGCTACAAATCCTGCAAATTGAGGTATTTTGTTACAGTCGACCCCAAGTCAGGTTACCAATTGACTACTAGTTAGTCCTTAATTTGGTCTGTAGTCGATCGTCTCATGCCCTCACTTTGACCTCTTGTCCGTTGAATTTCCATCGATATCCTCGACTTGAACTTTACCCGATCGACTTCCTCGACCATCGACTTTTTGTCGATCTACCTTGACTTCGACCTGTTGTCAATCCACTTTGACCTTCGACCGCCAGTTGATCTACCTCAAATCGACTAGTTTCACTGCAAATAATATAACAACCCAACATTCTCCCACTTGTTGTCTTCTTTGCTGAAACAAGAGATTCATGAAATTTTGTTCACAGACCTAGAGAAACAATGCCCATTGCCTCTCTGCACCAAGAGAAATTCACAACTCTCACAGACTTGGCCAACGAGTCTGCTATGTTTTCTAATGTGTCTAATTTCTCTAGTAGCACCTTGTTACTTTCCACCATATCTCTTACGAAATGGTATTGTACATCAATGTGCTTAGTCCTTGAATGATAAGAAGGGTCAATTTCAAGAAATATTGTTCTTTGACTGTCACAAATCACCTTCATAGCTCTCTTCTCAAACCCGATTCCTGAACACAACCTTTGAATCCATACCACTTCTTTTCTTCCATGACTGGCTGCCATGTATTCAATTTCTTTTGTATACAAGGCTGCAACCACCTGTCGCTTACTCATCCAGCTTATTGAACCATTGAACATATTCAAGACATATCTGCTGGTCGACCTCCATCGATCTGTATCTCTAGCCCATTTGGCATCGAAAAATCCATGTACATCTACTTTACCAATGTCACCTCCAGGTTTTCCTTGGTAGCATATAACATATTCCTTTGTGCCACACAAATAGCTGAATACTCTCTTGACAACTATCCAGTGCTCCTTTCAAGGTGTCGAAATGTACCTTCTCAACACTCCCACTACATGGAAAATGTCTGGTCGAGAGGAGACCATCACATACATTATACTACCAACAAAACTTGCATAGGAAACACATGCCATGCCCTCTATCTCTTCCTGTGTGTTTGGACATTGTTCAACAGTAATCCTTTCTCCACTAGAATTGGCACCTTCATCAGTTTGCAATCTTGCATGTTGAACCATTTTAGATCTGTTTCAATATACTTTGTCTAATTCAACTAGATCTTTCTAGCGGCTCAATATCTCTTAATATCCAATCCAATAACGAATTTAGCTGCATTGAGATCCTTCATGTCGAACTTGGAGGACATATGCTTCTTCACCTCTTTTATTGCATCCATGTTGTTTCCAATCAACAACATGTCATCGACATACAAAGCTACATATATGAAACACCCACCTTCTTCCTAGGAATATATGTAGTGATCAACTTTTCTTCTCACAAATCCCAAACTAAGGATCTAAGTGTCAAACATATGGTACCACATCCTTGGTGATTGCTTTAGACCATAAAGGGATCTTTTGAGTTTTTACTCCAACTCTTGCTTTCCCTTTACTACAAATCCTTCAGGCTGTTTCATGTACATTTCTTCTACCATGTCCCCATGTAGGAACATTGTCTTCACATCCATCTATTCTATCTCTAGATAGAATGATGAAACCATAGACATTAGTGCTCTAATGGAAGTTAATTTTGCAACATGGAAATAAATCTTATCGAATTAGACTCCCTCAAATTGGGAATAACCTTTCGCTACCAGTTGAGATTTTAACTTCTCGACTTGTCCTGCATCATTCATCTTCTTCTTGAACACCTACTTGCTACCAACAAGATTTATTCCACTAGGTTACTTGACTAAATCCCATGTCTCATTCTTGTACAAGGATTCCATCTCTTCAACCATGGCATCCTTCTAGAGTTTACCCTCTGCCGAGTCGACTGCCTCACTGACCAACTTGGGCTCATTGTCGATGGAAATTAGCATGAATGCATAATGGAAGTTGGGAAGAATATACCTTTCAAATGGTTTCTTTACTCTTTCTGACCTCCTTACCACCAGAGTCAGTTGCTCCACCTCTTCCTCATATTCAATCGACTCATCTGAATCATATTCTTTGTTTCTCAGTTCAAACTGCACCATATTAGGATTTATCTTGGTATGAACAAAATTTTTAGGCTCGGATTTACCTCTGACTTCTCTGAAGACAACATATCGACTATACACTATTCTCCTTGATGCAAGATTCCATAACTTATATCCTTTCAACCCATATTTATATATGATGAAAATACATTTGAATGCTTTCTTATCTAGCTTTCTCCTCTTTTCCTTGGGAACATGCACAAATGCATCATAGAAAAATACTTTGAGATGTGCCACCAAAGGCTTCTTACCTAAACATACCTCATTTGGAGTCGTTTCGACTAGCATCAACAAAGGAGACATATTTACCATATATCTTGCAGTGTAGAATGCTTATGCCCATAATTCTTGTGCGATCCCAGCACCACTGAGCATGCTCCTTGCCTTATCCATCAATGTCTTGTTCATTCTCTCGATAACTCCATTTTTTTGTGGGGTATATGGTGTGGTATTTTGGCATGCTATGCCACGATGCTTACATAAATGATCAAATTCATTTCCACATAATTCACCACCATTTTCAGTCCTCAACACTTTAATCCTCTTTTCTGTCTAGTTTTCCACAAGAGCTTTAAACTCCTTAAATCTCTCGAAAACCTATGATTTATTCCTTAAGAAATATATCCATGTATTCCTGGAAAAATCATCTATGAAGGAGACATAATACAAGGATACACCAAGTGAAGGCGCTGTAACCGAGCCAAACACATCACTATGCACTAGCTCTAGAATCCCATTTTCCTTTGTCACTTTAGATGGGAACCTCACTTGAATTTGTTTTCCATACATGCAATGTTCACAAAATTCGACTTCTAAATCACATTCAGGAAAAAATTCAACCATACCTTTTCTTTGCATAGCGCGAACTCTTTTTCTCCAATGTGTCCCATCCTCTCGTGCCATAACTTGGTCGGGTCGAGATCATCATGTCTTATCTAGTCGATTTGAACTGAATTGGCTTGGGTCGAGTCACATTGTGTCGACGCCGATTTGATTTCAGGAGCAAGGATGTTGTTGCATCCAATCGAGTCAAAATTCCCTAACATCTTGTACATGGTACCAATCCGAACTCCTCTCATTAAGACCATCACACCTCTGATCATCTTGCACAAATCCTTCTGGAACAAAGTATGAAAACCTACATCGCTCATCTTGCTGACATATATCATGTTTCTTTCCAAACCTGAAATGTGTAGCACATCTGGAAGGGCTCTTTTCCTCCCGTCCTGCAGTGTCAGTCATACTCTTCCTCATCCAACAATTCTGGTTGTTGATTCGTCCCCCAAGAACAAATCACCCCCATCATATTGTTCATATTCACATAACCATTATTTATGTTGTGTCATATGATAGGATTCTCCCGAGTCAATTAACCAAACATCTTGATCTGAATGTGTACTGGTCGACGCCAAATACACATCACCTCCCTTGTCCGAGGTCATCTTTCTCTTAGCCAAATGCTTATCATCGGATCCAACAGTGACTTATGTTTCCTTCAACGTACATTCCTTTTTGTAATTCCCAGATTTACCACATTTCTAGCATCTTTGCATTGACTGAACTAGGGATTTAGATTTACCTTTCGACTTTAACTTTCTACCGGAGAATCTGCCTTTACCTCTGTTTACCATTCGACCTCTCACTACCAGAGAATCTTTGGTCGATCCTTCCATGTTCTTCCTTATCATTTATTCTAATATAAGAGAAGCAACCACGTCCTCTAGTGCTAGTGTGGTTGTATCACTCCCAATATCCACGACTAAGCTATATGGGAGTTTGGCAAAGAACATAACAGGCTAATACAATTCTCCTCATCAGTGATCTTAATATCCACAGATGATAACTGACTTAACATGGTATTAAACACATTTAAATGCTAAATCATTGAAATGAGATCACTCATTCTCAAAAGATATAGTTTCTTTCTGAGAAACAACTTATTTACCATATATTT
>ML790446.1:221345-262729 GCA_009831015.1 Picea engelmannii | reverse complement strand
CCAGTCACAAAAACAAATAGTCATATGATGTAAATTATATTTAAGTTGTAAAATATGTATGTTCGTGTTACAAAAATATTCCCCTATGGATAGGTGAAATTTACCTTGGATTACAGACCCCTATACCAAGACATAAAATTACATTTGGACACTACCATTCCTATTAATTCATTTTTCCATCGAAAAAGAGAGGAGAGGAAGTGTGATGTGCCTCGTTTATGATGTTTTTCCTATATGATCCAAACCCTGAGCTCGATCTCCAAACTCCCAATGCAACTCCACACCTACAATGAACAATGAGAAACAAACGATTATCTCTTACTCTAATGGATTAGACAAAACAAATCTATCTACGTGCATTGAACCAATCAATAGACAACCCCATATGAATACATACTTGAAGGAAATAGGCCAAGTATATTAAAATGAGAACCCAAAGAGAATACTTACAAACATGGATGATGATGCGACACTCATCCAATCTCTCCTTGTCCAAACCCTTCCATTAATCCCAAGATCATAATTTTGATATCTATGTCTGTGTCTGTTTCACCTTGGAAAGGCCTCCTTTTATAGGCTTGGGAGGCTCAACCACCATGAGTAGATTTGGGGATTAGTTGAGGATATGACTCCTTTAGGTTAGGATCTGATCCTAGGATAGTGCCATAGGATAGCATTCGATCCAAACCAACCTCATCTCCAAGAGATGACCCTTAGAAAGAGGCGAGATTCTCCAATTTTTCGTCTAACCAAAAGAAATGCTCCATTATATTTAGAGAATGAACGTTGATACTAGATCAACACTCACTAAATAAGGTAAGGGGAGCACTACCCTATGGGGTAGAACTCCCGTAGCATGGCCAGGGGGGCCGCCACCCTTCAAAAATTGCCCAAAAAATGGTTGATTTTTCAAGTAAAAAGTGTGTTTCTGACCTTGAAATGATGGGTCTCTTTCTCCAATATGACTTAGAGATCATGGAAAATGTTCTTTGATGGTTTCAAGGGGTTAAAACACATAAAAACACAGAAAATTGCATGCAACACTTAGTAAGGTGCATACGACACTTGACGACACTTCCAACACTTACCAAGGTACACGCAACACTTTTAAGACACTTGTGACACTTAGGGTGAGATACTTAAGTGTGGAATTTTGATGTGTAATAGTTTGGAGAGAAAGGGATAATCCCCTGACCTATGGTCTATATAGTATCCAATGTAACCAAGTACCAATATTTGGGGGGTAGTTTATGCCTAAGTAATATATGCCATCACACCATACCATATATTTAATATATAGTTCTAAAAAAATGCCAAAGGGGGAGAGTTTCGCGGGTTGAACCTGCGACATCCTCCCACCTATGTGAATGCCTCCACTATTATGCCAAAGGTACCGCTTATTATGACATGTGGGAAATAAAATATTTAAGTTTTCCAAAGCTTTTGGGTGGTGGTTAGGGCCCGCACCCTATTTAAGTTAGTGCTCAGACCGAGGTAGGGTACAAAGTATGAAATATTGAGATGTGTGCATAACTAGGCATATTTTTCCTCGAAGTTCATGCCATAAGGTATCTAGACTTTGAGTTTGCATTGTAACATGTGCCATAGGGTTCCTTGAGGAAATTATAGAGTGTTTATACTCATTTTTATCAGAATTTCGAGAAGAATACAATGGTGCACTCTATTTCTGAGTCTGAGTGTTGGAAGATTGGTTGTTGTCATTGATGTCAACCCTAGCCATTGGATTTTGGACCCCACAGTTGATCGAAGTAGATAGACATGAAGGAAATTAAACATGCAGATACAACACCCATGGATGGATAGTATAATTCATTCCACTTCCGGTGGTATGTGGCACGTCACGTGGATCCTCACGATTGAGGAGAAATGAATTTTTGAATATGACAATGTGAATTGAAGCATAAACTACATGTCAGCCCTAATGTTAAAAGGAAGTGACATAAAGGGTATAAATACATATCATTATACATTCATTTTAAAAACACAAGTTTGTTAATGAACAAGGATATATAAGTTAAATTTAAGAGGAAATATGAAGTAAATAAGGCCGAATTTCAAGGGAGGATGAAATTTTTTGGTTATGTGTTCTAAGGTATGTTATTTTATAGGTCATCTTACCATTTTCTCTATAAATTTGTTTCTAGAACGATTCAAATGGTGAAATTTGGAGGATATTGAGAAGACATATCTAGGTACCTATGGTAAAAATTTCATCTCTTTCTTCTCTACAATTTTGGAGATACACTTTGTGGAAGATAGGGTTTTTGACTAGTCCTGAAGCTAGTCATAAACATGTGTTCTGGGTAAAACAATCATAACATCTTCATAGAAAATCCAAATGAAGTGAGACCAATTGAATTGGAAATAGTACTAGATGTAGTTTCTTGTGTACAAATTTCATAATTTGATGTTAAATATTGAGTGCAGGGCATTCTGTACAAGTTCGCTCTCCCAAATAAACCAAAATTGAATAAGGTCTACCATTTTCTCTATAACTCATTTTTTGGGAGGATTCAAGGAGTGAAACTTGGAGGAGTTTCAGAGAATACATTGAGTAATATTATCTACAGGATCATAGTATTCCAAGAAGTGAAGAATTGTAGAAGTTAAAGAAGTCTCATGAAGCATTATCATGTTCTATGTGATGGTTGGTTGATGGTGATAATTTAATGTAAAGTTTTATTATCTCTCATATATTCTTGGGTGGAAGGAAGGGGAAAGGATGGAGAGGTCGACCCTCTCTTGATATTGGAGGATTGCATATTAATTTTGGAGGTTTATCCCTCCCTTTATATTTTGAAGCTGTAGCTACCTTGGAAGTCATTACTTCCCTTGAACAATAACTATTGATTATTTATCATATATTGTGCATGGTGTATTGTGGTGTATTGGTGTAACTCTTCTACTATTGTTCATTGCTCATTGGATATAATTGAATATATAATCAATAAGTTGAAAAAGTTTCCAAATTGTACTTGATATTGATTCACCCCCCTCTTAGTATCAACAATTGGTATCAGAGCGGGTTACCTTCAGTACAGTTTAACCACTAGAAGGAATATCCTAAGTAGAAATGGAAGACACAATTCCAAATGGGATTCCACCATTTGATGGAAGCAATTTTGAATATTGGAGTAATATAATGGAAACTTACTTGAAATCTCTTGGGGCAGATGTTTGGTTCTCAGTTGCTTCATTCTACAATACTTTGAAGAAACCAAAGATTGCAGCTCAGAAGGAAGCAAGAAGGAACAACAAATTGGCAATAGATACCATCCTGGATGGATTGAAAGATTCAATGAAATATAAGGTGGGATCATGTGCATCAGAAAAAGAGATTTGGGACAAGCTACAAGACCTTTATGTAAGGGAAGAAGTAGAAGAAGAAGAAGAAGAAGTTAAAGAAAATTACAACATCTCAGATTTCAAAGAAGCAAATAGAGGTGAGTTCTTTTGCTTTAATTGTGAAGGAGTAGGACATGTTGAATTTGAATGTCCTTATCCAAGGATTGAAAGAGATGATACTGAAGAAGAAAAGTACAATGAAGAAGAAGAAAATCATGAAGCAAAAATGACTCAACAAGAAGACGAGAATCTTAAAAAATTGAAGCATGTTGAGATTGAAAATAGCAAGCTCAAAAACACACATAGAAAACTAAGAAGTGAATTGGGTATTTGTGAAAAGACAATTGAAATCTTGAAGAAACAATTAGAAGAATTTGAGAAACTAAGAGAAGAAACAATTTCCTTGCAAACTCTACTTGAAGAAGCAAGAATAATAGGAGAAGTAAGGAATGTCCAAATGATGAAGAAATACGAAGATTGTGAGAAACTTGAACAAGAAGTTGTCTCATTGAGGAAGAGCTTAAGAAACTCTCAAGTGCCAAAAGACTTAACACATATTGGATGCATGGGTGAAACTTCATACAAAGAAGATGCAAATACCAACAACAAGGTTGAAGAAATCTCTACATAGACAATTGATGAGAAGTGGACCAGATACCAGAAAGAAGGAGTGATTACAAAAGAGATGAATATCCAAGAAGACCTCCTACCTTCAGGAATCAAAGAAGCTTCAATCGGTATGAAGGAAAATACAAAAGAGTAGATCATGAACCCATATGGAATACATCACAAGCAATGTCACTTACTCCCAGGTATCAAAATTTCTTTCTTGGTCATTGTTATACTTGCAAAATTTTTGGACATAAGGCAATTAATTGCAGAATCAATGAAAGGAAAAACTATGCAAGAAACATGAATGGTATAAAAAGAATATATGGAAACAATCTTAGATTTGTCAACAAAAGTTATAATTCATTTTCCCCATTGATGGAAAAAAATATTGTATGCTACAAATGTAATTATCTTGGTCACAAAGTAGGAGTTTGCAGATATATGAATGAAGATGCTCCTATGCCAACCACAGTATGGAGAAGGAAAGAGATTCCAAACAATTAAGATTGTTTAATAGCATTGACTGCTGAAGAATGTAAAGAAGAAGATGAATGGTACATAGACAATGGATGTTCTTCACACATGACCGGGGATCAAGACACATATCAGCTTGAAGAGAAAGGGTGGAAATATTGCTTTTGAAGATGACTCATCTTCCAAAATACTTGGAAAAGGTGTAGTAGATCTTGGAAGCAAAAATGTAAAAGCAAATAATGTCCTATTGGTTGAAGACTTGAAGCATAATCTACTCAGTGTTAATAAAATGTGTGATCAAGGATATACTCTCACATTTGACTCACAAAGATGAAAAATCAAAGAAGAAGGTTCAAGAAGATTTGTTGCATCTACAACAAGAATACCAAGTAACATATACATCCTAGATCCACGAAAAAACTCCAAGGAAGAAAGAGACCATAAAAATGAAGTGTTATTAAGTGTTACATGTTTAGGGGGAGAAGCCCCAAAGAAGAGAGTTACCTTTTTCCATTAAACTCAGGGGGAGAAGCCCCACCCTTTTCCATTGATGTCAAAGGGGGAGATAAACTAGGAGCATGAGGATAGGGGGAGCATGAGTTTTTCCATCAATGACAAAGGGGGAGATTGTTGGAAGATTGGTTGTTGTCAATGATGTCAACCCTAGCCATTGGCTTTTGGACCCCACAGTTGATTGAAGTAGATAGACATGAAGGAAAGTACACATGCATATACAACACCCATGGATGTATATTATAAGTCATGCCGCTTTCAGTGGTATGTGGCATGTCACATGGATCCTCACGATTGAGGAGAAATGAATTTTTGAAGATGACAATGTGAATTGAAGCATAAACTACATGTCGGCCCTAATGTTAAAAGGAAGTGACATAAAGAGTATAAATACATATCATTATACATTCATTTTAAATGCATAATTTTTTTAATGAACAATGAGATATAAGTAGAATTTCAGAGGAAATATGAAGTAAAGAAGTCATAATTTCAAGGGAGGATGAAGTCTTTTGGTGATGTGTTCTAATTTATGTTATTTACAGGCCATCTTAAAATTTTATATATAACTTTGTTTCTAGAAATATTTTGATCGTGAAATTAGGAGGCTATTGAGAATACATATCTAGGTACCCATGGTAAAAATTTCAGATCTTTATTCACTGTAATTTTGGAGATACACTATGTGGAAGATAGGGTTTTTGACTAGTCCCGAAGCTAGTCATAAACATGTGTTCTGGGTAAAACAATCATAACATCTTCATAGAGAATCCAAATGAAGTGAGACAAATTGCATTGGAAATATTATGGGCTTTAGTTTCTTGTGTACGAATTTCAAAATCTTATTTTAAATATTGAGCGTGGGGCATTCTGTACAAATTCGCTCTCATGAATAAACATAATGGAACAAGGTCTACCATTTTCTCTATAACTCATTTTCTGGGAGGATTCAAGGAGTGAAACTTGGATGAGTTTCAGAGAATGCATTGAGTAATATTATCTATAGGATCAGAGTATTCCAAGAAGTGAATAATTGTATAAGTTGAAGAAGTCTCAAGAATCATTATCAGGTTCTATGTGATGGTTGGTTGATGGTGATAATTTAATGTAAATTTTTATTATCTCTCATATACTATTGGGTGGAAGGAAGGGAAAGGATGGAGAGGTAAACCTGCTATTGATATTGGAGGATTGTATCTTCCTTTTGGATTTTTATCCCTCCCTTTATATTTGGAAGCTATAGATACCTTGGAAGTGATTACTTCCCTTGAACAATAACTATTGATTATTTCTCATATATTGTGCATGGTGTATTGTGGTGTATTGGTGTAACTCTTCTACTATTGTTCATTTATCATTGGATATAATTGAATATATAATTTGGTTGAAGTATAAACTGAAAAAGTTTCCAAATTGTACTTGATACTGATTCACCCCCCTCTCAATATCAACACTGAGCAATAGATAAAAATGTCATTGTAAGAACACAATAATTTGAGAATTAATAAAGAGATCTATAAATTGGAAGCGGCCCTGGAGAGGTATCCAAAAATGGGTGAACTTATTTAACAAAGTTGTTTTATGTGTTTTATTATTGTTGTTCTATTTCACTCATTTTTCTTGCAAGTTAATCATCAATTTATTGAGTTTGGATAAGTAAGTGAATTCTTATTATTATAAACAGTCAAAGTGATCATTTATATTTCGAATCAAGTTGGATGTTTATGTTTATTTGAGAAATAATTTAAGATCTAGGGGTTTTTGGATCATATAGGTAAAGTGTTCCTCATTATACCAACTCCCTATCTCATTGAACAAAACCATAACTTCTTTAGATAAACTAGTTGATTCCTTGCAAAAGATAAGTTCATACATATGTGAAAATAAATTATCATGAATTTGTGTGAAATTTCATATGTACTTATGCGTCCACAAGAGTTGATAGTAAACCTATACTGGAGGTTGGACTAGAGTCCAACACCAAGCAATTTCTCTAAATTCATTGCTTGCACAAATGATGTCCAATAAATACAAAGACATATCAAATTTGGGTGGAGAATCAAGTTCAAAGAACTTTAACTTTGAAAAATCCTTCATCAAATTATGGGACAGAATGTCAACATAATCGAAAATCAAACCCTTTTTATGATAACATGCATCATAGATACCTAAGAAAATTTGAAGTGGTGATAATGCTTTTCTTTATTTAACCAACTAATAAATGCTACTGCATAAATATAGAGTTACCTTAAATTGATAGATGGATAAACAACTGTACCTCTCGATTTGAATTTCTTACCTTCTATCCACCATTTCTCGAATACTTTCTTGCAAATTTTACTGAAACCCACAACCCATTATGGTGTCATTTGTACCTCTAATTCAACAAAAATATAGTATATTTAGAGGTTGCTTGGATGAAACAAATCTATATATTGGCCTCTATCATTCACATTTGTTCACTATTCTAACCATACATCCTCAACGATCCATCAAATCATCCCTGCACAAGGTAAAATAGCTATCCTTGTGGTTACATTGTGTAGTTTCAGAAAATGTAGAGAAATTCTACACTAATCTTAGTAGAAGAAAAGAATAATTTAATCAAGAGTGTAAATGAAGCAAGCAATCACACAATACACCGATCTTTTACCCTGGAACCCTTAACCCGGAGAAACCAACATTCCTTTGAGCATTCTGCTCTCTTGTTGTCTTATTCAATCAGAATAAAATGTTAGATGTCTAACCTTGGTCCACACCAAAGACACATTTGACATCATACCCTCTTTCACGGGAAAGAACAACCCTGTATCCAATTCGACTTACATATATATGACCATCAACCTACAATTACACATGCATTAACCTGCATAAGTGCATTGCAACATTATCCTTTACGACCTTACAACATGCCTCTTTATAAAATTTACAACATGCAAAACCCTAAATATTGGCACCCAAAAATTGTTACAGATCCATGCATATCATTGGCTACAAATCCTGCAAATTGAGGTATTTTGTTACAGTCGACCCCAAGTCAGGTTACCAATTGACTACTAGTTAGTCCTTAATTTGGTCTGTAGTCGATCGTCTCATGCCCTCACTTTGACCTCTTGTCCGTTGAATTTCCATCGATATCCTCGACTTGAACTTTACCCGATCGACTTCCTCGACCATCGACTTTTTGTCGATCTACCTTGACTTCGACCTGTTGTCAATCCACTTTGACCTTCGACCGCCAGTTGATCTACCTCAAATCGACTAGTTTCACTGCAAATAATATAACAACCCAACATTCTCCCACTTGTTGTCTTCTTTGCTGAAACAAGAGATTCATGAAATTTTGTTCACAGACCTAGAGAAACAATGCCCATTGCCTCTCTGCACCAAGAGAAATTCACAACTCTCACAGACTTGGCCAACGAGTCTGCTATGTTTTCTAATGTGTCTAATTTCTCTAGTAGCACCTTGTTACTTTCCACCATATCTCTTACGAAATGGTATTGTACATCAATGTGCTTAGTCCTTGAATGATAAGAAGGGTCAATTTCAAGAAATATTGTTCTTTGACTGTCACAAATCACCTTCATAGCTCTCTTCTCAAACCCGATTCCTGAACACAACCTTTGAATCCATACCACTTCTTTTCTTCCATGACTGGCTGCCATGTATTCAATTTCTTTTGTATACAAGGCTGCAACCACCTGTCGCTTACTCATCCAGCTTATTGAACCATTGAACATATTCAAGACATATCTGCTGGTCGACCTCCATCGATCTGTATCTCTAGCCCATTTGGCATCGAAAAATCCATGTACATCTACTTTACCAATGTCACCTCCAGGTTTTCCTTGGTAGCATATAACATATTCCTTTGTGCCACACAAATAGCTGAATACTCTCTTGACAACTATCCAGTGCTCCTTTCAAGGTGTCGAAATGTACCTTCTCAACACTCCCACTACATGGAAAATGTCTGGTCGAGAGGAGACCATCACATACATTATACTACCAACAAAACTTGCATAGGAAACACATGCCATGCCCTCTATCTCTTCCTGTGTGTTTGGACATTGTTCAACAGTAATCCTTTCTCCACTAGAATTGGCACCTTCATCAGTTTGCAATCTTGCATGTTGAACCATTTTAGATCTGTTTCAATATACTTTGTCTAATTCAACTAGATCTTTCTAGCGGCTCAATATCTCTTAATATCCAATCCAATAACGAATTTAGCTGCATTGAGATCCTTCATGTCGAACTTGGAGGACATATGCTTCTTCACCTCTTTTATTGCATCCATGTTGTTTCCAATCAACAACATGTCATCGACATACAAAGCTACATATATGAAACACCCACCTTCTTCCTAGGAATATATGTAGTGATCAACTTTTCTTCTCACAAATCCCAAACTAAGGATCTAAGTGTCAAACATATGGTACCACATCCTTGGTGATTGCTTTAGACCATAAAGGGATCTTTTGAGTTTTTACTCCAACTCTTGCTTTCCCTTTACTACAAATCCTTCAGGCTGTTTCATGTACATTTCTTCTACCATGTCCCCATGTAGGAACATTGTCTTCACATCCATCTATTCTATCTCTAGATAGAATGATGAAACCATAGACATTAGTGCTCTAATGGAAGTTAATTTTGCAACATGGAAATAAATCTTATCGAATTAGACTCCCTCAAATTGGGAATAACCTTTCGCTACCAGTTGAGATTTTAACTTCTCGACTTGTCCTGCATCATTCATCTTCTTCTTGAACACCTACTTGCTACCAACAAGATTTATTCCACTAGGTTACTTGACTAAATCCCATGTCTCATTCTTGTACAAGGATTCCATCTCTTCAACCATGGCATCCTTCTAGAGTTTACCCTCTGCCGAGTCGACTGCCTCACTGACCAACTTGGGCTCATTGTCGATGGAAATTAGCATGAATGCATAATGGAAGTTGGGAAGAATATACCTTTCAAATGGTTTCTTTACTCTTTCTGACCTCCTTACCACCAGAGTCAGTTGCTCCACCTCTTCCTCATATTCAATCGACTCATCTGAATCATATTCTTTGTTTCTCAGTTCAAACTGCACCATATTAGGATTTATCTTGGTATGAACAAAATTTTTAGGCTCGGATTTACCTCTGACTTCTCTGAAGACAACATATCGACTATACACTATTCTCCTTGATGCAAGATTCCATAACTTATATCCTTTCAACCCATATTTATATATGATGAAAATACATTTGAATGCTTTCTTATCTAGCTTTCTCCTCTTTTCCTTGGGAACATGCACAAATGCATCATAGAAAAATACTTTGAGATGTGCCACCAAAGGCTTCTTACCTAAACATACCTCATTTGGAGTCGTTTCGACTAGCATCAACAAAGGAGACATATTTACCATATATCTTGCAGTGTAGAATGCTTATGCCCATAATTCTTGTGCGATCCCAGCACCACTGAGCATGCTCCTTGCCTTATCCATCAATGTCTTGTTCATTCTCTCGATAACTCCATTTTTTTGTGGGGTATATGGTGTGGTATTTTGGCATGCTATGCCACGATGCTTACATAAATGATCAAATTCATTTCCACATAATTCACCACCATTTTCAGTCCTCAACACTTTAATCCTCTTTTCTGTCTAGTTTTCCACAAGAGCTTTAAACTCCTTAAATCTCTCGAAAACCTATGATTTATTCCTTAAGAAATATATCCATGTATTCCTGGAAAAATCATCTATGAAGGAGACATAATACAAGGATACACCAAGTGAAGGCGCTGTAACCGAGCCAAACACATCACTATGCACTAGCTCTAGAATCCCATTTTCCTTTGTCACTTTAGATGGGAACCTCACTTGAATTTGTTTTCCATACATGCAATGTTCACAAAATTCGACTTCTAAATCACATTCAGGAAAAAATTCAACCATACCTTTTCTTTGCATAGCGCGAACTCTTTTTCTCCAATGTGTCCCATCCTCTCGTGCCATAACTTGGTCGGGTCGAGATCATCATGTCTTATCTAGTCGATTTGAACTGAATTGGCTTGGGTCGAGTCACATTGTGTCGACGCCGATTTGATTTCAGGAGCAAGGATGTTGTTGCATCCAATCGAGTCAAAATTCCCTAACATCTTGTACATGGTACCAATCCGAACTCCTCTCATTAAGACCATCACACCTCTGATCATCTTGCACAAATCCTTCTGGAACAAAGTATGAAAACCTACATCGCTCATCTTGCTGACATATATCATGTTTCTTTCCAAACCTGAAATGTGTAGCACATCTGGAAGGGCTCTTTTCCTCCCGTCCTGCAGTGTCAGTCATACTCTTCCTCATCCAACAATTCTGGTTGTTGATTCGTCCCCCAAGAACAAATCACCCCCATCATATTGTTCATATTCACATAACCATTATTTATGTTGTGTCATATGATAGGATTCTCCCGAGTCAATTAACCAAACATCTTGATCTGAATGTGTACTGGTCGACGCCAAATACACATCACCTCCCTTGTCCGAGGTCATCTTTCTCTTAGCCAAATGCTTATCATCGGATCCAACAGTGACTTATGTTTCCTTCAACGTACATTCCTTTTTGTAATTCCCAGATTTACCACATTTCTAGCATCTTTGCATTGACTGAACTAGGGATTTAGATTTACCTTTCGACTTTAACTTTCTACCGGAGAATCTGCCTTTACCTCTGTTTACCATTCGACCTCTCACTACCAGAGAATCTTTGGTCGATCCTTCCATGTTCTTCCTTATCATTTATTCTAATATAAGAGAAGCAACCACGTCCTCTAGTGCTAGTGTGGTTGTATCACTCCCAATATCCACGACTAAGCTATATGGGAGTTTGGCAAAGAACATAACAGGCTAATACAATTCTCCTCATCAGTGATCTTAATATCCACAGATGATAACTGACTTAACATGGTATTAAACACATTTAAATGCTAAATCATTGAAATGAGATCACTCATTCTCAAAAGATATAGTTTCTTTCTGAGAAACAACTTATTTACCATATATTTCGACTAGTATAAGCTTCCCAGCTTGTCCCACAGTTTCTTGGCCGAATCTTCACCCAAGACATTCAGTAGCACCAAATCTGCAAGACAAATCTGAATCGTACTTCTTTCTCTTCTTTCAAGTTTCTCCCATTCTTCCGTCTACATTCTTGTCAGATGGGTACCTGGACATAGTCCATTTTTCTTGATTTACAAAAATATCTTCCATCTTAAGCTTCCAAAGCTCAAAATTCTAGCCATTGAATTTTTCTATCTCTATTTTGGAACTGCTCACCATTCTTTACCATGATATTTAACACAATTTATGACTTACAACTCTTATTGTACCTAGGGTTTAGTTCTCAAATTCAAGATTGGAAAATCAAGATTTGATATACTCGCTAAAGCATAACACCACTTTGAACACTTACTTGTTAGTGAAAATATAAGCTTTGATACCACATGTCAGGAAATGCAGGGCACTTCCACACTAATCCTATCAAAAGAGAAGAAGAATTTAATCAAGAACATAAATGAAACAAACGATCACATAGTACACCAAGATTTTACCCTGGAACTCTTAACAGAGAGAAACCAACATTCCTTTGAGCATTCTGCTCTCTTTTTGTTTTATTCAATCAGAATAAAAGGTTACATGTCTAATCTTGGTCCACACCTAAGACACAATTGACACCATACCCTCTTGCACATGCAAGAAGAACCTTGTAGCCAATTCAACTTACATATACATGACCAACAACCTACAATTACACATGCATTAACTTGCATAAGTGCATTACAACATTAACCTTTACGACCTTACAACACACCTCTTTATAGGATTTACAACATGAAAAACCCTAAATATTGGTGCCCAAAAACGGTTACAGATCCATACATATCATTGGCTACAAATCTCACAAATCTCGAGATTCTGTTATAGTTGAATCCAAGTTGGGTTACTAGTCGACTACCGGTCGGTCCTTCATTTGGTCTCTAGTCGGTCATATCATGCCTGCACTTCGACCTCTTATCGGTTGACTTTTCATCGATATCTTTGACTTTGAATTTATCCGATCAACTTCCTTGACCTTCGACTTGTTGTTGATCTACCTCGACTTCGAACTGCTGTCGATCCACCTCGACCTTCGACCACTAGTCGATATACCTCAACTCAAATTTCACTGCAAAGAATATAACAACCCAACATGTAGGACCAAGGATTTCACAAATTTTGGATAAACATATCCATCCTTATCGTCAACATCCATCAAGTCTACCAAAAAAAGTAAAGGAGGATAATTCTCAACTTTATAAAGATGGAAAAGTTCAGACCAATCGAGAAATTCTACCAATCCTAGGTGATTGGAAGTATTGTAGAACACCACTATTCTTGGTTAAACAACCACTTCTTACACATGAACCTACTCTTTCTCCATTATTTCTTCTGTGACTTTGAAGTTCTTTTTCTAGTGGGTGCTATAGTGGGAAAACCCCCCTACGGACTACACTAGGGTTCTAAAGTGCAGGCAGAGCTAACCGTCTAAAGTCTCCTACTTTTAACAACTATCTTGACAACACACCACATTCATATATAAAGTACAAAGTATAGGGATCCGATAGTCTTACCTTGAGCTCCATGTCCGGTGTCGATCCCAATGCATTCAGTCGTTTCTTGACTGCAAATCTCCTCCCAAGACTGACCTGCATTCACCAAAAGACAAAAAAGAAACTGAGAACAAGCATTCTATATATGGATTAATGGGTTAGATTTCATAACAAAATGTAAATCGTACATAGAGATAAAACACATCATATGGAAGGAAAATAAAAGTGCTTCTTTATATTAATCTCATAATGTCACTTACAAAACGAGATCGACAACTGCTCCTCGAACCCAGTCCTGGGCTCCTCTTCACCAAGATCCAACTGCTTCCACATATCCTTCTTCTCTCACACTTCTCTCTAGAGAATAGACATAGGTTTATAGATGAGGAAAAAGGGAAAGAATGGGGAATTCTGGCTCAAACTCACAATGTGGCTGCAAATTCTTGGGGCAAGGGGGGATTAGGAAATGGGTAGAGTTTCACCGCTTTCATGCTTCTCCTTAGAATGGGACCCCAACACCTTATTTTATATGCCAAAAAGATATTTATTCGGTTGGGTGACGGGCTATGGGAGGTCAATTGGTTAGGAAACTACCCAAAAGCCCGTATTCCCTTGCAACTTTTTATTTTTTGCAATTTTTGTGGGTATACGTGGGATACAATGTTGCAACTAGCGTACATACGTGGGTAGTAATGGTGCAACTAGCATACATACGTAGGCAGTAGTGGTGCAGGGCGGGTACATATTCAAAAATTTGTTTTTTAGGAAGAGCTATTTAGTATTGGCTTGGAAAAAATAGTAAGTAAGATGGCCTGCTGCTAGGTATGCATGTCTTGTGCAAATTAGGGTTATAACAAATTCCCCCTAATGTGTGAGGTCATAAGAGAATCTGATGGCTGAAATACATTACAAATGTTTACCAACGTACAAAGCAAGTGAGCCTGGGACCAGAGTTTGGGAGGTGCCATATGAAAAATAACAATTTTCTCACTGAGGTGGGCATACCCATGCTCGGGATGAAATAAATCATGGCTTCCAATCAAATACAATGTATATCCATGTCATATAACTATATAAAGTGTAGCCGCAAACAGTACACAACGGATCTACATCTCAAAATCAAAAGATATACATGAATAGTATCCATCTTCAAGAAGCTAACGATGCCTGATGGCTAGAGATGAGGTCTTCAGAGATCGAGCAACAACTTCAAGATATTCTAAACTTGGGAAGGAGTGTAATGTGAGTGTACATATTCACTACCTAGAGGTCTTCAATGACTTGTCGGGGAACAAACAAGAGGATCTTGGTGATCAGGTAGAGAACTTCATTGATTTTAAACAAAGACTTTGATTGGACTTTCAGGATGGCCGGGCATGAGGACAAGAGAAAAACTATAGAAGGGTCGACTCAAGTTGGGTAAAACTTACCTTGGACAATAGCATGATGAATGACGAGACTCAAGCAAAATGACATTGACATAAGTTTACGATGCAGGAGACAACGCAAACTCTCCATATGTTTGGAAGAATAACCAAACAGAGGAGGACACAACTCTATGTTATGAGAAAATCTCCCTAAGGTCATATTAAATCCCAGATCTTGACGAACAAACATAAGGATGTTCTTTATCCAAGGGTGACACATTGTGTTGCCATAAAAAGAAAATACTTTTCCCAATCCTCTTTTTGGGGTATATTTGATTATTTTGTCTTTTTCAATATTTTGAAAGCTTGAAAAAGAATAAAATAATGCTATGTTACAAAGGAGGAAAGAGTGTCACAAACATACTAGTTCCAAGCGAGGAACATACTGATGCTCAGAGAAAGGAAACATGTGTAGGAAAATGACACTCAGGAAAATTCCTCCATGGGTCAAGGTGTCAAGATGCAGAGGCAAAGTGCTACAAGGCTTGCATATAAGGCACGCTTCAAAGGTTCAGTTGAGAGCCACATGGAGCCGACATTAGTCCAAAGATGCAGGAATGAAAATGAAATTAACAGGACACAATGATAACGTCCTTCAATGTAATTTTAAACGATCCCAGAGAAGGTAAGCTCAGTGGTCTTTCATTTTTAGAGAGTTTGAAAAAGCGAAAAAGAAGACTCCATTGGGGTACATTTTTCGAAGATAGTCTAGTCGGTTTGAAAAATGGATAAATTATCACCGAGAAGATATCTATTCAAAACCATTTTAATGAGTGTGATAAATACAAGATCACTCGACACTCTTTTCAATTTTAAGGAGTTGGAAAAGGGCTTAACTATGGACTCACTGCCTTTTTCTAGATTTAGTCTCCTTAGCCCGAAAAAGGTGAAATTTACTGAGGAGAACTCTCCTGATGAGATGAATCTCCCAAGGTGTACCTTTTTCCTCCTTAATCTATAGGTCGGAAAAAGGGATAAAATCATGCCAGTAGATTTTTTTCTGAACCAATTAACTAGTGTGAAAGAACAAGGTCACTCGACAATCTTTTCAATTTTAGGGAGTCTGAAAAGAGATTAAATATGGACTCCGTGGGGGTTCCTTTTTCGTAAATTTGGTCCCTCAGGCCTGGAAAAAGGGTTAAACTTATACTTGAGAATACTCTTCTACCAAACCGAAGTTCCTAGAGTATACCTTTATTCGTACAATTGACCATCCGAACCAAAAAAGGGGTAAACTACCACCGGACAGACATGCCTTCAAATTTTAGTTTGGCGAGCGTGAAAGGTAACAAGATCACTCATAAATATTTTCATGTTTAGAGGGTCTGAAAAGGGCTTAAAAGAAGACCCGTTTACTTTTTGGGAGTCCCGAGGGTGAGGCCAAGAGTGACAATATATCAGACATGTGAAGGCTCAAACTTGTAATCAAGACAAGACTAAAAGGACTCCCGATCCTATAGTCATTAGTGACGGCATGGACACCAAAATGCAACTAGGATCTACCTAGGGCATCCATGTGAGGGTAGACTCTACCACTAAATTACGACACTTCTAGAGTATCAATGACGATTCCGTGTTGTAATTCGGTGGGGTCGATCCTATGGTAAAGAGAAAAAGACAACGAGGTGCAACAACTGGAGGTGGAATCCTAACTTAAATGCACAAAGTTGGAAAAAATGACTTTTCACCAAAGGACCATAAAAGTGCCCCAACTCCCAAAAAGTTCGTCGAACCAAAAGTAAAGTGTATCATAACATCCAATGAGAAACTCAAGAACCATGTTACATGATTTTCAAGCCAAAAAAAACGACAACGGGGGTCAAAAAATGACAAAAAGAGCCAAAAATGTCTATAAATAGAAGCTGGCAGCTCATTATCACCATTGCAAATTGAGGATTGACCAAAAAGCCAAAAACACCCCTTTGTGAAAGAAGTTGATTCCGGGAGCTTCAGTGGACGAAACAAACTTCCGCTTGGACCAAGTAAGTACAATCTAGTCCCTCTTGCATTCCCAATTTTCCTTTTTTCATTTCTTTTTGTTTTTTGGAGGGGCGCACACCTTTAAAAAGGTTGGCCCTGCGTGTACGCGGACTGTCCAAGAACAACTCGCGTATGCACGCGGGGAGTGAAAATTCTACCTGCGTACATACACGACTGTCCTCAATACAGCCCGCGTACATCCTCAAACATATGAAAAATTTAAAAATGGATCATTTGACTCTCCTTTGAACTTGTCATTTTGTAGGATGTATGCCCATTGGAGAGAGAGAGAGCATGAGGACATTGATTCAATGGTCGAGGAAGACCCCGTTATTGTCGTTGTGTTAAAACAATGCGGGTTGTGGAAATTCTTTCGGTGTCCACTCATGCGGGCACAACACAGGTTGCTAAATGCCTTGGTGGATTACTGACACCCAGATGTAGAAGATTTTATGCTTGAGGGACAGTGATTGACTCCAACAAATGAAGATATTTATTTTCTAACTGGCCTCTCGAGGAGATGGGAACCAGTCAACCCTCGTGCTTTTCCCTCTGGGCCTAACAACATTTTCGAGTTGATCGAACAACACTGTGAGGCTGGGATAGATAAAGTGGGTTCCCAGGTACTGATCCACAAAATCACTAAGCTATCACTAAAAGTGATAGTTTTACTTATTGGGCGGATCACTGGATCCACGGATTTACATCAGGCCTCCCGGGCACATATGCATTGCGTGGTACAATGCTTAAATGCGCGAGTGTTCGATTGGAGTACAACCATTCTAGAGTGCATGAATAGACAACTTACATAGTGTCGTGGGTGGAACAACAAGAACTTAGGGTTCGACACTGTTCTTTGGTATTTCTTCTTCGAGAGGCTACCCAGTCTTAGTCCCCAAGAGACTATACGGGGGCACGTGGCCTCCTTCCCAACAGTGTGCAGGTGGGCAGTGTTGTTTCCACGACAGGGGGGAGGGAGGACCATCAATGCCTTCGATGATACATTTTTTGACTAGTGGTCTTGGTAGATTTCGGCTATAGAGGACTACCCCTATGTCGAGATAAACTTCTCCAGAGATCCTGACATGCCCATACCTCCCAGAGTGGAGTGAGGAGAATTAGGTACGTTTTGCTTTAAAAGTTTTTAATTTTTTTTATTTCTTTTATATATATCATTTTTTATGTGTACCAAAGCACCTGACAACTATGTATCTATTATGTACAGATGTGGGACCAGTGCGTCCAACTAATTTTGTGCGTCCAACTAATTTTGCTACGACCAGAGGTAGTAGAAGCAACTGTCAGACCAACAACAACTATGGGTGTACCTCCAGCCGGAGAGGCTGAGAGAGTTTTGAGATGAGTGGAGCAGAAACTGTCCACACTCACTCGTACTGTGCCTATGGTTGAGACCGAGGATCTCCTGCCATCTATGTAGCTTATGTTGTTGGGGTTCCACGGATTTGGGTCCAGCTATTTCGACGTTTGGAAAATGCTCTAGTCCACTATGGCAGGGCCAACCATCCTCGTGCTTAGCTTAGGGTGGGCCATTTTTGTGTCAGGGGCACTCTTTGTATATTTTTGAGGGCATAAGCCCCGCGTTATATACCAGACTCGTTATTTTTTGAGGCACTTGTGCCCACCTATGTACTCTGATACTTTCGATATATATATAGATATATATACATCTTTTTATGTCTTATGGGTTACATTTATTTACAAATGTATTTACATGTGTATGTGTGTGCTTTTTCTTTACATGTGTGCAATATGACAATCTAATACTTTATTAGCTAGAGTATCTGTCATTTGATTCAATCTCCTAGGAACATAGATATACATAATGTAATCAAAACAAAATTCTGAGAGACATACCCTAAGGAATCGTCAAGGTAGAGTAGGATCGTAAATGCGGTAAACCCCATTTAACTGGGACACAACCAATTGTGCATCTAGGTAGACCCAAAGGTAAGAGATGCCATGCGACAAGGCATCACAAAGCAACTCTATTACTACACTATATTTGGAAACATATTTTGTGGCGTCACCTAAAAAGATTCCTCCAGAAGATAACAACTGGCCTTGAGGTGTGAAAATCACCCAAGTTGTAGAAGCAAGCCTTCGAGTGTGTCGACTCGCACCATCTGCAAATCCAACGAACACGTTCGATTCACTTGACATCTGCCACAGTGAAAAGATGACATCAAAACAACACATCCACAAGACCAACAAGAAAAAAACAAAAAATGTATAAGAACTATATATATGTATAAGAAGTCACCCAAGGCGACCCACCTACGAGTAATACTTCTTGAGGTAGAGCCCATTTCTAGGCTCTGCTAAATCTTTCCCTTCAAAGTCAACTAGATGATAAGCGCCTTTCTTTAAAACTTCCTTCACGATGAATGGTCCGAACCACATAGGTTTGAACTTGCCTACCTTGAGGGGATCCTTATCTTGGTCATAGACCAGGACAAGGTCACCTTCGGAGAAAATCTGAGGACGAACGAACCGATCATACTGAAACTTAACTCTTTGCTTGTGAGCCTCATTAGCCAAGGCTACATCACATCATTTCTCAATGAGATGCTGGAGTTATAATAAGCATTCCTCAAGCGGTGAAGTGTTTGGCAATAACTGTACTCCCAACTTAAGATATGGGATTTGACATTCGATAGGTAAGAATTATTCCAACCCGTAAACAAGTTGAAAAGGTGAGAAACCAGTGGCAGTCTTTACAGACATTCGGTAGGCCCACAATGCCGAGTATAACATCAAATGCCAATTTGACTTGGCCGAATTGATCATTCCCCGTAGAATGGTCTTGAGCGACTTATTCACAGCTTCCACCTAACCATTCTCTTGTGGGTAATAAGGTGATGAGTGTTCTTGCCTCAACCCAATATTTGATGTTAATTCAAACATCATTTTGTTCTGAAAGTGACTGCCATGGTCAGTGACAATCTCCTTCGGGATGCTAAACCTTGCTATTATCTGATTAAACAAGAAGAGAGCTGCTGTCTCTCCATCATCCTGGAACGTTTGCATAGATTCGACCCACTTGGTAAAGTAGTCTACTGCTACAATGATATAATGGTGCCCCCTAGCTGAAGAGGGGTGGCATGTAGTATAATCAATCCCCCACTTGGTGAAGGGGCCAACTGTGATGACGAGAAACATGGGAGCAGGATGTGCCCTCATCTTCCATGAGAATATCTGACATGGGTGGCACTTCTTGACCAATTCAACGCAATCTTTGATTAATGTCGGCCAATAGTAACTGGCTCGTAGAATATTTTGGGCTGTTTCCAACCCAGACAAATGACCACCACATGCTCCAATGTGGCAATAGTTAAGTATGAGTTCTGCTTCTTCATGGGTGAGACATCGACGAAGGATGCAATATATACCTCGACGATACAAATTGTCTTCGAGAATAAGATAGTTTTTTTCCTGATGGAGTATACGTCGACGCTCATCATGAGAAGCAGAAGTGGGGCACTTCAAAGTATGGAGATAGACTAGTATATCTCCATACCAGGGATCCGAAGATGTGATCAAAAACATATCTCCTTTAATAGGCGACTCTTCGGGTATAACATCACCTGACTCGACCGGAAGTTCCGAGATGAGTTCTGCAAAGACCAACGACTTTTTGGATTTCGCTGAAACAAAATCCAAGTCAAATTCCTGGAGGATAACTATCCATCTACTGATATTTTTGTTGATTACGCTTTGTGTCAACACATATTGGAATGGATTCACAACAACAATGATGGTGGTCTTGCGAAACATGATATAGTGACAAAACCGTTGGACAACATGAACTGCTGCCAACACAAGTTTATCAACATGGGAGTAGTTGAGTTTTGTTCCAACCAGGCCTCGACTTAGGTAACAAATCACATGCTCTTCAAACAAATCGTCCTCTTGAACCAAGACCATGCCGATGGTTGACTCTACACCAACCAAATACAATAATAAATCTTTATTATAATTGGGTGGCCGAAGTAGGGGGGTAGACATGAGGGTGCATTTCAATGCTTCAAATGAGCGTTGAGCGGATTTGTCCCAATGGAAAGGAATGTCCTTCTTTAGTAAACGCATGAACCCTTTTGTGATCTCGGCATAGTTTGTGATGAAACACTGTAAAAAGTTCACTTTTCCCTGTAAACTCTGAAGCTGAGGGACTGTGCATGGGGGAGGCAACTGAACTATCGTTGCAACCTTTAAAGGATTGACCACGATCCCTATTGTCAAAACTATGAAACCTAACAGATGAACTGATGTCATGCAAAAATTGCATTTGTTTGGATTCAAGTGAATCTGATAGTAGCGACATCGCTCAAAGATAAGTTGGAGGTGTGTGGGATGATCAACTCTCTTGCGATATCATGACGCTAAATCATCTAGATAAGCCTTGACTAGGTGTTTGAGATCGTGGAAAGAAAAAAATATGGCCCGCTGAAAAGTGGCTCCATCATTCTTCAGGCCAAAGGCATCTTGCGATAAGAAAATATACCCCACGGATAGATAAAAGCTGTTTTATGCTGGTCCTCGGGTTTGATCTGTATCTGACTGTATCCTGAGAAACCATCCATGAAAGAAAATACCTCGCAACCTACGCATTCATCGACAATCTGGTCAATAAATGGGGTGGGGAAATTATCCTTCGGACATGCCTTGTTCAAATCATAGAAGTTCGTACATACACGAATCATACCTTGCTTTTTGTTGACTGGAACAAGATTCGACACCCATTGAGTCAATTGGACGAGGTAGATGAAACTAGCTTTGAGTAGTTTCTCTACTTCAGCCTTAATAGCTGCTGATTTCCAAGGATTAACCAGACGAATCTTTTGCCGGACTGGCTTGGTGTCAGGGTAAGTCATGATTTCATGTTCAATGATTCTTGGATCAATGCCTGACATTTCCTCGTAAGACCAGGCAAAAACGTCGCAAAATTATTTAAATAAATTTGTATAGATTTGAATCTCCTTAGGGGAACAATCTGCTCCGATGAAGACATTCTCCACGACGCCAAGGGTTCTAGATATATCAATAGGTATCATTTTAGCGATGGTTTCCATATTACCCTCGACATAAACTTCTTGTGTATCCAGAGGATTAATAAGACACGACCTATCTCCAGTCATAGTCAACACAAATTCTCCTGCCTCTATTCTTCCTAACTCTAGGAGGAAGTATGATATGTGATGGAGATCATCCCAGGGTCTGTCCAGACCATTCAATGCCTCTAAAATTTCCTCGTCAGAGGGAAAGACCAAGTCTAAGGAATTGGTGGTGGCAAGGGAACCTTGAGCCCAGGCAGGCTCAAGAACTGGATCTAACTCCGGTGTAGGAGTCACATCAGGGTCAGATGAACCTTGCTAGACCTTAGAGTATGCAACTTCTACCGTATACAAGTGCATGGACATGCCATGGTGCCCTATCCCTTCCATCATGGCTGATGGGGAAGGAAGAATCCACATATCATTAAAGTAGTCGTGCGAAACGACGACACTGAAAATATTTCAGCCTTAGGCTAGTCGGGGACAACCAATATCATTTTGACATCGTTGGAAGGAGGCGGGTAATCGAAAGTACCCATGAGAGGTGGGCACAAACCAACCCCCACGTTGACGATGCCAGGCTGTGGGTTATCAATTATCGAGACCATGGATGCCCCCGATGAAGGGTCAGGTATGGAGAAAGACAATTTATCAATGGTCACGATTTGGCTCTCATGTGGAAACAACAAGACCCAAAAAACTGTAGCAACCATTGCATGCATGGAATATGTCCAACTCCTTCCTAACAAGAGGTTGTAGTCGAGAGGTGCATCGACCACTTTAACTTCGAATTACATGATATTCCCTCCTAACTGCATGGGGAAAGAAGGAATGATTCCATGTGGTCTGAAAGAACAACCATCGAAAGCCGCGAGAAGAGTAGGTGAAGGAGATAGAATGGGTTGGCCAATGGCCTTCTAACATGCCAATGACATCACGCATGTCGAGGCTCCCTCATCAACCAACGTACAAAAAATATTCCGGGTAGACGATTTCATGGGGTGAGCCATTACTATTTGAAATGCGACGTGGTATGGGAGACGAGGTTTCAAGTTGGCTGTATCAAGCATGATATTTCCCAGATTACATGTCTCAATGGATCCTAAGGTGGCTAACAGAGCCTTTCTCTGTGAAGGGCAACTCTGAAGGATCTCCAAAGCAGACATTGCGCAAGAGGTTTTTGACAAATCCTCCACCACAGAGTAGTTCTGGGCGGCCCTCGCGTTTGGATTATGTGAATCTTTCTTGAACGCCCCTTTCAGGATGTGTGTCATTGTTTCACCCATCATTCTCTCGATATGGAGAGAAATAGATGAGTTTTCGGCTTCTTTTCCCTTTTCGACAGTACTTGGCGTTCCGTAATCATGTTCCCTAGTAGCTTTGTGAGCTTCACCTTTCAACATATAGACGTTCGAAGTCGAGGGATTGCTAGACGATGAAGGGGGTCCCTGACTGCTCCCATTTGTGTTCATAGAGGCTTGAGTTAAATTTTTCCCATGTGGAAATGGGTTCGTTAACACTGCAGGCTGCTGCTGCGCCAATAACTTTTGGGCTTTCATGAGTCGAGGGAACATGTGAGTCGGGTGGTCTTCCGCACATAGGTTGCACAGATACTTCGACTTATTTATCTATGTTTTTCCCCCACCAATGTTATTGGTGGGTTTCTTATACCCCTTATCCTTCTTTCGCTGCTTTTTCTTCCCTTCGGACTGCTGGCTGGCCTTTGGGTTTGTCGATTACATGCTGTGTACATCCAACATATTAGCAGGGGGAGAAGATGAACTAGGAGTTGGGCTAGCCACTGCCTGATGTATCGACAATTGTTGCAATTGGTTTGAAAACAGATTAGTGGGATTTGCTTGTGCTGAACCAACAATGCCATCAGCATGTGGTCCAGACTTATGTCTGGTCTTATCAATAATAGACCGTGGCACATTTGGAAAAAAATCGTAAAGAAAACCAGACTAAGAGTAAATAAGCTCTAGTTGTTGACTCTCATTATCGCTTCTTCCTCTGAAAAGACCCTCGACGTTGCTATGTCCTTGGATAGCTGGTGTACCAAAGACTTAAGAAACCATTACAGTAGGAATGCTGGTGGAATTGATACTTTAATAAAACTCTTCCGACGTCACCATTCTCGGATGTGATCAGAGATATGGTCATCCTTCGTTTGCTCAAAGTTGGCCATCAATTCTGTGCCGACATCGTATCTCACAGGTAATTGAAAATGGTTTAAGAAAACCTTTGCCAATTCACCAAAAGTAGAGTATCTTGAGTGGTCGAGTTTGATGTACCATTTTGTGGCACTCCCGATAAGAGTGTGTTGAAACAGACGGAACTGAATGGAGTCGTCCCTCAAATAATTGTATAAGCACCATAGATGAAATGTGGTCACATGATTGCCTGGATATTCATTAGGCTTGCCTTCGAACTTTGGAATTTCCAAGGGAAACTTGGTCGGCATAGTAGGCCAACGTGGATCATGACAGATTGGGTCATTCAATAATATTGACAAGTCTAGAAAATGCAAAGTTTCCAAAAATGGTAGCTTAGGTTGTTGAGCATGTACAGGAGGATATGAGCCTAGGATTTGGCTGGCACCAGGTTTCTAGTAAAATTTAGGCTACTGGCCTGGGTTCTAGTAAAAACCATGGCCTAGGCCAACATTCAGATGCTGCAGTTGTTGAGACATCATCGACTGACTCCCATAGTAGGACGTTGAGGGCTGAGAAGGGATTTCTCCTGATGTAGTGTTCCAAAGGTTCTGGAAAGGGTTGCCCCCTCCTGATCCGACAAGCATAGGTCTTGAGCCTTGCCCGAGGTTCCATTGACCATGGAAGGGGTTGCCCCTGGTCGACATCCTTGACGAGGGAAATGATCCTTACCACAGATTCCAAGGTCCTTGAGAAGTGTGTGCCCCATGTGCAGGAATAATACCCTGCACAGGATTTTGTGATCCAAAACCAGGGTTTCCCCTGACAGATATGGAAACTGACGAGAATGTGTTGTTACCAAACACATCGAACAAAGAGAATGACAAAGAACCCACCAGTGTTGCACTAGAAGAAGGTCCTTGACTACCTGCTCCAGACAGGTTGTAGTTCATGGTTGACCAGATGGGTTGCTGAGGAGTGTCGTCGAGCGAGGGAGACGACGGAGGTATATGACTCCCACCATAAGGGAAATCATTATAAGGGGCTGAGGTGCCCCCCATGGACCCTTGCAAAGGAGTGTTTGAGCTCCCTGCCCCCAGACCCAAAGTATGTAAGGTGGAGTAGGAGAGGACCGAGTTCGTGTCAATGTTGGGCATTCCGTATGAAAACGGAGGGCCTGTTGCATTCTATGTAAATGATGTAGTGATCGCCGCCATGGACGAAATCGAGCCACTGCCTAGGGTAGAGGCGGTCGAGACCATAGTGGCCTGGACCTGCGAAGGTGAGTTAGGAGGTGGAATGCCCCTAGTTGTGGCAGTCGTAGAGGGAGTATGAGGACCCCCTAATGAATTAGTAGCATTTTCTTCCATTGCTTCTTGTAGGATTATCTGATGCTTGTGATGCATTACCCTTGGGGGAGAAATCTATATCAGAAGTGGTGCTGACAAGTCAGTGATCAGAGAGTTATACGTACTGAGAGCTTCCACTCCAAGGTCAAAAATAGTTGGTCCCTCCAGAAATGAATTTTCTCCTCTCGGAGATGGCTCAGGTATAACTTCCTGTGGCCCAGTCGCCTCAAATGACCCTTCCTGGTCAAGTCTTCACCTTCGCGGTGGTGGTAGTCGCTCCAAGTTAATCGACGACAGACTCAAAATCCTTCACAACCGAAGAAGCTCTTGGTATTCCACTATGTCAGAGGATCAACGACACACTAAGGCTTTCTATCATTGAAGACTAAAACATGCACTAGAAAAAGTTCCTATGAGATGTAGCAAGCAAACCACTATTACTAGTTGGAAGAGAAGTTACAACAACCAACACTAGAGAAACTTACATGTGCAAGTGCAAATCGGACACGAAAGAACCCTATGGGTATACTCTGCAAAGTGTGGCCCGATGTCTGCCCTAGGTACCGCGGTATACTTCCGTAGTCACCTGTGTAATTCCCTAAAATCAAAGGCAACTAGGTTTCCAACTCGTGAACAACTACCAGGCAGGTACAGTTGATAGTCGGGTGGACCACAATGAGAAGTGTATCAAGCCCGAAACCTATCGAGGGTATCAAAAGCAAATTTTCTGGAAGACAACTGAGGACCTCGAACAGATTTGAGACCCACAAAGCTTTGTGGCAAATGCGATCAACGTAATCCCAAGATAAGTCCTCTATATGCGTTCCTCCACTACGATTAGTCCATATTTGGAGGGGTTATCTCCTCTACCTTTCCGCATGCAACCTCATGTTTATCCCCTATGTTATAGGGGGGTCCTTGATAGTTTCCATGTTACTGGAATTTTCACTCCCTAGCACAGACTCCTATGTTTGTTTTATAGCCTTGAAGAGTTTCCTCTCCAACCTAAATTAAGGCTCTAGCCTAATCTAGTTAATGGACCCTACAAACACAAAGTCTGATTAATTTTAATTAAGCGTTAAATTTAACTGGTTTATCTTAAGTCAAAGGAACGGAAATTAAACTGATGGTGTTTGTTAAGAGATGAAAGAGAAGAACAAATGTTGGAAACAAAATTACTTCTTTTTTTCAACAAACAAAGATTTGCAAATTGAACACTCTTTAACTAACTTTTATTTCTAAGATCTTTTAAAAGAAAAACTCAAAACTAAATTTCACTTGACTACGAGCTACTTAAATTCCTAAGTATTCATTAAAGAAGTTAAGAAATCACTCTTCTTCCTGAAAAAACAACTAACCTAACTACTTAACCAAACAAGAAACTGTTTTTTTTTTTATATGCTCCAAAATAAGAAACTTGAAAATGAATTCTTTTCTTTTCTTCTAAAGCAAGTAAAAAAGGAAAAGTGAAGACAAGACGAGACCAAAAACCAACTTATGGTCTACTGCGGCTCGCAGAGAGTGACTGACAATACTAAACAAGTTAATAAAAAAAACTCACAAAACTTCTCTCAAACCCTAATCAAGAAAACATAAGAAAACTTGATAAAGAAAAAGCTAACTGCTATTAGACCTAGGCCAAAGACTATACGAAACAGAGACCAGGGATAAATCAAGAAAACCCCTGAGAAAAATGGCTTCATTCAGGGAAGAGGATGACTGCCTCTTCTTTAAAAATATTTTCCTGACACAGGCATGCAACTGATACTTTAACAACCTGCATATGTACGCAGGCTATCCAAAGATAGAGTGTGTATGTATGTGTATAGATCCACTGCAGGCCGCATACACCTCTGTGACTTCTCTAAAAATAAAAATTAATAGTCAAACACAGGTAGGGAGTAATGGTATGGAAGACCAGAATCCATTAAAGACACAAAAACTTACTGAAACTCAAAAAACAATAAATAAACCAATTAAAAATACCCAAAAACAGAAATCCCTTAAAAACCCTAGAGGCTCCCCAGTATGGTTGCCAATTCTGCTATAGTGGGAAAACCCCCCTAAAGACTACACTAGGGTTCTAAAGTGCAGATAGAGCTAACCGTCTAAAGTCTCCTACTTTTAACAACTATATCGACAACACCCCACATTCATATATAAAGTACAAAGTATGGGATCCGATAGTCTTATCTTGAACTCTACATTCGATGTCGATCCCAATGCATTCGATCATTTCTTGAATGCAAATCTCATCCCAAGGCTGACCTGCATTCACCAAAAGACAAACAAGAAACTGTGAACAAGCAATCTATATATGGATTAATGGGTTAGATGTCATAACAGAATGTAAATCGTACATAGATATAAAACACATCATATGGTGGGATGACAAAAGAACTTCTTTATATTAATCTCATAATGTCACTTACAAAATGAGATTGACGACTGCTCCTCAAACCCGTTCCTGGGATCCTCTTCACCAAGCTCCAACTGCTTCCATGTATCCTTCTTCTCTCACACTTCTCTCTAGAGAATAGGCATAGGTTTATGGATGAGGAAAAAGGGCAAGAATGGGGAATTTTGGCTCAAACTCACAATGTGGCTGCAAACTCTTGGGGCAAGGGGGGATTAGGAAATGGGAAAAGTTTCACTGCTTTCATGCTTCTCCTTAGAATGGGACCCCAACACCTTATTTTATATGCCAAAAAGATAGTTATTTGGTTAGGTGACGGGCTATGGGCAGTCAATTGGTTAGGAAACTACCCAAAAGCCCGTATTCCCTTGCAACTTTTTATTTTTTGCAACTTTTGTGGGTATATGCGGGCTGTAATGGTGAAACTAGCATACATACATGGGTAGTAATGGTGAAGCTAGCATATATACGTGGGCAGTAGTGGTGCAGGGCACATACATCTTCAAAAAATTGGTTTTTAAGAAGAGCTATTCAATATTGGTTTGGAAAAAATAGTAAGTAAGATGGCTTGCTACTAGGTATGCATGTCTGGTGCAAATTAGGGTTATAATAGTGGGCATGTAGACGATCTTAAGAAAATTTCAAATGAAATACAACTTAGAATATAGGTTGGGAATGAAGAAGTAGAGCATAAATATTCAATCCTTTACCATCACATTTGTTTCCCAGAGATTATGTAAAAGTAAAAGGAAAGTTGTGTCAATAATCGTAAATGATGAATCATCACTAATCTTAATTTCAAATGCATCGAATAATAGATTTGGAAACAAAAAATCAGAAGGAGGAAGTTAAAACATAGAGTTTCTATTAATCACTACTAGAGTTGTAGCTCAAAATTGATTAAGTTTTTGATTCAACTCATCAATAAGTAGAATGGGGGACTTGGAAAATGGAGCTTTATAGACTATCCTGCAAAACTTTGGGTCAAAAAATTGTGGTTTTGAAACATCGCATGGGATTAATAAAAATAATAATGATTAATAATCATCATCAAGCTAATACTACCCATGAAACTTAGATACATGCAAACACATTCCCAACAAATGAAACTCACAATAGAGTCAAGTTTGGAATCAAACTTACCCATTGAGAGCAACAAAGAAGACAAGGAAATAATTTGAGTTGATGATTGAAAATTTGAATGCAAGTGGCTTTCACTGTCATTAGGATAGATCTATCTCGAAAATATTATACGAAAATATGTTAAGTGTTGAGTTGCCCGGTGAATTAAATCTTTGGCTTAAGTTGTAATAAATTAAATCATGCCATTGATCATTTGTCTTGTGCTGTGATTAGTAATGTTTAAGTTTGTTAAATTGAATCATACCAATCAATTGATGCCTTTAAAAACCATTATTAATTCCATAATGTTTGAAACATTATGCACTGATGAAAATGCATGTCTGGTCGATTGAAAGGTCTTCGATATGCATCAGAGTGAAAAGGAAAGATAAATCTTTGATTCACCATCTAGGGAATAGGGTAAGCAAAAATAAAAATAATCAAAAGTTATTCATGGATATTAGATCAAAATAAAAAATTAATATTCATAAGAATTCCATGAATAAGTCAAAAGGACAAAGGAGGACTTCCAACACATTGGTCGATTCGAAAACATTGATCTTTGAAAGATCTCCACGGGAGTGGAGAAGGGAGGAAAAATGAATTTAAAAAGTTGCTTGCTAGTTTCAAAGTGAATAAAAGATCCAAAATTTGAAAAACTCCACAATTGTGGGGAAGAAATGAGAATCATTTTTTTTAAAACCACCGTGGCTTCAGGAAAGAAACAAGGATTGGCTCCTGATACTTCATTGCAGGTCGTAGGGAAAAAATAAAGATGTATCTTTTGAAACTCTCTGCAACACAAGTGATAAATAGAAAAATGACAAGTGAAAAACAAAAGGCTCCTTTTATGTGATCAAGGAAAAAAGAAAAGTAAAAAATCAAAATCTTTTCGATAGTATCGAGCATAACAAAAACATCAATTATTCAAAGAGATTAGCAAGGATAGTGGGAAGTCTAAAGGATTGACTCAAAAAGTTTCAATCACACATCGACAGAAACATAAAGGTTTATCTTTGAACACCTTCCACAAACATTAGAGGAAATCGAAACATAAAAAAATTAAAGTACATTGATGAAGTATCGAGAGATATTGAAAGATCAATTTTTCTTAGAAAAAAAATAATCAAAATCATAACAAGAGATTGTTAATAAATGGGGAACACTTCCACACTAAACCTAGCATAAGAGAGGAAGAAAGATTTAATGAAGAAAGTAAATGACAAAGAAAGTATACAGTACACAAAAATTTTACCTTGGGAACCCAATCGGGAAAATCAACATTCCTTGAGCGTTTTTCTCTCTTGTTGTCTTATTCCTTTAGAATAAAGGTTACATGCCTAACCTTGGTCTACACCTAAGATACAATCGAAATCATACCTTCTTCATTTTACACAAGAACGACACTGTATCCAATTCAACTTACATCTACATGACCAAAAATATCTAAAAATGATTTCTCTAAATATTAACTTTTACAACATTACAACATGCCTTATTTATAATATTTACAGTAGGAAAAACCCTAAATAAAGGTGCCCCAAAATGGTTAAAGATCCTCATAGATCATTGTCTACAAATCCCATGAATCTCAACATTATGTTACAGTCATCTCTAAGTCATTTTACCAGTCGATTTCCAATCAACCTCCATTCGGTCTTCAGTCAGTTTCCATGCGCCCGCCTGTCAGCCTCTTGTCAATCGGCCTCTTCAACTTGTTGTCGATTGGTTTGACTTCAAATTTACCTAGTCGATCCACCTCGACCTTTGAATTGCTGTCGATTTCTTCAAATTTGAATTTCTTCGGTCGAACCACCTCGACCTTCGACTTTCACTGCAAAGAATAAAAGAACTCGACATTCTCCCACTTGTTGTCTTCTTTGCTTAAACAGAGAGATGTATAAACTCTCGTTCACAAACCCAGGGAAACCATGCCCATTTCCTCTCTGCACCAAGAGAACATCAAAACACTCACACACTTTTTCAAAGTGTCTGCTATGTTTTCCAACGTGTCTACTTTCTCCAACAACACCTTATTTCTTTCCACCATGTCTCTCACGAAATGGTATTGTACATCAATTTTCTTAGTCTTGGAATGATAAGCTCGGTTCTTTTCTAGAAATATTGCACTGTGAATATCACAACTTATCTTCATAGCTCTCTGCTCAAACTCGATTTTTGAACATAGCCTTTGCAACCATACTACTTCTTTGCTTCCATGAGTGGCTGCCATGTATTCATGTTTTGTTGTTGACAAGGATACGACCGCATGTCACTTACTCATCCAACTGATTGCTCAACCAAACATCTTGAACACATATCCGTTGGTCGACTTTCGATGATACAGATCTCTAGCCCAATCGACATCGACAAAGCCATGTACATCTAATTCAATGTCACTTCCAGGTTTTCCTTGATAACATATAACATAGTATTTTGTGCCACACAAATACCTGAATACTCTCTTGACAACTGTCCAGTGCTCCTTTCCAGGTGTCAACATGTATCTACTCAACACTCCCACTACATGGGAAGTGTCTGGTCAAGTGCATATCATCACATACATTAGACTACCAACAACACTTCCATAGGGAGCACATGCCATGTCCTCTATTTCCTCCTGTCTCCTTGGACATTGTTCAATAGTTAGCCTTTCTCCCACATGAATTGGCACCTTCACATGTTTGCAATACTGCATGTTGAAACATTTCAAGATTGTTTCAATATACTTCTTCCGGTTCAACTAGAGATTTCTAGTTGCTCGATCTCTCTTGATCTCCATTCTCAAAATGTAATGCGCTGCACCAATATCCTTCATGTCAAACTTGGAGGATAAATGCTTCTTCACCTCCTTTATTGCGTTCATGTTGTTTCAAATCAACAACATGTCGTCGACATACAATGCTACGTATATGAAACACCCACCTTCTTTTTGGAATATATGCAGTGATCAACTTTGCTTCTCACAAATCCAAAACTAAGGATGTATGTGTTGAAATTTTGGTACCACATCCTTGGTGATTTCTCTAGACCATAAAGACATATTTTCAATTTTCACGCCAAATATTTCTTGACCCTTACTACAAATACTTTAAGTTGTTTCATGTAGATCTCTTCTTCCAGGTCCCCGTGTAGGAACACTATATTTACATCCATATGTTCTATTTCTAGATTAAATGTTGCAGCCAGATACATTAGTAATCTAATGGAAGTTAATTTTACAATAAATCTCACTGAAATCGACTCCTTCAACTTGGGAATATCCTTTTTCTACCAGTTGGGCTTTGAATTTCTCCACTTGTCCTGTGACATTCATTTTCTTCTTGAATACCCACTTTCTATCGATGGGATTTCTTCCACTAGGTAGTTCAAATAAATCCCATGTCTCATTCTTATGCAAGGATTTCATCTCTTTGACCATGGCATCCTTCTAGAGTTTTCCCTCTGCTGAGCCAACTACCTCTTCGACTGACTTGGGCTCTTCATCATTGGAAGTTAACACAAATGCAAAAAAAAAATAGGGTGGAATATACCTTTCAACTGGTTTTCTTACTCGTTTGGAACTCCTTACAACCAGAGTCAGTTGTTCTACCTTTTCATCTGATTCAATTGAATCATCTGAATCAACTTCTTTTTTCCTGAGTTCAAACCACACCTTCTATGTATTACTCTTTGCTTGAACCATCACTTTGGACTCGAACTTCCTTCCAAATTCTCTGAAGACCACATCTCGACTGTACATTTTTTTCCTTGATGCAGGATCCCAGAGCTTATATCCTTTCTTTCCTTCTTTGTATCCAATGAAAATACACTTGACTACCTTCTTGTCCAACTTGCTCCTCTTTTCCTTGGGAACGTGCACAAATGCTTCATAGCCAAATACTTTGAGATGTGAAATCAAAGCCTTCTTACCAGACCATACCTCATGTGGAGTCATGTTGACTAGCACCGACAAAGGAGACATATTCACTAGATATTTTGCAGTGTCGATTGCCTCTACCTAGAATTCTTGTGCGAGCCCAACACAACTGAGCATGATCCTTTCCTTTCCCATCAATGTTTTGTTCATTCTCTCAGCAACTACATTTTGTTGTGGGGTATATGGTGTGGTATTTTGGAGTGCTATGCCACACTTCTTGTAGAACTGATCAAATTACTTTCCAAGAAATTCACCACCATTGTTAGTTCTCAACACCTTAATATTCTAATCTATCTAGTCTTTTATAAGAGATTTAAAATCTTTGAATTTCTCAAAAACCTTTGTTTTCTTCCTCAGGAAATATATCCACGTCTTCCTAAAAAAATCATCTATGAAGGAACATAATACATGTATCCACCAAGTGAAGGCACTAAGACATGGAAAACACATCACTATGAGCTAGTTCTAGAATCCCTTGTGCCCTTTGTCGCTCCATATGGGAATCTCACCCGACTTTGTTTTCCATATATACAATGTTCATAAAAATTGACTTCTAAATTACATTCAAGAAAATCTTCAACCATAGCGTTGTTGTGCATAACTCAAAGTCGTTTTTCTCCAATATGCCCCATCCTCTCGTGCCATTGCATGGTCAGGTTGGTTTGATGAGGACTTGTTGATTCAGGTTGAATCGAATTAGCCTGAGTCAAGTCAAGTCGAGTCAACTTTAGGAAAAATTATGTTGTTGTATCTAGTCGAGTCGACATTCCCTAATAAATTTTATAGGGTTCCAATCTGAAATCCTTTCATTAAGACCATAACACCTCTGACCATATTGCATGTATCCTTATGAAATAGAGTGTGCACCCCTGCATCACTCATCTTTCTGACATATATCAGGTTTCTTTCCAAACCTGGAATGTGTATCACACCTGGAAGGGTTCTACTCCTCCCATCCTGCAGTGTCAGTCAAACTCTTCCTCGTTTGACAATTTTGGTTGTTGATTTGTCCCCCAAGAACACATCTCCTCCTTCATATCGTTCATATTCGTAAAACCATTCTCTATGTGGTGTCATATGATAGGATACTCCTGAGTCGATCGACCAAACATCTTGATCCGAATGTGTACTAGTCAATGCAAGGTACACATTGCCTCCCTTATTTGGAGTCATCTTTCTCTCAGTTGACTGCTTCTCATCGGATCCTGTACTAGCTTATGTTTCCTTCTTTGTAATTCCCAACTTTACCTCATTTCCAACATCTTCTTATTTTCGACTAAACCGTGGATTTAGATCTACCCTTCGACTTATACATTCTACCAGAGAATTTTCCTTTATCTCTGTCAACCGATCGACCTCTCACCACTAATGCATCTTTGGTCGATCCTTCCATGCTCTTCCTTATCATTTATTTTGACAGTAGAGATGCAACCAACTATTCTAGCACTAATGTGGTTATATTACTCCCCAAATCCAAGACTAAGATATCCCAAGATTTTGACAAAGAATATAATAGGCTAACATATTTCTCCTCATCAATGATTTTAATATCCACAAAATATAATTGGATTATAATGGTATTAAACACATTTCAATGATCAGACACTGTATTTACCTCACTCATCCTCAAAAGATATAACTTCTTCCTAAGGAACAACTTATTTACTATGGTTTTTGACTGGTACAAGTTCCCCAACTTGTCCCATAGTTTCTTTGTCGAATCTTCATCTGAGACATTCAACAGTACCGAATATGCAAGACAAAGTTGAATCATACTCTTTTCCCTTATGTCGAGTTTCTCCCATTCTTCCCTTGATATACCTCTTAGGATGGTACCTCATGGACAAACTGTTGCCCATTGTTCTCGATCTACAGGGAGATATTCAATTTTAAGCTTCCAAAGCTCATAATTCCGGCCATTGAATTTTTCGATCTCTATCCTCGAGCTACTCACTATTCTTTAAGTAAAATCTATAAAGATTTATGACTTATGACTCTTACAATACGTAGGGTTTATCTTAGATCCAATGTTGTTAAACCAAGCTCTGATACCACATATTAGGAAATGGGGAAAACTTCCACACTAAACCTAGTAGAAGAGAGGAAGAAAGATTTAATCAACAAAGTAAATGACAAAGCAAGCACATAGAATGCAAAGGTTTTACCCTGGAAACCCAACCATGAAAACCAACATTCTTTGAGCATTTTTCTCTCTTGTTGTCTTATTCCTTTAGAATAAAAGGTTACATGCCTAACCTTGGTCTACACCTAAGACACAATCGACATCATAACTACACAAGAAAAACCATGTATCCAATTCGACTTACATCTAGGTGACCAACAACCTCTAAAAATGTTTTCTCTAAATATTAGCTTTTATTGCATTATGATGCAGGAGCATCTCTCTACGTTAGCCAACCAGCCAACCAGCCACGTCAAGCGCACGCATTCAAAGCTGAAGAGAGGCGCAATCCTCATTTTGATTTGAATTGAATGTAATTAAATGTTTAAGCTATTGAGCTGGGAAACCGTGCCTTTGTGCAGGTTGTAGATAAGAAGGCCTTTAATGTTTTGTAAGGCTGAGATCTAGATCCAGATAGAGGACTAGACAACCCATTCAATGTAATTTAATAGGGTAGGTAGATTGGAGGGAATAGCTCGAAGAGCCCCCTCATGTAAAAATATAGATTGTATCTCTTATAGTAGTTAGTTGTGTGATGGTCTGCGAGTAGAGAGCAGAAGAGAAGGAGCCGAGACCTTATTACATGCCGTGCTCAGGAACACCTTTGTAAAGAGGCATTTTTATTAATATAAACAGAAGCAGTTTTTCCTGCATGTATTTCTATATTATGTGGATGCCTTGATGTGTTCTATTTTATGATATGAATGTATGCTGTAGGTGTATGCTGTAGGTTTGCATTTGTAGGAGTGTGTCTGATTTCAGGTGAAGGTCTTTGAGGTTTCATGCCAGGAGGGCATGACAGAGTACTACAGTCTCTGAATACTAGTGCACTGAAGCACTTCTGAATACTACGGGTTCAGACAAATACGTGCTATGGCACAAGAACTGGAGTCAACAACTTAGGGAAGACCTCAAGGTTGCTGAACACCTTGGAGGCAAGGCTGTGGGAGAAGAACACAGTTGCAGACAGAATCACTGAGGATTCTGTAGAGCTCTGCCAAGTGGGCATTGAGCATAGGCACAACAGTGCATCGGGGAAGAACTCTGCTGTGAGTTCTTAAGGAAAACCAGAATCACTAAGGATTCTGAGGGGCTCTACCAAGTGGGCATTGAGAAAGTGCAAGGAGTGCACAGAGGACAGAACTGCTGAACGTTCTGGGAGGAGATACTCTGCTAGGTGGGCATTGAGCATATGCACGGAGGTGCATAGAAAGAAACTCTGCTGTGAGTTCTTAAGAAGTCAGAATCACTGAGGATTCTTAACACTCTGCTAGGTGGGCATTGAGACAGGGTGTAGACAGGCACAAAGAAGAGAAGAGAACTCTTTGAGTTCTGGAATTTAGAGGAAGAATCCACTGAGGGATCTTCACAAGGTTGCTGAACACCCTGCAAACTCAGCAAGAAGTTGCTTGAGGCAGAGGATAGCCAGGAGGGCATCCAAGTATTCTCCACCTGTGGGAGAATAAATAAGGATAAAATCCCTTAGGGGTCTGAGCGTTTGAGAAGCTCAAGAGAGACAACACTGTGTGTGTGTGAAGACTCTACAGAGGCGCAAAAGTCAAAGAATTCCTTGGGGATTCAAGGTGAAAATCTCAGGAGGAACAGCGTTGTGAAGAGCGCAGGCGAGGACTCATATTGTGGAGCTTGCAGGAGGAAACAGACAAAGGTTGAGGCCTTTGAGTTTTGGAAAATTCTCCCAAGGCTGGGAAGAAAGTGTGCAAGCTCGGGAGGAGCAATATCGACCGTAGGATAAGCCGAAGAGATCTGGATCGTTGGAAGGTTTTCACGTCCAGGGAGCATCAGAGCGAGCACATATAAGAGGAGATCGTCAGTCGTCAGATCTCACTCAGAATATCCGTCAGCCATTGGATCGGGTGAAGACATGCGGAGTTTAGCCTCTGGAGCAAGCACGCAGGGAGGACGGATCTGAACCGTCAGATCTAGAGCGAAATACCCGACAACTGTCAGATCGGTTGGGAGCTGCACGAGGTTTAGCTTCGTGAACAGGAGGGTGGAAGTCTCGAAAGGATTGACTCATTGGGATATCGACACTTGAGATATCAGAGTTCTCAAGGTCAAGAAAGTTGGGACATTTCAAGTCTCGAAATAGCGAGAGTGAATCTGAGTCGTCCACTTGTGGAGACACGGGGTGGAGATCGAGTGACCCATTGGTATATCGGCTACCAGGGTTTTGAGTTGATAGAGAATTTCTGTCATCGGGGTATCAAAAACTCTGAAATCGCGAGATTGGATCAGGTCCGTCCATTAGTCGGGACGCGTGGTGAAGATCCATATTTTCGGGGAAAGTCCCGATAGAATAGTCAAATCGGCGCGTCGGGGTTCGACGTTTCGCGAATCCCGAAGACGAGATGCCCGGGACATTTGGAGTCGCGAAATCGAAAGAGGTGATCAAGATCGTCCATCTTGAGGGGACGCGTGGCAACGATCAAAGTCTGCGGGAAAGATCCCGATAGGAGAGTCACATCGGGAAATCGGGATTCGAAGAATCGGGAATCCTGATGACAAGAGGTTTATGCATTTCGGCATTGGAAAGTCCAAAACCCCAATAGGAGATAAGGATGCGGTCTTATGTAAAGTGGTCATGTGGACCAGAGCCTAGCCAGGAGGGGATAAGGCAGGAAAAAGCCGTTTCGGCATTTTGGAGATTCGGTGATCAGGAGATCGCGGGGATAGAGGTTCGTGACATCGAGGGTCGTGAAACCCCAAAACCCAAAATTGAGTCGGGGAAGTTCACGGTTGAATGCAGAAGAGTGTGAGGCAAAGGAAAAGGACTTGTGGATCAGGTTTTTAGCAGAGATTCCAGTAGGGAATCGAAAGAGCCACTTTGGCTCATGAAATGATTGATCGATCCTGTGAGCAGGAGCGCGAGGTGGTGGTCGTGTCTTACTGCATCACATTACAACACACCTTATTTATAAGTTTTACAGTAGGTAAAAACCTAAAGAAAGGCACCGAAAAATAGTTACAGATCTTCACAGATCATTGGCTACAAATCCCACAAATCTTGGGATTCTGTTACAGTTGACTCTAAGTTAGTTTACTAGTCGACCTCCATTCAGTCTTCGATCGGTTTCCATGTGCCTTCCTGTCAGCCTCTTGTCTGTCGACCTCTTCAAATTGCTGTCGATTGTTTCAACTTCAAATTTACCCAATCGATACACCTTGACCTTCGACTTGTTGTTTATTTCTTCGACTTCGACTTTACATGGTCGATTCACCTCAAACTTCAAATTTCACAGCAAAAAATATAACAACCCAACAAAAATTATACCATGAAAATTTACAAAGAGAAGATCATCAAAAGGTAGGATATCGAAGGAATAAACAATCAATTCATAAATCAAGACATCAATCATACAAAAGAGTAAAAAGGGGTCCCCAAATTTGAAAAAATTTAGGGGGGATTTCGAGGCCTCAACAAATGGCAACACACTAGGTGAAGCCAATAATTCTTTGTCTTTAAAATTAAGCTAAGAACAATTTTTTTTCTTTAAATTCCAAATGGTATCTCTTCAATGGCATGGGTATATGATATGCTTATTTAATGTAGATTCTCAAACATCCAATATTAAAGTTATAACAATCCAATAACTTACTGAAGAACATAATTTTATGAGGTTCTTTCCTTATATCACATTCTAAAGATTTAGGCTAAAATCATAATCACAAAGTTTCTCAAGATATGGTTAATGATTTTTATAGATAGATTGTTTCCTAACCAAGCAATGTTGCTCCATTTCCGATGAGAATCCATAGCCCTGGTGGAGTCACCTAGGTATTACACACCTCGCTTTGTTGCACCCATAGCCCTGGTGGAGATATCTGCATGTCCCCATTAAAAATTGAATTCCCTTCCCAATTCTTTACCATTGCATTTTTTGTTTTTATTTTTTAATATATCAATGGTGGATGGGGGAACTCTAGTAAACCATTATAACCGAATGGGGATGATACCTATTTCTTTTGGAGGGACTATCCATGCCTGAGTGATAAGAATATCCCTTTTAAAATTTAAACTCTAGATGCATGATCAATTAAATTACATAATGGAAAGATTATATAGTTTCAGTGGTCATACTTCTTCAACAGGTCACCAGATTAATAATGGCTATAATTTCACAAACTTTGAGAATTAACATATTGGAAACTTGTTAGTTCTAAAACCATTTTAGATGTTTAGGAAATTATAACAATGTATGATCAAATCTTTAGTATCATGGATGAAGAGTAAAATGAAATTCTTAAGATTTACTAGAATGCCATTGAAATCCCTAAGGTTCAAACATAAATGAATATTAGCAATAAAAAATGATAGAGATAGAAGGGTCAACTTTTCGAGGTTACGAATGAAACAATTTTTTTTTTTTAAACTACTTGTAATCATCATGAAAAGAAGATAATCACGAAAAATTATCAAAGCAATCCCTATAAAGAGAAACACAACTACTGAAAGTAAAAGAAGACCACTATATAGAAGCTATTTTCCTTAAGGGAAACTATCTGAAATACCATTTCAAAATATTTCCATCGACAAGGAGACTTTCTAGTTCTCCCTCTAAGGTTTGCAATTTGTAAGTGCCAAGACCATTTTTTTTTGTGACATGAAATGGTTGGAGTCAAAACTATTGAAATTTTGTATGTTTTCCTTTGGGTCCATTTTGCTTATTCCATTTTAAAACTATATCTCCAATTCAAAAAAACTTTATCACCTTAATAATGCTTGTCAAAATATCATTTAACAATCTACTGGTGGGCAATGAGTTTATGTCTAGATTTCTCTCTTTTCTCTTCTAGTTTCAACAATGTATCAATGTGATTTTGAAAGGCTGATGAATTTCATCATCTAGAGGATTAAGAAAGTTGTAAGGAAGGTAAAAATATATTTAGAGGGATAATAACTTCCTTTCCATAGACTAGAAAGAATGGGGAGGTACCTACGACAACCTTGGGTGTTACTTTATTTCCCCACAAGGCATTTGAGGACATTATGCCAATCTCAATGGTGATTAACTATAATTTTTTGGAGAGTTCAAATAAAGTTTTTAGTTGTGGATCTAGATACACTATTTCCCCAAGGGTAGTACTTAGTGATGTATTGTAAAATGATGCCCTTTTATAAAGAAAAATAAAAAAGTTTTAGTGAAGAGAAATATGTAGCACTATAGAAAACCAACACAAATACCAAACTTGGTTATTATATGTTGTTCTAGTTATTGAATTACAACATTTTCGTTTATTTGAGTAAGTGGTATAGCTTCAACGAGCTTGTTGAAGCAATCTAGGGAAGTAAGCATACTTATGTTTCTTAGAGAAATCGGGGTTGATTTCTCTAATGATGTCCAATCCCCATTGTTGAAAAGGTTATTCTATGGTCACTACCTATAAAGGTATAATGCATTTCTTTTCTTTCCCAATGCACAATTTATAAGTCTTACATTTTCTAACATGTAAGTGTGCATCCTTGAATAATGCACGACAATAATAACCAGCTTTGAGAATCTTATGAGAAATAATGTTTCCTGAGAAATGCCCACCAATTGAACCATCATGCATATCGTTTAATACTTTTTCAAAACCATCCTTTTCCAAACATTTGTTTTTTACTCCATCTTAATTTTCATGAAAATGATATCATTTTAATGAGATAGTATTTTGAAGATTTGAGTCTCAAAGCACTTTTCTTCCTTGAATCCAAATAACTGAGACATGATCCACTTGGTAAATAATTTTCTAGGCCACCATACTATGAGTTAGTGTAACAAGAATGTATAAAACATCATTAACATACATGGGAATCTCATTTTCCCATCCTACAATCCCATATACATATGCATGGAGACAAGAGCCAGGGATACATCATAACTACTACTGATATAGGTACATAGGAATTGATGGCCCCACCCATAGGGGAGGATGATGGAAACAAATTGGGAATCCCTACTGAAAAAGAAAGGGGCTCCAAAGATATGAAATGAGCTAATTGAATGCAATTTGAAACTGAGAGATTTAATAATGGTGGAACCAATCCAATCAAATCTCAAGAATTGAATCTCAGGTTGGATCATGGATTTATGTACGAATATTAATGGTGTGATGATGAGTTAAATTTGAGCACATGAGATTCTACCAAGTC
>ML790446.1:197527-220148 GCA_009831015.1 Picea engelmannii | reverse complement strand
TTCAGAGCTAGATCCAAGAAATTGAGAGAAGGATTTTTATCCTTTCTCTTTTGTATATTATTTCTTTTATAAACTTTTTTCTTTTCAAATGGAGTAACTGATGGTTGGAATCTTTGGGAGAATGGACGAGTATTTTCAAAGAAGAACATGGAATTCCAGGTTCCTTAATGGCTTTTGTCCTATGAGTAAAATGGTTTTATTTTCATTATAATATCTTCATATTCTTTGAATAATTGATTATGCATTGATTTAAATTAACTTTAGTCTTTTTCATCAATACATGGTTAATTGCTATCATTTATATATTATTTTTTTCAATCTTTAAGAATCTATTATCCCAAAAAATTCTTCCAGGACTACAGTATGGGCATGTGATTTTGAGAAAGAATATGGGAAAGCAATTCATCTTTGGCTTTAGACTTATGTGATGCTTATTCAATTTCGTTCTTTCATTACTGTTGTATTATGAGAATGTTATTATGGTTGATTTTAGCTTTAACTTGTCATCGTATGGTGTTTTCATACTGTTAAATGTTATATGCTGTCCATAATTTCTTATTCCATTTTTTTTATGTGTGATTGATCTATCATTTGATTATTTTTGAATTTATTCTTAATGTTAAATGTTGGATAATATCAATATTCAGATCTGATTTTTCTCTCATTCTTAAATATTGATCATCCTAAGATCACATGATTTTTAATCAGATGTCTTTCCATTCTTATTAATTTACTCCAATATCAAATACTTCTTTGAATGTATTCTGGAAGTGCTAGTATTGTTCTGTTATAGGTTTCCCTTAACAATAGTACAAACAGGAGCTCATACAACACATGAAGATAAACTCAGTTATCTGAGCAGTTAGAGGTTAGTAGATGCATTCTTTTCTTTTATTTAGAGTTGTTTATGAATGAAGCGATGATTACATTAATTAGCTTTGATTGTTTTTGTGTCACTGTTTCAATCGTATTCATTTAGTATTTATTTGTTTAATATCTTAAAAAAAAAACCCAAAAAGAAATGTTGTTCATATTTGATTCAGAAACTTTATCAAACAATCATTTTCGCAAGATTTCATGCAAACCTTGTAAACTGTATATAAACAATTCATAATCATTTGTATATTCACATTCTTAGATAAATATTTGTAATTATTGTGTCGATTGTTAGAATATTTTCTTTAGTTAGTTTATTTCATTTTACTATCTTTAGGACCCTAGTTGGATAACATAGCCATTAAACCCACCAGGATAGGTCATACCAAACAACTTGGGTTAATTAGACAACCCCAGATCGGGTCTATCCTTCCAGTTGACGGCATGTCAAATTTGTTCGTTAACAAATGGCACTAGAAGGAGGGTCAAGGTAATTTTAATGCTTACATGTTTTGCCCCTTAGTCTATCATAATTCTAGATTTATAAATTCTTCTTTTGTGTCATCTTGAAATGCACTAGAAGACAGACCAGACTGATAAGCTGGCCTTGTAGGAGTCTTTGTTTCAAATTTATTTAATTTCCCATGGCTCCCCAAATCACTGTGATTCCATTTCTCATTACCTGATATTCCCAACGAGACAGTCTCTCGCTTTTCCAAACTCACCTTTGATGGTGAGGGGGATGTATCTGCAAAATATCATCTTAACAAGTTTTGGTGTAAATGCATCAAACATGACATTTCTGATTTAAAGGTTTTATGCAGATTGTTTGCTTTCACTTTCAGGGGTCAAATTAAACATTGGTTTGAGTCTTTTCCAGCATATCACATTATTGATTGGTTTCAGTTTGTAAATGAATTTTTAGATGATTTTGAAAAATATAATTACAATCAATTATGTGAAGAATTTAAGACTTTACTAATCAATGACAATTCATCTCCAGAAGGCTTTTCAACAAGAATCCATCATGTTATTTGTAAATTTAATCTTGATGACATGTCATTTGTACTAAATCTCCTCTATGATGCTTGCGTGCCTTTCATCCAGTCACATTCAATCATGAATGATGAATTGGTTGCAAATCCCATCACTCAATTGCGAGAATAATTTTGTTCGTAGGATGAGAGGAATCCATCCAAAAATTTTGAACAAGCAAGGGAGGTAGAATCTATTGAAAATGTTCTCACTGACAATCAAATCGTTTTTTCCTCTGAACCATTGCATCTTCAATCCTCAACTATTGTGGAAGGAGATTTTATTGTGGGTCTAGCTATATGTCCATCTTTTTCTAACTCTTGCTCTATTCAATACTTAGATTCAATTATTTAAGAACACTTAGGTTATGAAAATGATCTTAAGCATTCTAACATTCAAATGAAACAAATTAGAGATGTAGAACTATAATTGGAAGAAGAAACATTAAACCTTCATCCACAAATCATACCTTATCCACATGAAATATTAGATGTTTGTCATGAAATTTTTGAATTGTCTATCATACAGGAGACAAATTTAGATGGTCGTATTATGTTGAAGGATTTATCACCAAAAGAGAGTGAAAATATTAAGGCAAGTGAAGATGAATGTCTAGAGAATACCATTGTTAATTATCATAGCTCAAGAGAATATTTTCACGTGCTCATTTCTAATTCATTTTACTCTTTATATCTCGATGTCTTCTTAGATTCTAGTATGCATGGTATTTTACCCACGGTATCGTACTCTTTTCCATCACAATCTAATCTTTTCGATATGTCAATATTTGGTGAAATTAATTTCAAACATAACATTTATGAAGTTGGATTTGACGCTCTTTCACTTTCATCACTCGCATGGGAAAAATATATGTCGCAAGATGATTCTACACAATTTATTTTTGAAAAAAAAAATGCATTCATTATGGAGATCGAAGATTCCATACTTCATATTCATTCATTGATTAGATTAAACTCTCATGATTCTACTGCACATTTGGAACCAATTCATCTCATGAAAAGGAATGCTCAAACCAACAATTTGATTTCTATAATGAATCCTCGTACGATGTGTTTATCAATTGTAGATCTAACTCATCAAAGTGATAATTTGTATTCTAAGTTTCATGATAGGATTGAAGATTGGCTTCATAATTCATATCTAAAAAATCTTCAGAGTAATGGTAAAGTCATGCTTACTTTGTTTCTTATTGAAAATCTAGGGGGTAAGCATGACGTGTTTTTTGCATATCTTCCATGCGAAGAAATTCGTGAACATGTGGAGAATTGTCAAGAGAATGGGGAATTTCCATCTTGGTCAATGGTTATGTCAGGTCCCCATAATTTTGGCAAGTTTTCTGAATCTAGTTATATTCTTCTATGCTTTTGTGATCCGTACCATGATAGAATTGCATATTGGCTGGAGGGTTCATATATTAAATTTTTTTGATAGAATGGTAAAGATATACTTACTTTGTTTCTGAATGAAGAAAATAAAGGTAAAGGCAAGTATGATGTATTTAATTTTATTTCTAAAACACTTAAATCCATCTTACTAATTGAAAATTTCTTTGTCTTTGCAGGATTGTAGTTACTCCGATGGCTACATTCGAAGCATGACTTCACTTAGTATTTTGATTTGTTTAGTAGTTAGATTAGGTTTAGGAGTAGGTTTCCTTTAGTTTTATTTCTCAATGTTTCTTTTTGTAATAATGCAGTTATGAACACAAGTGGGTACACCTAGAAAACCATAATATGAATGTTGTCAGGGAAGTCCACTTTAATCCTTTTCTCTTTGCTTTTTCATTGAATATTTCTTTTCAAAAATGCATTATCATCATGGAAATTTTAAAATAGAAAGTAAAGAGATAAGTAAATTTGAACTATCAATTCACCCAAATTCAACCCTTACTCAAGATTCCACGAGTAGGACTGCACTCATCTTAATAAGGATTTTTCTATTTTCTTTTTGTCTCTTTTATTTTTAATAATAATGCTTGGTCAAAGTAACATCACATGCATCGCTATCTTAAGAAAAGAACTTTCTCGCACATGATATTTTATATGATTTAGTTCTTCCTCTATTTTATAGTGAGATGCTAGTGGATCCAAAAGCTCAAGTTTATCTTTGGTCAAAATTGTTTCCTGAAAAGTTTTCTTTTGCTGTTTTGATTTTGTGTACTTCTGATTTTGAATCCCATTAATAAAATTTGATTTGGTTTTGTGTGTGTTTTTTGTTTTATTTGATTTCTTTGAATGAGTTTTCTTCTTATCTATCTTTTTGAATCAATATATTTATGATCAAAGAGCTGTTGTCGAAGGGAGTATTTATTTTAATACTTGTGTTTTTCAAGCAAATTGAAATAGTTCAAAGAGGTCCCGATATTAAGATATAGCTCAGACAATTGATTCTTAAGTCAATTGTCACTTTCATTTTGTCCTCAAATTGTCTTTGCAAGAGTATTACACCAGAGATATGGTTTAAATCTTTGAGAATTACGACGATCTTTAAACTTTTTACGCCGTCCATATTCTTAAGGAATCACTTTTAAGTGCTTCCCCATTCTCTAGATGATTTCTTAAATGAAATCTAAAATCTCTAAACCATGATAAAACTTCCAGTTTTGAAAGTAAATAAATAACATGATCAACTATTCACCTGTATTGCAATTAACCTCTAGTATCACCACACTCTCTTTGTCATCAATAAATCTATAATTGTATTACTATTTAAATGTGGCATAAGAGGGTTGAAAGCACTTATGTGTGGGAAGTGTGTGTAAACCCGTCGGGGTACTGAATAGGCTTGCTGGCAGCGGGTAAATGCACACATGATACCAAGATAACTTTGTCGGGGTTCTGAACAGGCCTGCTGGTAGCGAAGAAATGTCGGGTCGAGAGGTAGTAGGTATATGTTTTTAAATTAACTTTTATGGAAGTATACATCATGTGGATACAACTATTGGATGAGATTAAAGCATTTGAGTGGGTTAAATGACATCCCTATCGAGGCTATGGACGCTTGCTGACAGTAGTGGCTCTGTCAACGGTATTGAAGTTCTTTTATAAACATCGTGACTCTTTGATTAAGACATTATTTCAGGTTATAATCCCTTGCAAAGAAAATTCTACTGTCTGGTTATAACATTGAGCTTATCCTAATACTATATGGTCTTAGAGTGAATTTATTTCAGGGAGCTTAAACCCATTTTCAAGTCTTATTATTTTATTCCTGAGATAAAATCTTACCAGATCATAGATAAATGCTTCACCCAGTCAGTCGCCATTTGTTGGGCTCCAACAACTCCCCCCTAAATTTTTACAAAATTTAAAGGGCCCCCATTAGAATCTTGATAATTATAATGAGCTACAAAATCAACCTTTTCAAATAGTTCCATACCTTGGCTTGCTTTGAGACAAACTTAATACATTCACTATAGTATGAGACATTCATTACAAGAGTATATGTCAAAATTTAGAAACAAGCATAAAAATCTCAATTTAAACAAAAACGTTATTTTTTTATCAACTGTTTACTTTCATTTAAATTATGATTATGTGTTCTTTCTTTTGCTCATTAACAAGTTTGACTATTTTGAATAATGTGTTCAATACTTCATCAAATAATATCTTGGTTGGTTTCTTATTTTCATAAAATCATTTGGTGATATTAATTAATTAAATTCTTTTTTCATTTTGCATCTCATTTCAAAATAATAATAATAATAATAATAATAATAATAATAATAATAATAATAATAATAATAATAATAATAATAATAAAAATTATCTATCATTTGTTTGATTTTGTAAAAAACCAAAATTAATATTTTTCTCTTCTCCATTAACTTGAAGCTTCTAGAATTTTAAGATCATATTTGAAAGGAAAATATAAACAATGTTTGTTTAAAACTTATAGTTAGTTTAAATTCATTTTTTGATTTTATTGTTTTTGATTTTGTTTTATTCACAATTTTTAGGTTATTAATTTTTAGGTTTCTTTTTGTTTCACAGGTTTCTATTATCAGTTATTTGGTACAGATCTGATCATGGCTTGATTTTATTATCTAAATACGTTCAAGATGATTGATCCAAAAATAATATTGGATTGCTGCAAATAATTTTATGAGCAACAACAGAGAAAATTTGGAAAGGCGTCAAGAACAGACACACGATTTTGCAGGATTGATTTCAGCCAAACTGTGAGGAAGTTTAAGAAAGGGTTGAAAACCCATTTCCCAAATGGACCCATTTACCTTTCGCCTAGAAATTTTCCCAAACAAATGCACGATTTGAGAAATATTTGGGTCTCTTTACGAGAAAAATTTCAGGTGGCGGAAATTATTAGTAACGCCCACACTGTTCATTCATTGTATAAATATATGAGAAAGTTCAGAGCCAAACATATCCAAGAAATTGAGAGGAGGATTTTTATCCTTTATCTTTTGTATATTATTTCTTTTATAAACTTTTTTTTTTTCAAATGGAGTAACTGATGGTTGAAATCTTTGGGAGAATGGACGAGTATTTTCAAAGAAGAATATGGAGTTCCATGTTGCTTAATGGCTTTTGTCCTGTGAGTAAAATGGTTTTATTTTTATTATAATATCTTCATATTCTTTGAATAATTGATTATGCATTGATTTAAATTAGATTTAGTCTTTTTTATCAATACATGGTTAATTGCTATCATTTATATATTAATTTTTTCAATCTTTAAGAATCTATTATCCCAAAAAATTATTCCAGGACTACAATATGGGCATGTGATTTTGAGAAAGAATATGGGAAAACAATTCATCTTTGGCTTTATACCTGTGTGATGCTTATTCAATTTCATTATTTCATTACTATTGTATTATGAGAATGTTATTATGGTTGATTTTAACTTTAGCTTGTCATCATATGGTGTTTTCATACTGTTAAATGTTATATGATGCCCATAATTTCTTATTCCATTTTTTTTATGTGTGATTGATCTATCATTTGATTATTTTTGAATTTATTCTTAATGTTAAATGTTGGATAATATCAATATTCAGATCTGAGTTTTCTCTCATTCTAAAATATTGATCATCCTAAGATCACATGATTTTTAATTAGATGTCTTTCTGTTCTTATTAATTTATTCCAATATCAAATACTTCTTTGAATGTATTCTGGAAGTGCTAGTATTGTTCTGTTATAGGTTTCCCTTAACAACAATACAGGTAGGAGCTCATACAACACATGAAGATAAACTCAGTTGACTAAGCAATTAGAGGTTAGTAGATGCATTCTTTTCTTTTATTTAGAGTTGTTTATGAATGAAACGATGATTACATTAATTAGCTTTGACTGTTTTTGTGTCATTGTTTCAATCGTATTCATTTAGTATTTATTTGTTTAATATCTTTAAAAAAAAACCCAAAAAGAAATGTTTTTCATATTTGATTCAGAAACTTTATCAAACAATCATTTTCGCAAGATTTCATGCAAACCTTGTAAACTATATATAAACAATTCATAATCATTTGTATATTCACATTCTTAGATAAATATTTGTAATTATTGTGTCGATTGTTAGAATATTTTCTTTAGTTAGTTTATTTCATTTTGCTATCTTTAGGACCCTAGTTGGATAACGGAGCCATTAAACCCATCAGGATAGGTCATACCAAATGACTTGGGTTAATTAGACAACCCCTGACTGGGTCTATCCTTCCAGTTGACGGCATGTCAAATTTTCCCGTCAACAGTAGGTAAATGGGGGACCAATGTACATAGTACTAACCCCTAGAATGAAGGTGTTGATGTCGATAGGGGGAAATCCACTAGAAACGAAGAATGAAAGGCTTTCCTTAGGAATATCATCCAAAGTAAAACCAATGAAGCTATATTTCTGAAATCAAATGTTGAGGCTGAAACATGTGGGGAGATAATTGAAGGGAAACCCCCTCCTGAGGTTTGATGCATCTCACACATGTTTGGGAAACTAGTATAATCAATTGGATCATTGAACCATCAAGTGTATGTTTCTAAATCATGCAATAATGATTTAGAGTCAAGCACATGAGAAACAACCAAGTCAAAGAGCACTTAGGTCTCTCCTGACTTGGTTTGAGGTACCCACCAATGAGGAAGATGAGGCTAAGGTACACAGTCCTCTAAGCCACAACCCTAGAATACATGTGTTGAAGTTGATAAGGGAATTCCTGCTAGAATCAAGGAAATGATGAGTCCTTGAATCCAACACAAAGTATAAATTGAGGTTTCACTGACAAAGATTGACAACAAAGGGGGAAATGAATGCAATGAGAGGTGGACTCAAGACTTTCCTTTTTCATAGAATAAATGCAAGGATGACCTGGCAGTGACTGGAAACATTCCATGGGGAATGGTTGATTATTGGGGATACAAATTTTCAAGGAAATATTAGTAAACCACAGTGAGAATTGAAGTTCAAAACTCCACAACACATGATGGGTACGACTCACGAAGGCACAAGAAAATTTTAACAAGACTCAAAGTGGAATTGAAAAGACTCCATGGGACATAAAAGTGACTCATCATAGATTCTTTGACCAAGGAAAACAAAGGGATGCTACCATAAATTGAGCCAAGTACTTGTAAAAGCACAAGGCTCTTCTAGTATCTCCACAAGGGTGCCAAGAGGAGGGTTAGGTAAATGAGATCCTTCTGGTGTTTCAAAAGGATTGCCGGAAGGGTGGGGTAAGATATGTAGTGCTAAAATGATTAAAGGTCATCTTGATATTTCAAAAGGGGTATCATGAGGATACAATAGTTCCAACCATTGTGTCAAAAGACACAATATCCAATCAAAATCCCAATGGGAAACCAAATGGGGACACATAGAGGAAATGGGGAGATAAATGCCATAGAAAATAACCAAATGATGGTATTGTAGAATATGAAAAGTACAAATGAAAGTAATCAAGGGTAGGGGAATTAACAATAATATCTTTGGGGGTGGGTGAATGGTGGCATCAAAATGAAAAATTGTCATAGTATGAATGAAGCATAGGGCTCATGATTTGTGAAAATAAAACCAATTCCAGCCATAAATGTGGGAGTCCAGAGGGTAAGGATGTCAACATGACGAGAAGAAATGCATGCGACTTCAACTCTAGGATGTAGACTAACATGACTCCCAATACTAAGGGGATTGAAATGGAATGGACACACAAATGTAATATGGGTCACTATTCTAGGGCACCCATGGGAATAAGGCTCTATCACCGAGTAGATGGAAAATGCAAAATATGGATGGGTTGGTCCATCTACCAAAGTGAGGGGGGTCCTATATGAAATGAAAGAAAAATGCAATGAATTGAAGGGAGTTAAACTATTCTAAATGCAAAGGAAATTTAGGCCTAAAGGATAATTATATCCATGAATAAAAGAAGTTATTCATGGTGAATTTTGATTCATAAGCCAACAAATACCAAAGCATAAAGGTGCTCAAGTAGTTGAGACAAATGTGTGGGAATTCATAAGAAAACAAATGGGCTTTAATTCTTCTTGCAAAAATGTCTTCTAGGTGAAGTATCAAAGCACACAATTCTAAAGGGATAAACAACTAGCACCCCCCCAGTCCCCACAAAGTTACACCTTCCAAAAGCTAAGCACATGGACCTGATGGCAAGTGTGGCATCATCTCAACTACATGTAATGTGTATATATTATACTAAATTGGCTAGCAGGACTAATTTCTAGGCTAATTAGAGGAGAGCTTTCCCAACCTATACCATTGGGGCCTAGGCATAGAGTGGATAGTGATAAACTTTGAAATTGGCTAGAGGGGCCATTTTTTCCCCCAATCAGATGATGATGGGGGGAAATGATCAGGTATGGGTAGGTGGGAATGATGCCCCCTACTGTGTGTATATGTATGTAGTATGTGAGAAGTGTTTTCTAGATGGTGGACATACATATATGCACTATGGATGTAGCTTTGGAAAGGAAAAGGTGGAGTGACAATCTATTATTTACATATGAGTTAGAGGGACTCAACTTTTGGGTCCAAAAATAGGTTAGAATGTCACCATACCAAGTAGCGTCTCTAGATATGGTGAACAAATGCTCGTCTAGAAAATATTTTGATTCAATAAAATACTAGTCGGAGGGATGAGGTTGCTGTGGTAAAAGTAGGAATGATGATGCATATCCTCCCAAGAGTAATCTAGTGTAGTAAGAGACTCCAAGATGTGTTCATCATAGTGAATGATTAGTATGCAAGAACCTACACTACCAAATGAAGGGGTGGGAGATGGGGTAATAAACCTAGTATCAATGCCATATGAATGAGAAGTATGGTTAGATATAAGACATCTACAGAGGTATACTGAGGAATAATGGATGAAGAATCCATTGATGTTGATACCAAAGAGACATGAGGCATGCAAGGGATCCTATGATGTACATTTGCAGAAAAGGGAACCTTTTCTGACATTTTCAATCCCATGGAAGTTGAAAGGTATATGATTTTCATGGAGTTCTCATCAGTTTTCACGTCAGGGGGGGGGGGGGAATTTCAAGAATTAGTTTACTATTTGATTGAAAAATCCTTTCTTACCTGAGGGAGAGGTACTCTACTACATGGGTTTGGTGTTCCTGGAAAGAGGAATCCAACTAACATACGACCTCAAGGGCATCACATAGTTGGGCTAGTTTAGGAAGATGATGAGAATAATGGCCATACATATCACACAAAGAATAGGGGTTATGTAAAGAATTAATATGCTTGAATGACAATTCAAGAAGGGTAACTTGTACAACAATTGTGGAAGGAATTGGTTCTAAGTCACCAGTGTTAATAATTTCTTTGAGTTCACAGAGCCTAGGAAATTTATTAGTAGCGTGGCCAGGGAGATCAAATAAAGAACATGGGGGTATTGATGTAGGTGCAGGGTTTGGGGTGGCCATGGCTTATCCAGGATAATTTATGTCCCATTTCTTCTTTTCTTTACCCCCCTTTTCAACTCCTTTCCCAATGTGTGTAGGTTAGGTTGGACTTCTGTAGGTGCCTTAGAAACTCTAGGCGTAGTCCACATCATCTGAATAAGTTTCAAGGAAAGATAATGAATTGGTTTAGATGGAAGAGGGGGGGTAGGAGGATCCAAGTACCATACAAGGATCACCAATGTAAGATTGGGAAAGTTCAACGTGGTCATAATAGGGGTATTTTATATTCCTAGAGGTGGAAATAAGAAATGTATCTAGCCAAAGGGATAATTTTGAGAATGGTTTCCCATTAAAAATGGTGTGGAAGATGTAGGATTTGAGGGTTTGGTAAAGGGCTATATGATGAACCCATAGTATTATCAAATGATGACATCATATATGAATTGGATGAACTTGGTTGGATAAATATAGGTGGAGGACTATAATACATGCCAAGTAATGATGAGTTTTTATAGGCTCCTGGATTGATGTAAGAAAACAGGTTAATATTTGGTTCCCATACAAGGAAGAGACACCATTGTCAAGATTTATTTGATTTTTAGGATTGTGATAGGTAATATGATATATTGTGACAATTTTCCCTTTATGGGGGAAACTGATTGTGCAAAAGAACAAAGAGAAAAACACTTTCATGGCATACATGAAACAATGACCCAAGAGGATGTTATATTCTAAAGGGGAATATACAACCTCAACAACTATAAGCACTTGATTTCCTATCAATTGGATGGGGCAGTTCTGGTATAACCCTTATGGTTGAGAGGGATTACCATTATATGCATGAAGAGAGATGGTAGATGGAATTAGCTCAGGTGAACCTAAATTCTTCTATACTTGGGGAAGAAATCATGTATGTATATGCACCTTCATCAATGATGCATTGATAAATAATAACATTCCTAATTGACATTGGAACTTGAAAGTCCATACAAATGGGCAAATGAAAGGGTTTGTCTTTGTTTATGTTGAAAACAACTAAGATGTCATCTAAAGGATCAACATCACCCAAATAATATAATAAATCCTTTCATTGCGAGGGACACATTTGGAGGACTTCTAGAGATGAAATTGTTGTAGGGGATTGAGATATGTCATCTACTATGCTATAGTTATGGGCTACCCACACATGAGAGTTGGAGGATTTTTTTTGTAATGGAACCTTTGGTAACTTAGGTGAAAGCTTGAAATTTGGTTGAGTAATTTGAAAATGTCCATTTGTAGATTGAGGAAGATCAATAGGTCGTGCTTCAGGGGGCATACCATATTGACAGGATTAGTTAGATTGACGTCGATAAAATCCAAGTAAAGGATTTTGTAATTCCTGTTTCCAAGAGGGTTGGAAGTGGGAGGTGGTCCAGGAGAAGTTCCCTATATGGTGGACACAAGCCCTTATGTTGGTAAAATGGTTTCTCAACATGGTCGGTTGCGATGAGGAAGGTTGGGTGGGTTAACTATTATCTTGTTTAGAAGCCTTAGCCACTTCCCATGCATGACCCATCTTAGGTAACAATGAACACTCATGGGTATAATGTCAATAGACACCACAACTAGCACAAGGTTTATTGGTGTGAAGGTTATGATTCTTTCACTATTTACATTAGGGATTATTACCTTTTCCTTGGGCTGCAATAGGTTGGTTTCCCCCAATGTTGGTATTAGGTTGTTTATTTTGATTCCCCTGGTTCCCTTGGTTTTGGCCATTTTGGTTTCCCTTCTCCTTATTTTTCTTTTTATTATTCTGGATGGGGGGTTGGGTGCATTTTATTGTGCATACACTTTCCCTTATGGAGGGAGTGTAGGATGACCATTAGGGGATTGGGGTGTCATAGCAAGAGGAACCATAACAACTAGCAGAGGGACAAGGGAAGGATAATACTGATTCATAGTGGCCCCACCACAAGAGGTGTTGATACTAAGAGGGGGGTGAATCAATATCAAGTACAATTTTAATTTTTTTTTCAACTTATACTTCAACCAGATTATATATTCAATTATATCCAATGAGTAATGAACAATAGTAGAAGAGTTACACCAATACACCATAATACAACATGCACAATGTATGAGAAATAACCAATAGTTATTGTTCAAGGGAAGTAATGACTTCCAAAGGTAGCTGCAACTTCCAAATATAAAGGGAGGGATAAACATCCAAAAGGAAGATACAATGCTCCAATATCAAGAGAGGATTGACCTCTCCATCCTTGCCCCTTCCTTCCACCCAAAAACATATGAGAGAATAAAACTTTACATTAAATCATCACCATCAACCAACCATCACATAGAACCTGATAATGCTTCCTGAGACTTCTTCAACTTCTGCAATTATTCACTTCTTAGAATACTCTGATCCTGTAGATAATATAAATCAATGTATTCTCTGACACTCCTCCAATTTTCACTTCTTGAATCCTCCCCCAAAAGGAGTTATAGAGAAAATGGTATACCTTATTCAATTCTGGTTTATTGAGGAGAGCGAACTTGTACAGAATGCCCCGTGCTCAATATTTAACATTAGATTTTGAAATTTACACACAAGAAACTATAGCCTATACTCTTTCCAATTCAGTTTGCATCAATTCATTTGGATTCTCTATGAAGAATTTATGTTTGTTTTACCTGGAACACCTGTTTATGACTAGCTTGAGGACTAGTCAAAAACCTTATCTTCCACAAAGTGTATCTCCAAAATTATAGCGAATAAAGAGATGGAATTTTTACCACAGGTACTTAGACATGTATTCTCAATACCATACCAATTTCACCATCCAAATCAATCTAGAAAAAAGTTATAGTGAAAATGGTAAGATGGTCTGTAAACAACATACCTTAGAACCCATCACCAAAAGACTTCATCCTCCCTTGAAATCCGACCTTCTTTACTTCAGATTTCCTCTGAAATTCAACTTATATATTCTTGTTCATTAAAAAACTTTTGTGTGTTGAAAAATGAATGTTTAATGAGATGTATTTATACCCTTTATGTCAATTCCTTTTATCATTAGGGTTGACTTGACACTTTCTTATTTTGTAATTATTTTCTTTAATTATCTTCAGGGCCAACCTGTACTTCCTTCTTCAATTCACTTTGTCATCCTCAAAAATTCATTTCTTTTCAACCATGAGGATCCACGTGACGTGCCACCTACCACCGGAAACAACATGATGTATACTATCCATCCATGGGTGTTGTATTTGGATGTGCAATGTCCTTCATGTCCAAATACCTTCATCAATTTTGCGGTCCAAAACCAATGACTAGGGTTAACATCAATGACAACAACCAATCTTCCAACAATCTCCCCCTTTGTCATTGATGGAAACACTCATTATCCCCCTTTCATCACAATCCCAATTTCTCTCCCCCTTTGACATAAATGGCAAAGGGTGGGGTTGCTCCCCCCAAGTTCAATGGCATACGGTGACCTTCTTCTTTGGGGCTGCTCCCCCTGAACATGTGGCACTCAATAATACTTCATCCTTATTTTTGGTCTTTGGGACTTTTTCTTCCTTGGAATCCTTTTGTGTGGCTTATGTATTCTCTCTCTTCTTCATGTCTAGGATGTATATGTTGTTCGGTCTTCTTGTTGCAGTTGCAACCAATCTTCCTAAGTTATTTTCTCTAATTTTACATTTTTGGGAGCCAAACGTAAGAGTGTATCCTTGATCACATATTTTGCTGACATTGAGGAGATTATTCTTCAGATCTTCAACCAATAGGACTTTTCCTACTTTTATATTTTCACTTCCAAGCTTTACAATTCCTTTTCCAAGTATTTTGGTAGATGAGTCATCTCCAAATGCAACATTTCAACCCTTTTTCTTCAAGCTGACAAATTTTCTTTGATCTCCGGTCATATGAGATGAGCACTCACTGTCTATGAACCATTCATATTTTTATTTTCATTCTTTAGTGACCAATGCTATTCCACAATTTTCATTGTGTGGAATTTCTTTCCTTTTCCATGTTGTAGTTGGTATACAGATATTTGGCATATGATTATCTTCCTTCATCTCTTAGCAGTCTCGTTCTTTGTGACCAAGATTATTACACTTGTAACATACAATATTTTGATCCATTAATGGGTCAAATGGATTATAATTTCTTTTCACAGGTCTATGAACATTTCCATATCTACTATTTTCACCATTCACGTAGCTTGCGTAGTTATTCCTTTTATTGATTCTAAAATTGATTGCCTTGTGTCCAAAATTTCCACAACTATAACAATGTCCAAGAAAGAAATTTGATACTTGGGAGTAAGTGATCTTCTTTGTGGTGTGGTCCATCTGGGTTCACGATCTATTCTTATGTAGTTTCCTTCATAATGATTTCTTTCATACCTAATGGGAGAGGATCTTCTTGATATCTCATTCCTTCTGAATTCTAGACTTTTATCTTGTTGTTCAACTTGTTCTGGAGTGTTGGTTTCATCATTTTCATCTTCCTTCTCTTTTTTTGTTGTCTTCAAACTGTCATTGTATCCTAGTCATGTCTTGTCATTTGAAGATGTTGGACAACTGAGAGGGGGGGTGAATCAGTTGTTACCGTGCTTAAACAATTATATCCATTTTTTTTAAAATTTATTACATAACTTATCAACGATGATCACAATAAATAAGCAGTAGAGTATTCAACATCAATCACACACATGTATATTACATAGACAAATATTCCTGAGGAAACCCACAAAGGGTGAAAACCTCTTCTTCTTTATATGATAATTATTTTCTGTACATTATCATTCTTATGAGCACCAACTCATAATGAGGCTACCACCTCTATTTTGCAAGTTGCTACTTGTTGAGAGCACCAACTCTCTGGTTTCTCTAGCACCCACTAGAAGGAAGTACCAACTCCCTCACTGCTCCAGCACCAACTGGATGGAAGCACCAACTTCCAGTCACATAGGCACCAACCTGTATAACAAAGAACCAATGTTCTCCCTAGCACCACCCGGCCACCCTGGTTTCTCTGGCTGCTACCAGATGGTAGCTACAAATCCCTATGTTCAAGCACCCAATTGACACTCAGAGGAAAACAGTCCTCCCTAACACCTCCCAACCACCCTGAAATATAAAACTTTGCTTTCTGTGAATTTATTACAGTGATTCAATAGTTGTCATTCGCTTACCAGGCCTATCAATGTTCTGCTATGCTGCTCTACTCTCCTGTATCAGTGTCTCTCTACTTGCATCTCCTTGAGATTTCTTATCTTCTGCTATATCTCTGCATGTCCATCTCAGCCTTCTTTCACTGTATCCATTATGCATCTCTGTTCTTTTCTTTTGCTGCGCTGTTTATCCTCTAGACTCCCTTCTTCTACATGCATAACACACTCTTAAAAAAATGTAGATCCAATCTCTTCTATGTTCTACATTTTTATAGTCTCTTTGCACCTTGTGCATGCTGCATGCGCTATCCCACTGCATACACTTCACTGTGTTCCTCATCACCGACCCTTCTCCTGAGATCTTTTGTATTTACTGACTGTAACAGTCTTTGACCCTTTTCCATCTGTCATTCGACTCTATGATGAGTTTACACTCCACTCGAAGTTGCCTCGAGACTCTTCATATTCTCTGTCGATCACCCTGAAGACTCTTTGAATTCTCTGGCAGAAACCATCAGTGGTCTCTAACAGTTACACCAAGGATCTTCAGCCCCTCTGGCAGCCACCCTACATCTCCTCAAATTCTCTGGTAGATGCAATCACTTCGTTCTGGCAGTTACTGAGAGAAACTCCGCGTGTTCATGCGTTTTGGTGCCTTCTCTCTTCTTGAAGAAAACTTCACAGTGGGCACTATCTCTTCTGGCTAAGCCCCTTCCTTTCAGGTGACCTATGGCAGTGACCAAATGCCTATTTATAAGGCGCTTTCATGACTCATGTTTTGGGGATCTGGGGATGAGGCATCTCGACTCTCCAAGTCACAATCTCTGAAATGGAGCTTAGTTGCATGATAGATCCTCCCTTAAAACTTCAATGATGTGACCAATGGATGTGACCATAGTCCTATTCAAAAATAAATTTTGCGATTTCACATTTCGTATTTTCTCCCATGAGTCCTCATATTGCGAACCCCAAAATGGAGCTTGGTTGCTCTAGCTCCTTCCTCCAACATGACCACCGGCGGTGACCACAACTTAACTTGAAACTGCATTTCACAATTTCGCGTTTTGGGGATTCTCCTGTGAGTCCTTTGAATCCTCCAACTTTCGATACTCAAAATGGAGCCTAGCTATGGTAGCTCCTTCCACTCATGCGACCACGGGCGGTGACCAGGGGCCAAGTCCGAAAACGCATTTTGTATTTCGTGTTTCGGGAATTATGTGAATAGTCATCTCGAATCTCCATGTCGCAAACTCTGAAATGGAGCTTGGCAGCTCTAGCTCTGCTCTCCAGCTCTTGATGATGTGACCATGAGATATGACCACTAGCTAGTCATTTGAGCGCTTTGCTCTTTAGATCAACGGTCCACGATCCATGGTGATCGGACGTCTATCCTCCATCCTGGAACTTCAAATTTCGAGACTTTGGGGGAGTATTGATGCTAAAACTCCCGAAACTAAACTCCCGGAGTGACGTCATTCTTGCGTCACTCAATGACGTGTCATAAGTAGAGTGGCTGCCACGTGTCACTCAAAATTATGATTTCCAGTGGCCTGAAATGTCCAGTAAACTTGACACTTGTCCTTGTATGATTGTGCCACGTGTCCTTGATGACGTAGAATGCCACCTGTCCTTTCTGATGTGGTCTGTCATGAACTACCTCATGGATCTGATGACCCAGATTCATCCTTGATCCAGTGGCTAAGATTATTTCGTGATTTAGCATATCGCGAGTTCGAGAGGTTAGAACACCTCATTCCTTTGAATTTCCAGTCAGCGAATAGATGATATTTCGCCACGTCTCTTTCTTAGATCGACGAACTAGATTTCTCCTCGATCTGACGGCTCAGATCATTTAACCATTTTGCATTTCATGAGTTGGAAGAATAGAGCACCTCGTGCCTTTGACTTTCCAATCAGCAAAATGACGATCTTTCGACATATGTCCTCCGGATCCAACGACCCATGACTGTCCTCGATGGACGACCAAGATTCCTTCATAGTTTTGGAGATTTGGAAGACTCCCGGTCTTATCCGCCTTGCAGCTTCACCAGATCTAACGATTGTTGGTCCTTCATAATTAATCCAGATCTGACGACCCAGATCTTATCGCGATTTCACATATCGCATGTTGGAAGGTTAAAGAGCTTCCTTCCTTTAACTTTCCAGTCAACAAAATGCTGAACTGTAGACACGTGTCCTACCTGATGATGGACGGTCCTCCTGTTTTCAGGACTTTGTAAGCATGATTCATTTTGAACTTTAAAGATCATGCAGGTTCTCCTAAATCCAACGACGGCCAATCCCCATGCTCAGATCTAATGCTTGAGATCTGTCCTCCATCTGCGCACTCCTCCTGTCTGAATTTAGATCTGACAACCATCGAGAATTCAGAATGGGTGATCCAATGATCACTGTCGCTTCTCATCCCGAGCTTCTCCTTCCTATGTGTTCTTGCCATCAATGACAAGTGCATTGTTCCTGTGAACATGCCAAAAATATCCCCTTTTGGCATTGATGCCAACCCTAAAAGGCTGCATTATTATTCTTAGACCTCGATCTCCAACCGTAGCATCCATTCATGCTATTCTTCTCCCCCTTTGACATCAATGTAAAATAAAAAACACGCTCCCCCTAAGCTGTTGCAGTAATTTTTTGGAGGTATCAGATATTCAACCAACACAAACTCCCCCTAACATGATGGATTCTCTTTATATGTGAGACATGATGACACCCATCTTCTGATAGAGATATTCAAAAGGTGTCTTGGCTAGGGGTTTAGTAAAGATGTCTGCAATTTGTTTTGTGGTTGTAATGTAATGAACCTGAACAATCTGATTGGTGACCTGCTCTCTCAGAAAATGGTGTTTTATGGGAATATGATTGGTCTTGGAGTGGAATACAGGATTCTTTGACACACTTATGGCACTTATGTTATCACAATGAATTGGGATCGGTGCAATATATTTTACCTCCAAGTCTGCAAGTGTCTGTATCATCCATAATACCTGAGTGCAACAAGTAGCAACAACAATGTATTATGCCTCTGTAGTTTATAAAGAAATGGAACCTTTCTTTTTGCTCAACCACGCTACTAAAGAATCTCCTAAGAAGAATGCACCTCCACTCGTGCTTTTCCTTTCATCCATGCAGTTATCCCAATAAACATCTGAGTAGACTGATAATTGAAAATTCTGATTCTTTGGATACCATAGGCCATAGTTCATTGTTTCTTTCAAATATCTGAATATCCTTTTGACAGCGAGAAAATGACTCTATTTAGGTGCAGACTGATATCTTCCCACCATTCCAACAACATGCATTATGTCTGGATGAGATGTTGTGATGTACAATAGGTTGCCTATCATTGAACTATATGAACTTTGATCAACATCAGGTGAGTCATCATCCTTTCTTAATTTTCATCCAGTAACCATAGGTGTGCCCAGAGGCTTAGAATCTTCCATTTTAAACCTTTTCAACATTTCTCTTAGATATTTTTCTTGAGAAGTGAACATTCCTTCAGACCTCTGAGTAATTTACAGACCAAGAAAAAATGACAGTTCACCTATCATAGACATTTCAAACTCAGACTCCATGGTAGAAGCAAACCATTGTACTAATGAATCCTTATTACATCTAAAGATGATGTCATCTACATAGACCAACACGATGAGAAAATCATTACCCTCTATTTTGATATATAGATTGTTGTCAACTATTCCTCTCTTGAACCCTTTGTCTTGGAGATACGTATCCATTCTGTGATACCATGCACGAGGGGATTTTTTTAACCCATATAAAGATTTCTTCAGCTTGCATACAAAGTCAGGGTTATCAGACAGTTCAAAACCCTCTGGTTGTTCCATATAGGCTTCTTCGTTTAAATATCCATTTAGAAAAGATGACTTGACATCCATTTGATAGACTTTAAACCTTTTATGACAAGCATAGGCAAGAAATATTCTGATAGCTTCTAATCTTGCTATGGGCACAAATGTTTCATCAAAATCTAGTCCTTCTATTTGAACATAGACTTTACAGACCAATATTTCTTTGTTCCTAACAACTTGTCCCTACTCATTCAACTTATTCTTAAAGATCCATTTGGAGCCTATGACATTTTTATCTGTTGATCTAGGAACGAGTTCCCAAGTGTCATTCTTTTCAATCTGCTCCACTTCCTCATTCATTGATTTTAACCAATTTATGTCTTCACTGGCTTCATTAAAGTTCTTGGGTTCCACCATGGATATGAAGGCTATATGTGATTTCTCAGTGTCTTTGATTATCCTTCTCCTGGTTTGTACACCTTTTTCTTTCTCACTAATTATCTGACTTGCAGGATGATTCTTTTGAGTAATTCTAGAGGAAGGATTTGATGTTGTATGCTAGTTTGAATCTGCCTGAGTATTTGTATCTTCATTTGATTCAAAGTCTTCTTTTTCTGATTCTTGGACCTATTCATCTTCAGCTTTACCTGTGTCCTCTGAAGCAAACTCAATATCGCTCACCTTTGTTACTGGGACTCCTTCATCAACCTTTAAATCAATGAAATCAATTAATTTGTGCAATCTTTTACTAAAGCATCTATATCCTTTACTATTGGTAGCATATCCTAAGAAGATGCCTTCATCAGCCCTATCATCATATTTTCCAAGGTTTTCATTATTATTCTTTATGTAGCACTTACTCCCAAAGACTTTGAAGTGTTTTATTGAAGTAGGTCTTCCATACCACAGTTCATAGGGCGTTTTGTCACTGTGTGGTCTGAGGTGGGATTTGTTAAGAACATGGAATGTTGTGTGTATTGCTTCTACCCAGTGGGTTTGGCCAATATTCTTCTCATTCATCATTGACCTGGCCATTTTCTGAACTACTCTATTTTGCCTTTCAACTACTCCATTTTGCTGTGGAGTTCCTGGGATAGTGTATTCTCTCTTGATCCCATGTTTATCACATAATTCCTTGAAATTACTTGACATAAATTCTCCTCCTCTGTATGATCTTACAACCTTTAATCTATTGCATGTTTGATTTTCTGTTAAAGGCTTAAATATTTTGAATTTCTCAAATGCTTCATATTTTTCTTTGAGAAAAGAAACCCAAGTGAGTTTGGAGTAATCATCAATGATTAGCATGAAGTAGTTTTCCTTCCCTGTGCCTTCTTGTCTTGATGGTCAACATAAATCCATATGAACTATTTGGAGTGGTTTCTCTATTGAAGTAGAGCTCTTGGATTTAAACTTTGTCCTGGTTAGCTTTCCTACTTGGCAAGGTTTACACACATAATCTTGTGGCTTTGATATTCTTAGAAGATCTTTTACCGCCTCAAGATTTTTGAGCTTGATTAAATGATCAAAGTTTATATTTCCAAGTCTCTTATGCCATAACAAGCTCTCATCATGTTTGCTTAGATGACACTCTTCTCTATCTTATTTCAATACATATACATTATTTTCTATCCTTATGCCTTTAGCCACCACTTGTCCTGAGTTTACAGACTTTATCTTGCAGTCCTTGGAAGTGAACGCCACTTCACATCCTCTGTCACACATTTGACTTACATTGAGCAAATTATGTTTCATCCCATCTACAAGCAGAACATATTGGGATTTTCCTTTTCCATTACTTAAACTCACCATCCCTTTACCCTTGATTTTACCTAGAGCATCATTTCCAAAGGTTACATTTCCTGATTTACTTTCACTTAGAGATAGAAACTTACCTTTGTATCCTGTCATATGTTTGGAGCATCCACTGTCTATATACCAAGGGTTCTTTTGTCTTTGAGATGAAAACACTAATCCACACTTGTCACTTTCTTTCTTCTTCCAACCCTTGACATTTTTAGCAGAGGGATTCAAATCTGGTTCATAGTTCTTTAAGCGACAATTAGCAGCTTTATGTCCATAATTATGACAGATATAACATTTTGGTTTGTTGAATAAGGGATCATAATGATTGTTATGCTTAACCTGTGTCCTTTTCCCATCCATCAAGTGATTTGCAGTCTGTGATGGTTTGTTACTTGGCTGTCTCATTCTTTGTTGTGGAAGATATCTATACCTTGAATGTCTTGATTGCTCATATCTCAATTTTAAAGAACAATTTATAGCTTTATGACCAAAGTTAGAACATAAAAAACAATATCCATAGAAAAAACCTTGGTACATGGAAAAGGGTTGTCTTCTTTGAGAAGGTCGATTTCTTCCATGCTGATGATTTCTTTGAACAAAGAGTACATTATTTCTTTGATCTATAGTATCAATTCTGGTACCTCTTTCGTTACTCGTCCAGGGCCGTTGATTATCTTCTTTTGTTTCTGTAGGTTTTTTGTTGTCATAGATGGTAGATTTGACAAACTTGATGGGATTGTTACAGGTATGAACTAACTGAGAGGGGGGGGGTGAATCAGTTAGTGTAGATTATTATCAATTTACATTCTTTTTAACTTTGAATCATTAATCTTAGTGGCAGTGAGTCTTTACTTTGAAATTCAGAGTTATAAATATAAAGCGGATAACATAAAGAATAGAAATCACACAAAGCATTCACTCACAAGTATGAGACACAGATTTTTCAAGAGGAAACCCAACCAGGGAAAAAACCTCGTCTTCTTAAGATGTTAAGCAA
>ML790446.1:132076-191424 GCA_009831015.1 Picea engelmannii | reverse complement strand
CAGCACTTGTGTTTCAGCACTTGTGTTTCAGCATTTGTGTTTCAGCACTTGTGTTTCAGCATTTGTGTTCCAGCTTCTGTTGTGCGTGCTCCATAACCAACCGATTGCCATCAATGACAACCTTGACCATCTGCGTCATCTCTGCTATAACCATATTTCCAACAGGGATCTTTGTTGCTTGGCTGATCACTACTTGATCCCTCTTCATAACCCAGACCCATTTTCAGCTTTGGGTTTCTTTGCTGATTCATAATGGTGGCCAATTCTTCTGAGGCTTTGATACTTGACAGATTCTGATGATACAAGGCTTGAAACTTCTCCATCTCTTTCCTAGTTTTCACTACTTCTTCCTCCATAGCTTCACATCTTGCCTTCTTTTATGATAACTATTGTTTCAGAATGTCTTTGATTTTCTTTGCCTCTTCTAATTCCACTTTTAGCAGGGCAAAGTCTTTGACAGGTTCTTTACTGCCTTTCTTGAACTGTATCAGCAATTATTTTTGCTTTCTCGTCTTAATTCTAAGTCTGACAAGCTCTTCTAGTGCATTGATCAATTGTCCTTCCAGGTCAACCACAACTTCTTCTTCATTAGCATCACTTCCTGTGCTTTTATTATCATAATCCTCTTTGGACATAAGTATGAAGTCATTTAGTTTATCTTCAATAGAGGAGTCATTGTCTTCATCATCTGAAGGATCATCATCATTGTTTACACAAAGACTTTTCTTCTTAAAATTATTCTCTTTAAATAAATTTCCGTGTTTGTGCTTCTCCTCATCATCATGTGTCTGATCCTTTCTTTTGTGAGGAAATTTATTTGAAAAATGACCTATCTTACTACAGTTGAAACATTTTAAAGGTAGTTTACCTTTGTATTTGCCTGATCCCTTCTTCAGTCTTCTCACAAATTTTGCTTCAATTTCATCAGGCTTAGAATCCTCATTCTTGCCTGCCTTAAATGATGCTTCTATGGAGGTTGGTTTATCTTTAACTATTCTCATTTCATATGCAGTCAACGTTCCTAGAAGTTGATCAAACTCCAAGGCTTTTAGATCATTAAGTTCTTCTATAGTAGAGACCTTCGGGTTGAACCTATCTGGTAGAGATCTCAAAATTTTCTGAACTAAAGAAGGTTCCTCAAATTTTTCACCAAGTGATTTCATTGCATTTACCAGTTCTTCAACTCTCAGAAAGTACTTTCCAACAATTTCATCCTCTTTCATCTTAAACTGTTCAAACTGTACTCTGTAGGTTTGAAGCTTGGCGTCCTTTACCTTCTCATTATCTTCATAACTGCTAATGAGTTTGTCCCACATTTCTTTGGCAGTTTCTAGGTGCATAACTTTTACAAATTCTGCTTCTGCAAGCTCACTCAAGATAGCATTCATAGCCTTAGCATTGAAGATGAATTCTAGCTTGTCATCCTTATTAACTAGTACAACTGGCTTTACATAACCAGTATCTACCACATCCCAGACATCTGCACCTAAAGCCATTATGTAGGTTCTCATTCTAACTTTCCAGAAGGAAAAGTTTGTTCCATTGGATAGAGGGGCCTTATTGGTTGAAGTTCCTTCATGGCTTGACATGTTTAAGCTCTAGGATATACCCTTAGATAAAAGGGGTCGACTCTGATACCAATTGTTGGACAACTGAGAGGGGGGTGAATCAATTGTTACTGTTCTTAAACAATTATATCCATTTAAAAAAAAAAATATTACAGAAATTCTCAATGATGATCACAATAAATAAGCAGTAGAGTATTCAACATCAATCACACACATGTATATTATGGAGACATATATTCTTGAGGAAACCCATAAAGGGTGAAAACCTCTTCTTCTTTATATGATAATTATTTTCTGTACATTATCATTATTATGAGCACCAACTCATAATGAGGACCAACTCATAATGAGGCTACCACCTCTATTTTGCAAGCTGCTACTTGCTGAGAGAACCAACTCTTTGGTTTCTCTAGCACCCACTAGAAGGAAGTACCAACTCCCTCACTGCTCCAGTACCAATTGGATGGAAGCACCAACTTCCAGTCACACAGGCACCAACCTGTATAACAGAGAACCAATGTTCTCCCTAGCACCACCCTGCCACCCTGGTTTCTTTGGCTGCTACCAGATGGTAGCTACAACTCCCTGTGTTCAAGCACCCAATTGACACTCAGAGGACAAAAGTCCTCCCTAGCACCTCCCAACCACCCTGAAATATAAAACTTTGCTTTCTATGAATTTATTACAGTGATTCAATAGTTGTCATTGGCTTACCAGGCTTATCAATGTTCTGCGCTGCTCTCCTGTATCAGTGTCTCTCTGCTTGCATCTCCTTAAGCTTTCTTATCTTTTGCTATATCTCTGCATGTCCATATTAGCCTTCTTTTACTGTATCGGTTATGCATCTCTGTTCTTTCCTTCTCTTGCATTGTTTCTCCTCTAGACTCCCTTCTTCTACTTGCATAACACACTCTTAAAAAAACGCAGATCCAATCTCTTCTTTGTTCTACATTTTTATAGTCTCTTTGCACCTTGTGCATGCTGGATGTGCTATCCCACTGCATACACTTCATTGCGTTCCTCATCACTGGCCCTTCACCTGAGATCTTCTGGATTTACTGACTGTATTAGTCTTCAATCCTTTTCCATCTGTCAGTCGACTCTATGATGAGTTTACACTCCACTGGTAGTTGCCTCGAGACTCTTCGTCTTCTCTGTTGATCACCCTGAAGACTCTTTGAATTCTCTAGTAGAAACCATCAGTGGTCTCTAAAAGTTACACCGAGGCTCCTCGGCCCCTCTGGCAGCCACCCTACAACTCCTCAAATTATTTGGCAGATGCAATCACTTCGTTCTGGCAGTTACTAAGAGAAACTCCGCGCGTTCATGCATTTTGGCACCTTCTCTCTTCCTGAAGAAAACTTCACAGTGGGCGCTAGCTCTTCTGGCTAAGCCCCTTCCTTTCAGGTGACCTTTGGTAGTGACCAAACACCTATTCATAAGGCGCTTTCACGACTCACATTTTGGTAATCTGGGGATGAGGCATCTTGACTCTCTAAGTCGCGATCTCCGAAATGGATCTTAGATGCATGCTAGCTCCTCCCTTAAACCTTCGATGATGTGACTAATGGTTGTGACCACAACCCTATTCAAAAATGCATTTCGCGATTTCGCATTTTGGGTTTTCTCCCGTGAGTCTCCTTGACTCCTCATATTGCAAACCCCGAAATGGAGCTTGGTTGCTCTAGCTCCTTCCTCCAACGTGACCACTGACGGTGACCACAACTTAATGTGAAACTACATTTTGCAATTTCGCATTTCGGGGATTCTCCTGTGAGTCCCTTGACTCCTCCAATTTTCGGTACCCAAAATGGAGCCTAGCTATGCTAGTTCTGTTACACGTGTTTTTGGTCACTCTGGTGATGTCTCTACAAGTGACGTGTTCTGGCTCCCACAAGGACTTTTTGCCTGAGAAAAGTGACTGATGTCTTCATCCAAAAAACACATTTTTAAGATGAGTTCACAGGCTTCCTATGTTACAGGGTGCGATAATCCCTCTTTCTCACAGGCCACCCACACTTAGGGTGTGAACTATTCGCAGTCTGCTCCATAGATAGAGTGTGAACCTGTTTTTAAGCTTGGAAAGGAGAAGAAATCACGAAGGTTCTAGAAGGGGATCTTCTAGAAAATGAGTTGGCATTCGCATGGTTGGCATCCTACTGACTTCTAAGATTTGGTGGGATCATCCTCATCCATGTAACCATCCCTCCTTCTCCTATATATTGAAAGGTTTCTTAGAGAAAAGGTTAAGCAAGATTGAATGAAGAATTGGTGAAAGAATTGTGTGAAGAACCCTGCTTGGACAGAAGCTTGAAGACTCTATCTAGTCTATCAAGAGGAATTGGATCTTCTTCATGCAAGTGCAAAGAAAGTGTGTGTGTTGGAACCAAGGGTCACTGAAAGGAATATTGCGACATCAAGGCGATCAGGTTGTATCTTCTCCTTTCATTTAAAATAATACAGTGGCATGTCCCTTTCCCATAAAATCACTTTTATTTTATAGCACAACTCCTTGATCATATGCATAAGTTGACATTGAATATACTTTGCTATCTTCACTTTGGTTGGTTTGTGTTGTCTTGGACCTGATGTCACAAGAGCACCAGAGCGAAGAGGGAACAACATAGACCTAAGGAAGCGATATAAAGGTACGTCACTCTGTCCTTCTTATTGGTAGATTCAATGACTACAACTTAGGGAAAGGGTCATTTCCTATCCTATTTTGTTCTAGATCCAGGTGGATCTAGGGAGATCTATTAATGTTCGTACCTACCAATTTGTCCGATAACAAGCTCCTTCCACTCATGCGACCACGGGTGGTGACCAGGGGCCAAGTCTGAAAACACATTTTGCATTTCGCGTTTCGGGGATTCTGTGAAGAGTCATCTCGACTCTCCATGTCACAAACTCTGAAATGGAGCTTGGCAGCTCTAGATCTTCTCTCCAGCTCTCGATGATGTGACCATGAGGTATGACCACTGGTTAGTCATTTGAGTGCTTCTCTCTTCATATCAACGGTCCATGATCTGTGGTGATCAGACAACTATCCTCCGTCCTAGAACTTCAGCTTTTGGGACTTTGGGTGAGTATTGATGTTAAAACTCCCGAAACTAAACTCCTAGAGTGACGTGTCATAAGCCGAGTGGTTGCCACGTGTCACTTACAATTGTGATTTCCAGTGGCCTGAAATGCCGAGTAAACTTGACACTTGTCCTTGGATGATTACGCCATGTGTCCTTACTGACGTAGACTACCACCTGTCCTTTCTAACATGGTCTGTCATGAACTACCTCCTGGATTTGATGGCCCAGATTCATCCTTGATCCAACGGCTAATATTATTTCATGATTTCGCATATCGCAAGTTCGAGAGGTTAAAACACCTCATTCCTTTGACTTTCCAGTCAGTGAAGAGATGATATTTCACCACGTGTCCTTCTTGGATCGATGAACCAGATTTCTCCTCGATCCAGTGACATAGATCATTTCACCATTTCACGTTTCGCGAGTTGGAAGAATAGAGCACCTCATGCCTTTGAATTTCCAGTTAGCGAAATGACGATCTTTCGACATGTGTCCTCAGGATCCAATGACACGACTGTCCTCGATGGATGTCCAAGATTCCTTCATAGTTTTGGAGATTTGGATGACTCCTGGTCTTATCCGCCTTGCAGCTTCACCAAATCTAACGACTGCTGGTCCTTCGTAATTAATCCAGATATGACGACCCAGATCTTATCGCGATTTCACATATCGCGAGTTCAAAGGTTAGAGAGCTTCCTTCCTTTGACTTTCCAGTCAGTGAAATGCTGAACTGTAGCCATGTGTCCTACCCGATGATGGATGGTCCTCCTATTTTCAGGACTTTGTAAGCCCACTTCATGTTGAACTTTAAATATCGTGCAGGTTCTCCTAGATCCGATGACGATCGGTCCCTGTGCTCAGATCTAATGTTTGAGATCTGTCCTCCATCTGCGCACTCCTCCTGTTTGAATTCAGATCTGATGACCATCGATAATTCGGAATGGGTGATCCAATTATCACTGTTGCTTCTCCTCCCAATATTCTCCTTCTTGTTTGTTCTTGCCATCAATGACAAGCACATTGTTCCTGTGAACATGCCAACATGAGATCTTTGACTGCTAAGGATCTCATCTATTTTTTTAGTTCTTTTTTCAAACTTCTTCAACTTTTCTATTGTCAATAGTAGCTCCCCTTTTGTGTGATCCAATTCTTCTTTTAATTTCTCATAATATTCTAATTGTTCCTTCAAGTTATCAATGGTCTTTTCAAGCTTGTAATTATCTTCTTCATAACTAATCAATTCACCTTTTAGTATTATGCTTGTGTTTCTAAGCTTGCTATTTTCGGTTTCAACATGCTTCAACTTTTCAAGATTGTCATCTTCTTGTTCACTCTTTGCATTGTCTTCATATCCCCAAAAGGAATCAAGGTTGGTTTCTTCATCTGAATCTTCTTCAGAAATGATTTATTCTTCTTTAGAACTCTTGTGATCATCATCCTGGGTTTCTTGGGTTATGAATAGGACGTCATCTCCATCATTATCTTCTTCATCACTCTCATTTGAGGAGATGTCATCATCCTTGGAGTAGAAGCTCTTTTTATTGTTGATACTTCTCTTTTATAATAGCAGTTTTCAACAATATGTCCTATTCTACCATATTTAAAGCATTTGAGAGGAGACTTACCTTTGTATCTTCCACTTCCCTTTTGGAACCTTCTTACGAAATTCGTTATTTCTTCATCAAGGTCGTTATCCTTGTCTTTTGTCTTATTTATGGATTTAAAGGCTGATTCATTGTTTGGTTGGTCACTTTCTGTACCTGTTCTCAATTCATATGCTATAAGAGACCCATGTAATTCATCCATTTCCATTTTGGTCCAGTCCCTATTTTATTCAATGGCGGAGACCTTAGCATCATACTTCAAGAGAAGTGATATCAACACTTTTTGTACAACCAAGGATTCATCGAGCTCTTCACCTAATCCTTTGATAGAATTAAAAACTTCATCAACTATAAGAAAATAGGTTGCAATATCTTCCTTTTCATTCATCTTCAAATTTTCAAATTCTACTGTATGTCGTTGAAGCTTGACTTGCTTAACTTTTGGATCACCTTTGTAGATACTCTTGAGTTTGTTCAATACCTCTTTAGCATTGTTGCAACCCATCATTTTGCTAGTAATGGTTGGTGCCAATGCTCCTATAATAACATGTTTGGCTTTTGAATTACAACTCATAAGCTTCTTCTCATTTGGATCGATTGGAGCATTATTTGGGATTACATAGCCATTTACAATTGAGTACCAAATGTCTACTCCCAAAGCTGTTAGGTAAGTTTTCACTCTATCAATACAGTACGCATAATTTATTCCATAAAATATTTGAATCCCATTTTAAATGCGCTAATGGTCATCCATATCTGCTCAGGATTTTCCTTCTAGTGGTTAAACTATTTTGAAGGCAAGTTGCTCTGATACCAATTATTGATACTAAGAGGGGGGTGAATTAGTATCAAGTACAATTTTAAAAACTTTTTCAACTTATACTTCAACCATATTATATATTCAATTATATCCAATGAGTAATGAACAATAGTATAAGAGTTACACCAATACACCACAATACACCATGCACAATGTATGAGAAATAACCAATAGTTATTTTTCAAGGGAAGTAATGACTTCCAAAGGTAGCTACAACTTCCAAATATAAATGGAGGGATAAACATCCAAAAGGAAGATACAATCCTCCAATATCAAGAGAGGGTTTACCTCTCCATCCTTTCCCCTTCCTTCCACCCAAAAATATACGACATATAATAAAACTTTACATTAAATCATCACCATCAACCAACCATCACATAGAACCTGATAATGCTTCCTGAGACTTCTTCAAATTCTACAATTATTCACTTCTTAGAATACTCTGATCCTGTAGATAATATAATTCAACGTATTCTCTAAAACTCCTCCAATTTTCACTCCTTGAATCCTCCCCAAAAATGAATTATAGAGAAAATGGTATACCTTATTCAATTCTGGTTTATTGAGGAGAGTGAACTTGTACAAAATGCCCCGTGCTCAATATTTAACATCAGATTCTGAAATTTTCACACAAGAAACTGCATCCTTTACCATTTCCAATTCAATTAGTCTCACTTCATTTGGATTCTCTATGAATAAGTTATGACTATTTTACCCATAACACCTATTTATGACTAGCTTCAGGACTAGTCAAAAACCCTATCTTCCACATAGTGTATCTCCAAAATTTTAGTGAATAAAGAGCTGAAATTTTTACCATAGGTACCTAGACATGTCTTCTCAATACCATACCAATTTCACCATCTGAATTGTTCTATAAAAAAAGTTATAGCGAAAATGGTAAGATGACCTGTAAATAACATACCTTAGAACACATCACCAAAAGACTTCATCCTCCCTTGAAATCCAACCTTCTTTACTTCATATTTCCTATGAACTTTGACTTATGTCATATTTTTCATTAACAAACTTGTGTGTGTTGAAAAATGAATGTTTAATGAGATGTATTTATACCCTTTATTTCACTTCCTTTTATCATTAGGGTCGACCTGACACTTTCTTATTTTGTAATTCTTTTCTTTAATTATCTTCACAACCGACATGTGCTTCCTTCTTCAATTCACTTTGTCATTTAAAAAAATTCATTTCTCCTTAACCACGAGGATCCACGTGATGTTCCACCTACCACTGGAAACAACATGATGTATACTATCCATCCATGGGTATTGTATCTGTATGTACACTGTCCTTCATGTCCAAATACCTTCCTCAATCTTGCGGTCCAAAACCAATGACTAGGGTTGACATCAATGAAAACAACCAATCTTCCAACAAGAGGAACTATTACAAGTAGTTCCATGTACACATGGATGTGCATGGTGTGTGGAATATGAGGTACTGATGCCCACTTGAGATGAAGAGTGAGATGAATACCGATGATGGTTAGGATAACCGTAAGGTGCTAAAGGGAACCCAATATAAGCTTGAGGGTAAGAGGTGATAACCCCACCATAAGGGTTACTATATCCACTAATTCTAGGGGTATTATAATGTGTATAGGTATGTGACATAGATCTTATAAGGTTATCGATCGCATGGGCTGCCCCCATTGCAAAAAATTCACCTGAGTGAGAGCGAGGGGAATTAGGAAGGATGGTATATAAATACCCTGATTGGGCATAGATAAGATCAAATTGTTGTGCCTTTTGGATGATTTCGTCCTCACTCCGAGTCATAATCATGACTACATCCTTGGCAATAGGAGGACAAAGATAATTTAGGAAACAGTCCATAAGGAATCTATCATTGATATTGACTTTGTAGAAGTTGTGTATTCTAAGCCATTCATGTCTGTGATTCATGATATGAATGGATGTGGTCTAATGAAAATTGGTCAAAATATTGATCCCTACATCATGATGAAGTGGAAGATGGAATAATATTAGGAAAACCCATCAAATGTTTGATGGGTTTTATCGAGTTGGCTTATGTACCATTTGGTAGCAACACCCATCAAAGTGCATTGAAAAAGTATCAACCTAATAGAATATTCTGATATGGAGTTGTAGGAACACCAAAGGCAAGAGGACATGATATGGTTGGAGGGATCCTCTCTAAGTTTACCCACAAACTTAGGGATGTCATAGGAAGTTTAGTTGGCATATTGGGGCAATTAGGATCATGGTGGATATGATCATTAATCAACTTATTTAAATTAGAGAGATTAAAAATTTCCACATAAGGAAAAAGGGGTTGGTTAGCATTAGCTCTAGTGTTGGCTCCAATATTAGTTCCTTCCATGGTGGAACTTGGGTTGGAGGAAGATGAAATATAAGAGAAATAAATAGATATAAAACTAGTTGAACTGATGCCCCTGGATGGGGAGGGAGATGAGGATTCATAACAAGAATAACTTTTTGAATCCAAAGAGCTAGAACCTGAAGGTGGGCTAGAGGGAGGAACCTTGACTCATCGAAGGGGAGGTAATGGATCTAGAAAATAACATAGGTTGAAGGACTCATAGCATACGAGACTATCTCCTAGGGGGAGCTATGGTTCCTAGATGCAAGTATCACTCCAAGATGCAAAAAGCTAATTAAAATTCTAAAGTAACAAAGAAACTGAAGTAATCAAAGTAATGATTAAATGATACACTCACTATGTAGCTCCATCCTATAAAGATAAAAGACTCTATCCTATAAGAAATAATAGATGCACTCAAAGAAATGCTATACTATGGATAAGGGCCTTCCTCAACCAACAACAAGGGTAGTAAGGTACATGTGTGTATGAGTGAAGGTACAAAATATATAGTTATAACTAGGATACACTGGGTGATGAAATCCCAATGGCATGGAGAAATCTATCTTAGGTGCCTCCCCTTCTATGAGAGCCACTTGGGTAAGGATACCTAGTAGAAAGGCCACCAAGCTACCTATTCATAGACACATGTAACATGTTACCTTTCCTTGAATATGAAATATAATGGTTGAGGGATATTTTAGTAGTGAAAGAGAAAGGAGTCTCAATCAAACATCTAATATCAACCTAAACATTATCCACTCTAAAGAGATCACTATTACTAAACAGGTTCTGACCGTGTCCGATAGAAAGTATTGAAAAGTACCCTAGAAGTTAACCACTATGTTTCAATGTGAGATAACCAAGGGCAGTTATTTAGATGCCTATCCCCAAAGTCCTAACCTAACTAACAAATTTTTTTGGGCCACATGGGATTATTTTTGTTAGATTAAGTGGTTAATTTTTGGGCTTGGTGGCATGAACCAAGCATATAATTTAGATCTGAAGTATGTGCACGTGAGGTGTGAGACACTTCAAAATAAAATTGCTCAGAAATGAAAGTAAATTGCAATGATATGAAATCTAAAATATTAAGCAAGTAAATGAAAAAGATAAATACTAAATTAAAATTATTTTTCTTTATCTAAGTCAAACTCCAAAACTGAAATCAACTTGCTAACATTCAAATTTCAAAAAGAAAAACAATCTACTTTAACCTAGGGTTTCACAAGCAAAGAATCTCAAAGAGGAAAACCTCTAAAGGCAAGAAAAATACTAGGGATCTAAGTGGATTCATTTCTTTCACTAACAGGGGTTTTTATTTTGAAATGCACAACAATCTAAAATAGAAAATAAATCAGATCCACGGTTGAAAAAGAAAGATAAAAACCTATGTTGAAAAAATATAGACAAATGTTCCTTACACAAGATCAACTATAGGACAAATACTGGGGAAAAAAGTATAGTTTTCTTTATCCAAAACTTATGCAATAATTTATGTCTAATAGCTAACCAACAAAGTAGGGTTCTATTTTTAATCATATTATAACATAAATTAGAAAGAAAAATCTAAAAGAAATCAATTAAGGGAGGGTAGTAGAAACCCTAGGGGGGGTTTGGTTTTCAATCCTATGATGTTCTTAAATATAATACTTTAGCTACAACATAAGCATTAAAAAAGACAACTACATGTCTTAAAAAAAACTTAAAAATCTATAACAAAACCCTGGAAATTGAAAAAATTAAGTTCTATGCCCAATGAAGAAACATACTTGGAAAAGTGTGCTAGCCATTGTAAATAATGGACCAAAAAATGCATTGGTCAACATAGATAATGGCCCAAAAAGTGAGTTGGTCAATGTAGATAGTGGTCCAAAAAGTGCGTTGGCACTTGTAGGTTTCTCGACAACTGAGAGATGGTCTCTAAGGCAGATTTGAATGCTTCCAATCACCTATTTCCTACATACATTGTACATAATGTAACAACAAACAAAATAGTTCCAAAAAACTCAAAGATTAAAGAGGTTAAGGGGGATTTAACACACACCCATAATCATGGTTCAAGAGATGGATTGGGTCCCCAGTGGATTCACCAATATGTTGTTAGAATTTTGCAACAAGGGTTAGCAAGTTCCTATATCTAGTGGTTGTGCTAGACAACAAACAAGTAAGAGTAAAAAACATTAAAACTACACTTTAAAGAGTGGATCCATATTCTAAAAACCCTAGTTTATACCATGAAATAAAGAAATAAAATAAATTGCAACTGTAACAATGGATTAAACAGATCTAAAAGAATATAAATAATGATCTATTACCCAATGTAGGCTACAATTACATACACTCGTAGAGAAAATCCTTGGAGAAAGTGGCTCCTTGACCTCCTCCTTGGGGGTGTTCTTTTTTCTTCCTAGGTGTATGTGACTGATCTCCTCTCCTTGTGGTTGTAAGTAGCTATGAATGTTGTGAGAAATGTTATTAATAAAATAGGGCTCTTGAAGTCTGGTGCAAGTCTAACAACATTTACTTACTTTCGAAGGGTGATCTTATGGAAATTGAGTGACCTCTTGGTATTTATAAGAAAAATGATGGTTAACCCCTTGACATAGTTAGAATAAAAAATTTAACAATTACTTTTAGGGTTTATGCATAACCATTTTATTCTATTTTAATTTACTTTTCTTTTTGGATAATTCCAAGAGGAAATGGTCAAAAGGGGGTTTTGTAACCTTACAAAATGTGTTTTATTAGGTCATGGTGGTGTAAAATGATGTGAAGTGGGTAAAATGAATGGAACTCATACTGTATGTGGTTTATTTTGGTAAACCTAGTTAATTTGGTTTAGGTGAACAAATTTTGGGTGATAACATCTCTAGCATTAATTAATCTAAAAGGAATTATTTTATACGTGAAGGTTCCGTATTGATTTCGAAATGTAGTTTTCAACTTGTCTTGATAAAAAAATAACACTTGGTTGTAACCTAAAAAACCATCCTACAAAGATAACATCTTTGACCTTGTTATCAATTGAATTTTTTTATCCTCTGAAGGTATAGGTCCTACATTTCAACGAGCTTTGTCCCCTTTCCTAGGCTCAAGCAATGGAATTGGATTGAAGCTACCCTGATCATATTTTTCCCTCTAAGTCTTCTAGTTACTGATCCTTTTACTCAACTTGCCACTAAATTCCTTCTTTCATTGGGCCTCAACTCCACATAACCTAGTCCTATGCATTACTCCTATCAAGGTCTTCGACTTGAATGTTTGGACCTTATCTTTGACATGGTCCCCAATTCCTCTAATGAATCTCTCAACTTGGGACTCTTTAATAAGTGAAAGGGCATATTTTTCTAGATATACAAACTTGCGTTCATATTATTTCTCTATCATACTACCTTTCTTGAGTGAGTAATATTCATCTTCTTTCTTTTGATAGTAAAATTTTCCTAGGTACTTCTCCTCAACTTGTGCCTTGAAATATTCCTAACTTAGGTGCTCTTCATCCAATTTTTCCTTTTTCTTGAGAAGGTCCCACCATAGGTTTTCATTGATGATAAATTAGTAGCTGGGAAGTTGGTATTTTCCAATGGGTTGAATCATACACCATCCCAGACCTTTCAATGTTCACCAAATATGATTTATCCTCATTTTCTCTTTTATTGTTTCTGTTGAAAGTGCAAGCCTTTTGCTTCCTCATTTCATAAACAAATTTATGACACTTAAGGGAATCCTTTTAACCAAGTTCCTATTATTTTGATGACCTCTTTCCCTATTTTTATGTTTTGGATCCCAAGGACTCTAGCATACCCTTAATATCTTGAAGGTAGGAGAAATTCTCATCAACTTGGCTCCTTAGTGTCTATACACCAATCCTTATAACAAGGATTTTATACCAACACATATATCAATCAATTTGAAATACCTACCATTTGCACAACAATTTCCATTTTTTTTCCCATACCACCATGGAAAGAGGTCGAAATGTTTTTGCGGTTTGACCATTTGAGGTTGCAATAGTTTTGGGATTGGCCAATGGGGACCAAGGATTGGAAAGAGGGGTTGATGGAAGGTTGGTGTGGGTCAAGGCCAAGGTTTGAGGCACAGTTGAGGATCAATTTCTATAAAATGAGGGTTGGGTGGTGTTTCAAGACTATTATGGAGGAGGTTAGGTGGTTGAAAGGGTCAAGGTTTGATTTGGATATAGAGATAATGGCCCCTCCTTTTCTTTGCTCACAACTTCTTTATTTTCTTGCATGTTTTAAGGTTCATCTTTTGGGTTCAATAGAGATTTCTATGACTTGACATTGGATGAATCCCTTATTCTTTCCCTCAGTGATATGACTTGGGCATGTGGCAGCCTAAGAGGAAAGGGGTCGAGGGTGTTCTCTTAGGGTTTCTCCTTCTAGACTAGCTAAGGTTTATTTTTTATGTCTTGAATGTAAAGGCCATGCGTTATGGGCTTTGATGGTGCATTATAGCAAGGATATGCACACTTTTATTGTAATCAAACTTAATGGGTCAATATCGACTTGAACACTGGCCATCTATGGTTATATATATGTATATTTTTTGATAATTGTAAATCAAATAGATACTATCTCCCCTTTTCTTTTACAATAGACATTAAATGTTGATTACACATTTTGTTAATGAAAATAAAGAAGCATTGATTGCATGTTGAACTGCTATTTTGGACAAGAACAATACAAAAATTGCATCTTTATCTTATGTTAAGTTTGATTTGAAAATGTTAATGTTTTTATGGAAAAGAAAAGTTTTTGATAAGCAATTTCTCTCTTTTTACATGGATGCACATACCTTGATTATTAAAATATTTATTTATTTTTGTTTATTATTGGTGCAAATTGATAATATCTAGACATTTAAGAAGGGCTAGGGTTTATTTGTTCTAGTTCAGATCTTTTATTTAGTTTGATTTATTTACTTTCATGCAATATCCAAATGGGTTGTAATTTAAAGCAACATTGAATAAATGGGTTGTAATTTAAAGCAACATTGAATAAATAGGTACTAGCTTATACTCCTAAGTAGAGAAAGTGTTAAATAATTCTACCTCTAAGCAAAACAACTAGCAATCAAGAAACTAATAACTCTACATTAAAGCAATCAAGGAAGTAAATAAGTACTAGCAACTATTTAACTCTATTTTTAGACTAAGCAACTAATAAATATTGATTGAAATTCAAAGGAAATCAAGAAAATAAACATAATTAGTATTGGAGCAGGTCATTTTGGGACCAATTTTGGGAATAACGCAGGAGAAAACCACGCGAAAAGTCGGCTAAGGAGCAATGCACGCACATGAAAGGAATACAATTAACACATTTTTAGGAGTCATTGTGCACAAAAGACAAAAATTATTTAGAAGTATTTATACCTTTTGGTCCATTTTGTAATGGGATAATCCCTAGTATCAATGTATAAATATGTAATGGGTTTTTTGGTAGAAGAAGAGAAAAGATATATGGTGATAATGAAATTGAGCTAAGTGTGCACTGTATGTGTGAACGACTAGGTAATTTTGGGTAGAACTGATGTTTCTTATGTGAGCACAATGCACATTTGTTGTAAGGAATGAATATGAATGAATAATATAAGAAGCCAACCGTTGTGGACGTAGCCCAATTGGGGTAAACCACGTTAAATTCCTGTGTTCTCATGTGTTTTCTTCCATGATGTGTTGGTTTACTTTGTTTGTTACGCACATGTAATATATGCTTATGGGTTAATATGCATATGTATCTGATGGTTCTCTGCACATGTTGAATGATCAAGTAAGATGAATATGTCATACATTATTATGCTGTTATGATTTCACGCACAAGGTATATTGCATGTTGAATGAATGTTAGAATGGTCTCCATTCCCTTCAGGAATACATAAGCCTAGTTCCTGCAATCCCCCTAGGTACCTCGGGTGAGACTTCACCTGCTTGTCGGTGTTGTCAAAAGGGCCATTATCTTTAGGGTTTTGTTGGTGAATTAATGTTGAACCCTGAGTTTGCCTACTGCACGCCAACAAATGGTTCAATTGTCGGGACTAAGATCTGCGAATGAGGGGGATGTGGAGATATACTAAGGAGGAGATTGGACAATGGTTGGATACAAAGGAGATTGAGTTTTTTGTAAATTAGGATGAAAATCCGTGGATCGACGAAGAGAAATGGCTACAAAGGTATGTGTTTACATATTTGCATGAAATTTTCTTTGCTGATTTCCCGAATATTTTAGAGGAGTGGATCCATAGATTAGTTGAATAGATCAAAATATTTCGCATTGTTGTTTCGAAAAATTGGACTCCTAAATTAATTTGGAAAGTCACTACTATAAGAAATCGGGTATCACACACAGTTTAATTCTAGTTGGATAGTATACTAAGAGGTTACATTACTGAATATTCTATAGATTGTACTCAGTCATATAGTGTTGTTGAAAGGGAATTCTTTAAGGGACCGTGCAGAAGATAACTAAAGTCACTATATACTTGGATTAAGATGTTATCGTGTGATAAGGGACTTATGAAGATGGGATATGATTTCCCTAGTAGCTAAGAGTCTTCGCGCACACAGGGGGACTGGGGGATGACCAGGGGATGGTCTGAGTGTAAATAGGGATGAAGAGAAGGAATGAAGAATGGATGGGCTGAGGATGTTGAGAGAAGAAGAGTGTGTGGTGAACAGAGAGATTGGAGTATTGCGTAGTGGTAAGAGATTTATATTGAATAAGAAGAGAATTGCGGTTGAGAGAGTGGGGCAACATAGTGATCTAGATTATTTTCGGCACGAAATGAGATCAGAGATATAATAAAGAAATGCACAGAGATATCACAGATATTCAATAATATAACAGAAATATATCAGAGATGCAACCATAAAACAGAGATACAGTAATACGCAATTTCTATTAATGAAAGAAATGTACAGAGACTGTAAAAATACAGAGTGAAAGACTCGCTAGAATGGTGGCAGCTTATCTCTAAGAAGAGATGTGACGGCTACTTGTATTTGCAAGAAGATGATTACAATGAGGCTCTGAAGGCCTTTATACAATAAATGGGAATGCCAAAAAACTTAGACATCCAAAAACCTAACCCTAGGAGATGAAGCGCCAAAAGTCATGTGGGCCCTGTTTGGGTAAGTTAGTACATCAACTTCCCGGGGTCATAACTTTTGCATACGATCTCCGTTTTAGGCGTATAATAGCTCATTAGAAAGGTATCATCAAGGAGATTCATTTTGGGGGCTCAATTATTCTTTTGGCTATCATTGATACATTTAGGCCCTCAAAATGGCCCTGGAAGTTCAAACCTGCTAAAAATAGTAAATTGCCAAAATTGCCAAAAAACTGTTTTGAGCCAGTTGGAAAAGGTGGGTGGCCACCGATATCCACCTGGATCACATAGTGAGATAGAGGAAAGAGACACTAGTGTAATACTCTATATTGAAGGAATTCGATGCATAGAAGAAAAGATCTGTCAACTCAGTCTAGTAGAAGAAGATCCCACTCAGATCATACTTTGCATCTAACCTATGACCCCGTGTGTGTCACCAAGAACCGAGGTAAGATCATAATTTTTGTCAATTATAGTTAGTGAAGGAAGTAAATATAGTAGTAAAAGTAGTCAGAGTAGTGGAATTAGTACTCTATGTTAGAAACACTTTGAATAGTTTTCTAAAAATTTGTTTAGAGCTAATGAAGAATGAGTCTACTTCGAGTATGCTATGTAGAATGATCGACCATTTCACCCAAGAGAAAGAGACATTTGTTGCACACCGAGTAGTTAACTAGGTGCACTACAAGAAGAGAACGAATAGGGAGTTTCGACTCAATGTGCAGACAAGAAACTATGACATGGAAAATATTATTTTGGATCTAGGTTTCGATGTGAATGTTATCTCGAAGTAGACCTGGGAAATGATGGGTAAGAAAAAATTGATCTGGTCACTGATTCAATTGAGATTAGAAAATCAGCATAAGACTATTCCAATTGGAAGGCTGATAGGGGTAAGTGTTAGTATTGATGGAGTGTGCAGATTGGACGATTTTGAAGTGATTGAGATAATGGATGGTAGCACCCATTACCCAATACTACTTTGAATTTATTGGGACTTTGAAAACCAAACTATCATTGATCTGAAGAAGAGACATATGATATTTGAAGTAGAATACTTTAAGGTTACTGCACCATTGGATCCTACTGAAGGGAGAAGATATGTAGATCCAGTAAAGAGAAAAGATCTCAACAACCTGTATAATATGACTACATGGATGGATGATTATGTGAATCTTATAGCTGATGGTGTACTTAGTTGGAGAAGTATTAGTTCACGTGTGTCAGATTTAGAAGAATCTTTGTAGAATTGGCAACATAGATTGCATGAAGTGTCTACAAGGAAATGTGCTCAGATTACCCACGTGTTGCGATGGATTGGAACCGAGGTATGTGATCCTCCAAGGTATGAAGGACTAACCGATGTAGCTTCCTTTATAAGAGAGTTTGAATTTCAAATATCATATCAACAAATATTATTAGCTTTAGACATTGCACTGAAAGTGACCCCGATAAGATGGCAGGCCATGCATAAGGATGGAATAAGAGATTAACAACATTGCATAAGACTAGTACAAGTCAAGTTTGGGATAAAGAATGAGAATACTATGTAGAAGTATACAAGATTGAGCCGTTCGATGGCGCATGTTACACAATGCATTATGACATGGAGTAAAGTACCTAGGAAAGAATGGACACATTTGTTTGTACACACCTTGGACACAATGCCAAAGAATTGGTACTTGGAACTGGAATTGAATAGAGAAACTACAGATTGGGAAGAATTAACTTGGAATTTCAAGGCAACTTTTATTTTTGAAGATGATGCTCCTTTGATTGACTCAACTTTGTAGGTTATCAAGAACAAGATTTTTTGATCAGAATATTAGATAGAACTAGTACTTGTATTTAGTGCGCATAGACCTTCTGCAACAATTGAAGAATTTTTGCACTGTTATAATGTTGATGAAGAATACCAAGAAGAGGAAGATCCAAGAAAAGTGAAAATACCAGAAATTGAAGGAGAGTGCATAGAATAAGGACCACAACTTGAATATCATGTGTATGCAAAGCCATTGAGAATGCACAGAGTAAATATCGATACAAAAGATAAGCCCAAATTTGCGAACATAGGAGACTATTGGAATGACAAAACTGTTGAAAAGATAGTTGACTTACTGTGCGAGTAATATGACCTATTTTTGACTAATTTTTCAGAGATGAAAGGGATTATTGGGGAGTTAGGAGAGATGAAGATCCCATTGAAGCCAAATGCTAATCCAGTGAAGAAGAGGCCATACATATTGAATCCGGTGTATAAACGGAGGGTGAAAGAAGAGATACATAGGATACTGGATACAAGCCCATTTGCGTTGAGATATTTGGCCAATAAGTCATTGTTTGGGGGGGAGGGTTTGTAATGTAAGTTGAGATGATCAAGACTTGAGGATTCAAACAGTATTATGGGAATATAGGACTACAAGTAAGAAACTGACAGGACAGACCCCATTTAGACTGGTGTATGGCCAAGAAGTTGTTATGCCCATGGAATTCATAGTACCGAGTCTACTCATTACCACACTGATAGAGCTTACAGATTCTGGCGTAGTGGAGAAGAGACTGCCAGAGCTAGTAGAGCTAGAAAAGGACCTATTTGTCACATGTTTCCATCAACAAGTTCATAAATCACTCGAGAAATCCTGACATGACAGGAACATTAAACAAAATAATTTCTAGATAGGAGACAATAAGTTTTTGCAGCACCCTAAGAAGTTTCAGATGCATTGGTTAGGTCCATATGTGATAAGGTTTGTGAAAAATGTAGGTGTTATCCAATTGGAAAAATTGAATGGAGAAGTTGTGGAATTTCTGGTTAGCGGTAGTCAGCTGAAACTGTATAGGGACAACCGTAATTCTGTGCACTAGTCTGAGTGTGTAATATGTGAACCATAGTACTTGTATTATAGTGTATTATAGAAAGAAAAAGAAAAGAAGAAAACCAATAAAATAACTTGAAGGTTGAAGTGATGTATAAGGTTAAAAAGGTAAGGAGATAAAGCCAAAAAATGTCGCAGAGATGTAGAAAGAGGAAGGAATTGTGTGCAAGAAGGAGGATTGAAGTGTGACATAGATATGTGTAGAGGGCAGGAAACACATTAAAAAGCATACATGATGGGAAAAACATTAACGAGAAATCATAATGGTGAGGTAGTGGAGATGTGTAGTAAAAAATGGAAAGTGGTGACGATACTGTGACATAATTGAAAGATCTATACCATGATCCGCAAAATAATCTGGATTTATTGTAGAAGTATGGAAAGAATTGAGTGTGAGTACAAGTTGGATTAGACTACAATTTTAGGGAACGAAAACGAAAAGTAACAACCGACGAAAAGTTATAAAAGTAGTTGAGGGTTCGACGCAAAAAAGTTATTGTCATTTTAGAGTAGCGAGAGCAAAGATTCGAGTGAACAAACACAAATCTAAAGGAGTTAGTTTTCGAGGGAAGTGTGTTGCAGAGAGATACCCAAGGTAGTAGCGACATAAACATCAGGAACGAAGAAACAATGCACTAAGCCACCAGTAGCACCTATACAGGAAGGAAACCTAGGAGCATCCAAGTCAGAGCTAATTTCGACCAACTTTCCGAAGGAGTATATACCATCCAGAAAGCCAAAAACGAAGCTGGTCAATTTACAAAAGGAAGAAAAGTATGAGCTCGTAGAGCCATAAATTCCACCAAGAGTAATCGTTGAAGAAGATATGTTAGGGGTAGTGGAAAATATGAAGTTTGCAAATCATGAAATATCAGATGAGAATAATTTCTCGGAGTTAACACTGAAGAAATATCTGAAGACAATCATTTTCCTAGAGACGTTGTTTATCTTGGTTGAGCCGTAGGCTTGGGAAATAGGGTTGGAGAAATCACAGATTCTGAACTTGTTAGAGATCCTGCACTTTGGTATGAGCGTTAAGATCAACACATCTGTTAAGATGTTGTTAAGTTGCATCCATGGAGGATACCTATGGATGGATAGAGCCCACATGTCCATAAATACAAAGTTGATTGTACGAATAATAGGGTTTCCAATGGCAGGGGAAGACCCATGACCACTTTTTATAGATAAGTCGAACGAGAAATCTTTTTCAGAGAATATGAAAGGGAAGTTTGATACATATAGAGGAGTGCATGGGCTCGATGTAGAAAGTATCAATGACGAGTGCACTAGGTTTGCGAAGTTCCTAGAGTTAGCACCAAAGAAATATCCAAAGATAATTATTTTCCTGGAGACATCATTTATCTTGGTTAAGCCACAAACTTGGGTAGAAGGGTTGGAGAAATCAGGGATTCTAAACTTGTTAGAGATCCCGCACTTTGGTAGGAGCACCAAGATCAATGCTTGTGTTAAAATTCTGTTAAGCTACGACCATGGAGAATACCTATGGCTGGATAGAGTTGTGTCCATAGATAAAGATTTGATTGCATGGATAATAGGGTTGCCAATGATAGGGGAGGAACCATCACCAATTTTTACAGATAAGTCAAACGAGAAATATTTGTTAGAGAGGATGGCCGAGAAGTTTGATAGGTATATAGGCGCGCATGGGCTTGATGTAACGATGATCAATGATGGGTGCATCGGGTTTGTGATGCAAGTGTATGCTTGCAAATTGCTGAGGAAGTGTCACAAGGATCAAGTGCCGACATGTGTGATAGCAACAACGGAGAAGTGTGTAGAATGCATACAAATGAACTGGGCGACATTCCTATTAAACCAATTTTTGATGGATTGCATAGAGGCACAGGACAAGGGAACATAATTCCACTACGCATGGTTGTTAATGTTTATAGAATTAGTGGCTTAGAGGGAGCCAAAAGACACACAATTTCTTTCAGCTATGAAAAAACCTTGTTTGGCAGCGAGATACGTTAAATTGTGGCATATTGAGCACAAGGAGAGACAACTGGATAACAACATCACTTTATACATATATAAGGAATTAATTCGACAATGCATTCAAGATACACCAAACATATTACCGAAGGTGGCAAAAGCGTACAAGGAAGTTGCGCATTTTAAGGAAGGACACCATAATATGTACATTCAAGCGAAGAGGAACCCAACTCAGGAATTTCTTCCCACGAGATACATGGTTACTGATGAAGAAATGGGACATATCATGGAAGTTTGGGATGATAAGTGGAAGACCCCAATGACAGAAATAGAGTAGCCAGAGACACAACACCCATAAGTAGAAGAAGTAGGAGATGATTATGAAGAATAAGCATGGAAACCAAGGAAATGGTGCAAGTGACACACAAAATACTATACCTCGGTTGAGAGAGAAGAGGAAAGAAACATACAAGGGGAAAGCAATCCAACATTGCAAGAAGAGGAAAATTGTGAGGGAAACGACCATTAAAGCGCTAATAGATGATAACTTAGACAAGATCATAGATCAAGTCAAAGAGGTTACTGAGGAGGATTTTGAGCGAGCAACGTAAAATCAAGATTAAAGGAACTTGAACGTGCAAGCACATATTGCCGCACTACGACAGAGTTTTGAGACAACTAGGATAATTCCCGTTAGAACATGAGAACAAGAGAATATGGAGAGTAGGAAAAAGACCACATAGGTGCAATCGATGAAATATCACCCATTTGCAACATTGGGAGAGCACCGAGTGATGAAGATATCAACATGGGCTTTATATTTCCGTCAAGGATGATTTTAGGGGCTAAATTTCACTCATTGGCTAATTTTCCATGGTTTTTCAAAAAATGAGATTCGTTATTTTAAAAATGATTCGCCCAAATTCTATAGGATAAAATTATTTTACCTTAAAAATCGCCAAAATTTTATAAAAATTATATAAAATACTTAGAAATTTGAATATTTAAAAAAAATATCGCCAAACATTTATAGTTGACATATGAGGGATTAGTAATATTCGCCAAGGTTTCTACATTTTAAAATAAATTTCCATCCTTAAAATCATCCCTGATTTCCGTATGACATAATTGCAGGAGCGTGCAAATGCACTTAGTCATATCGACTTTATGTTATCTCAGTTGCCATTAGAAGCATTACCTAGTTTGTAGATGAGCATCACATAGGAATTTCAATTGCATGTGGTGTAAACATCGATGGAGTTGAATAAGGTAGTCGAAGATAATGATGCGATATAGGAAGAATATGATAAACTTTGGCTGAAGAGGAAGGAGGCCACACAAAGGATGGAAATATTGAAATAAGAGGTTTAGAGGGTCTATAGTAATATTCCGGAAGTGCCTATGGAGGTAGACACCCATTTAGAAGAACATGTCACAAATATTAGTGAATCCATTCAGGGCTTCCGCATGAAGATTATTGATGTGGAAGCACACTAGACACCGAGCACTCCACTAGAGGAAAGAGAGAAAAGGGAGAATAAAACGACAACAACCATAGAACATATCATAAGTATGGAAGTAGAGTGTACTAAGATATATGAAGAAAGCATGGAAGTATGGACTCAATAGACAAAAGGCGTGGAGATGCAGGAAATTGGGTAGAAGCTACAAGTTGTGCAGGACAAGGAACAAAAGTTTAAAGAAGTGATGAGTACCTTACCACCAACAGAAAATATGGCAGCAATAACAAAAAGTAGAAAATTATACTTGGAGATGAACCAGATGAGGGTGGAGCAGCATGCTCATGAACAAAATATCGAAACTTTTTAGGAGGAAGCATACAAGGTGACAACATAACTAGCAGTTGTGGATGGCATGGTTAAGCAGGTGGTACAAGAAAGTGTAGAAAAATTGAAGACTCATATTACTGCAGAGATGATCGAGGGAATTGTGCAACAAGAAACACAAGCAAGGGAAAAGATCACAACTGCAAGGGAAACATTTGAAGCATTCATAGAGACATGGAAGAAATCCTGAAGTGGCTCAGGATGAGCCATAGGTGAGTGTTGGGGGCCTGTTGGAGCAGGTAATTTTGGGACCATTTTTGGGAATTGTGCAGGAGAAAGCCATGCGACAAGTCAGCTAAGGAGCAACACACATATAGGAAATAAATACAGTTAGCACATTTTCAGGAGTCAGGCATGTTATAATGCAATTTGTAGGTTGGGAAAAGCCCGACCCAACCCCAAATCAAATGCTACAACTTGGGAATCCTACACCCAATGTCACCTTGATGTAGGTCCCAAACTTCAAGGGTGACTAGGTCACTCTAGGGAGGCGATCTCGGTGACCCTAGCGGGATGGGTATGGAGATGGAGATAAGAGGAAGTAAATCCCCTAGAGGTCAAGTGTAAGTGGGATGAAAGGTGGGAAGAGATGCCTTAAATACCCTAGAGGTCAAGTGTAAGTGGGAAGAAAGGTGGGAAGAGATGCCTTAAATCCCCTAGAGGTCAATTGCAAGTGGGATGAAAGGTGGGAAGAGATGCCTTGTAAGTCAAGTAATTGTTTCCCCATAGGTATAATACTTCTTCGGATGATTGTATCTGCTTGAGACACAAGAAAAGACACTTTGCAATGATATATATTAGTTGGATTGGGAAGTTAAGCTTGATGTCCCTAAATTGAAGTAGTAAATGATAGTTTATATCAGCAAATAAAATATCTAAATCAACATAAAAATATCTAAACTAGTTAAGTGAATCAACATCAATATTAGCAATGAATATAGGCTAAAAAATGGTACTTAAGAAGCAAGAGAAGATGGCTGTTGTAAACATGTATTTTCTGCAGAAAATTGCAGCCTTATGACTGTAGCATTCAATGGAATTCCATAGCAAAATAAACCACACAAAGTGCTAAGAACTAGCCCAAAAGATGCGTCTTAGTTAGTAGAGTAAGTGAGCAAAATTTAGGAGTTAGTCTAGGGTTAGTTTAGGAGTTGTGAGAGTGTTCATAGCTAGGGTTATGTAGCCATAATGGCTGTAGGTTAAAGTTTGTAAAAACAATTATAGTATTGGGAGAGAGGGGACACCCTAGTGGGGGAAGACTCCTCTCAATGAGGTAAATCAACTTCAAGCAAGAAAACTTTCAAAAGAAAAATTATGTTTCCCAAGGAAATGCTTTTATATCTCCAATGCAAAAAAGTATGACTAGTGCCTTTAATATTGGGTTAATGGAGTCAAATAAACAAAGATCTAGAGAAGCTACCTCCTTGGGGGTGTAATCCCTTTTACTTCCCAAGGCAAGTTTCTCTAGCTGGGGTTTAATCTAAGAGGGTGTATGCCCTTATACTTCCCACCTAGCTCTTAGCCTAAGAATGTTTGACTTGAAAAAAGCATAATAGTAAAATACCATACCAAGATCAAGAGAAATGCCAAGATAATCCACCATAAGATCTAGAAAACATCATCCAAAGCTAGTGCTATACCTCCTCCATCAACCATTCATAAATATAGCCATAAAAAAGTGCACAAGAGATAAAAGAGCCAATTATAGCGAAAATTTCAGACCAAGTTCTCTCACAATGAGGGAGAGTTATGTTAAAATGAGATCTTATGATCTCTTATTTATACAAATGTCACCAAGGTGAATTATCCATAAATTACAGAGTAAACCACAATATTAGGGGTCAAAGACCCTAATATTTCCCCCTTAACAAAGTAATATATTTAAAATTCACTTTTGCACATGAGAAAACCCTAATTTTAGAAGGACGCCACCCCTTTAGGGGACATTTTGCCACTTTGAGGAAGTCGTTGGTGTTGGAGAAGCATAGGTAGGCATCCAAAGGCCACATGTCAATAATATATATGATCTCATCATGGTGAAGACCCTCTTCTCCTAAAAAATTCCAAGTGTAAATGAGTGGCACCTCACCACTAAGCCCTAACCCCCCTAGGTGACATCATGTCTCTAGAAGTGACGTTTTTCCTCTCCTAGGAAAAATGCTTGGCATGTGGGGTCCATGATATGTCTTCCAAGTCATAATTAAGGCCTTCCAAGTATGATCTTTCCCATCTAGCATGCGGGCCCTTGACATCCAACCTATGGGCTTGTAGCTCCATGGAAGCCCAAGCTAGGCTTGTTCTCCCAAAACTGTCCACCAACTAGGTCCTGCAAAGACAAATGAACATGCCCTCCAAGGATATCAAGTCATAAAATCATTATAAGCGAACCCAATCAATAAATAATAAATCTAATCATGTGCATCAAAGATCACTATATCAAACAATTAACTACTCAAAGACACTATGCGACTTGTCAAGCGTGAATTTGGGAGGTTTGAGGAGGTGTTCGATTGGGTAGATATTTACCTAGGTCAAGGAGAGTTTCTAAGAGATCACTCTCTAATCCATGTAAAGTGGATGAAGTGGTTGGGATCAAGACTCAATGGGCATAGGGTGTAATGATCCCAAGCCAATTTTTTTTCTTGGAATCACTAACTACTACTGATCTATTGATGTTGATGTATTTATTGAGTTATTAAGTGCATACAAGATTCATCAACACATGAAGATCACAATATATTCAAGATGTAGAAGCACAAGCAAAGATCTGACCTTTTTATTATGAGCAATGTAAGATCAATACAATAGATGGCTGATCTGGCATAAACCTCAAATGGTCGTACAAGCAATAAATTTGAGCTGTTACAAAACGATCCCGATAATAAAAAATAAGCCTCCAAAGGCTGGATATACAATGAAGACCGAATCAAGTAGATCTGAGCCATACTAATGCTCAACCTTCAAGCTGGAAAGTGCCACGCCCTGCTAGAATGTTGAAGCCCTCGATAATTCGGCCCTGCTACCAAAAGTGTCCAATCATCCTGAGAAATATGCCAAATGACAGATCGGGCAACTGTAAGGACAACCCAAATGTCCAAATTCCCAAATCCACTCTCAAACCTTGTAGATCTGAATTCCTCCACTGAATGGTGCACCCCACTGGATGACTGAAACCCTAGCTAGTTCGACCCTGATGAAGGAAACCTCCAAATGATCTGAAACTCTCCAAGAATATAGATCGGGCTATGAGAATCCTGTGGGAGAAGGTTTGGACTTAGATCTAAAGTAGATCTCCCTATATCTGAGTTTTACTGAATCACAGGACGTCCCCTATGGCTCCAAGACGTCCAAATCTGTAGACAAATGTAGAATGATGATAACCCTCTAGAAAAGCCCTCAAACTGATGGTCCTGCCCCTGCAAACAAAACCCAACTGTCAGAATGGCCCCAGACCCTCAGGATAAGTTGGATCAAACCTCCCTCTAGATGATGGTGCACAAGAACAGTATGGCCTGCTACTTTCTGAAGTGCTAGATGGAGATGGGCTGAGACTAGAATGGTGTGGAGGAGTCTTTCATCCTCGAGACCAAGCCACAGAACAAGGTGAGTGGATATTTCACCACTGAGTTGCTCACAAGGGTTTGTACAGCAAAACCCCCAAACTGAATGCTCAAGAGCAATAGCAAATGCTAATCCAAAACCAGAATGCCTAACAGGTGCACCCCAGCCTCTTACTTATACTTTTTTCCTTCTAATTATCTCTTGAGTTAGGTTAACTCCCAGGGTTAATCTTCTATTCTTCTGTTGAGTTATCTTTTACCCTTAATCCCTTTTCCTTTCTTAAGTCAACTTAAAAATATAACTTTAGCCTCCTTGACTTCCCCCTTCAGTGTAAGACTATGACCTAGTGGGGGTGCCCAGGCCACTGAGTCTCCACATCACCTCTCTAAAAGGTGGGGGACATTACATAGGGCTCATGACATACAAAGGATCGTAGTGTCTCATTCACGGGTGCCTTTGTATAGGGTGTGTGGTACCTTCATCCACAATGCACTTTTTCCAAGCCCATCAATTGAATTTTATCTTTATTTCTTTGTATTTTCTTTCAATATAGCATAAGGAGATATTGAAGGTCACTTCCCTATCATGGTGACAAAATGATGGTAAGGTCACCCACAAACACCTAGTGGAAATGAGAAGGATGGCTTGTGATGAGACCCCCTTTCTCTCAGCCATGCAACTGAGAGCCATTACCTTGGTTTGGTGACCAGATAATGGTAATGTAATACCACTAGATATTCATGGACGTGATAGGATGGCTTGCGATGAGACCTCCTATCCTTCAACTAACCTTTTAAGCATTTATTATTATATTGTGGGTCCCCTTTACTTAAAGACAAGCGTTTCATTTCTTTCTTGGGTGATCCCGGGGCGAAGCATCTGTAAGGTTTAAACAAGGCTTTTATCTTTTACCCAACATCAACCCCTTTGGGCCTTTAGCCTCTTCTTCCCATAGAATGAGGGACAACCCCTTCTTGGGTCAATACACCCTAAAATCCCAAGAGATAAGGAAATGGAGGGGAACAATAATGGAAAGTGGGAAGTATGGTCAAGAACGGTATGATGGCTCATTAAGGGAGTTCTTAGTATCAAACCCATTCCCAAAGGAGACCACTTACTGGGGAACAATGTCAACCACCAAGGTGAATTAGGGAAAAAGGAATAATGTCCAAGCATATATCATGAAATCTAGAGAAATATAAGATACAACATAATCAAATGGCTTGAATATTGAAATAATGCTCACCATAACACTGACTTGTACCTCATGGAGCAAGGCCCACTGCCTTCTGGAGGCTAGCTGGTGTGGTGGATGCCATCTACAAACCTGTGACCATCTGTGATGGTGAGTGGGTTTTCCATCTATGCAAAGGGTACTATTGGTCATATAGTCTCTTGAAAATCCATATCTGGAACTTGAGGGCCTTGAGACATCATCTCCTTAGTTATCCACAAAATGGGGATAAAAAGGCGCATAAGACAAAAAATAGATAGAAGTAGTTAGACCTTTTGTTCCATTTTGTAATGGGCTAAGCCCTAGTATCAATGTATAAATATGTAATGGGTTTTAGGTAGAAGAAGAGAAAAGAGATATGATGATAGTGAGATCGAGCTAAGTGTGCACTATATGCATGAACGACTAGGTCATTTTGGGTAGAACTGATGTATCTTATGTGAGCACAATGCAAACCTATTGTAAGGACTGAATATGAATGAATAATTTAAGAAGATAGTTGTTGTGGACATAGCCCAGTTGGGGTGAACTACATTAAATTCCCATGTTCTCATGTGTTTACTGCCATGATGTGTTGGTTTACTCTATTTTTTTTGCACATGTAATATATGTTTATGGGTTAATAGGAATATGTATCTAATGGTTCTGCACACATGTTGAATGAACAAGTAATATTAACTTGCCAAACATTATTATGCTATTATGATTTCACACACAAGGTATATTGAATTTTGAATGAATGTTAGAACGGTCTCCATTCCCTTCATGACTGTAGAAGCATGGTTCCTGTGGCCCCCCTAGGTACCTCGGGTGAGACTTCACCTGGTTGTGGGTGATGCCAAAAGGGCCAGTATATTTAGGGTTTTTTTGGTGAATTAATATTGAACCCTAGGTCTTCCCACTATACACCAATAGTTAGCATGCAACAATATGTTATTTAATGCAATGTTAAATAATTATTAAAATATTAAATGTCATCATTACTCCTAAGTACTTTATTATCTCAAGTTCCCATGTCAATCATTCCTAGTAGTGAATTCATCAGTCATTTCACTCCCCCAAAGGCTCCTAGTTGCAGAATCATGGGGCTCTGATACCACTTTGTAATAGACTAAGTGGGTGTTATATGTTTAATAATTTTTTTAATACCAATACACTACTAAATAACCTATATCTAATCAAATATAGAATTAACACATCAATCAACTAAAAAGGAAGGCTTGCTATGGTTCAATAATATGTTTGATCATTCCAAACTTAATCACCATAACTATCAATACTTAAATATATAACATAATTTAAACATGAAATCATGTACATGTAGTCCTTAGCTCATTGAAGTCCTAGTGTTGATCCAGTTAATGTTCCAAAATCAAGCAATCTAATTATTAACCAAGAGTGGGGTGGAAGGTTGCAACCAAGAATTATTTTTCCACCCAATTTACACACAATATAACACTTAGTCAAGAGAATTCACAAGGCACCAAGAGTAGTGGAACATTGAAAGATGTCACCATTGTCACCTAGGTAACAAATTCCCTCTCTTTAGTGAAGGAACGAATCCAACAAAAGGGAGAATTCCCTAGTAGCCTCCATGAATCCCTAGGTAAAACAAAATCAAGTCTAAGGAATCCTATGTAGCTACTCAATCTACCACCAATAGAATAATATAAACAAGGTAAGGATAAGGTGGTAAGTTAGAGAAATTTTCATATTTGAATGGATGAGGATCTAGGTCAATTTAAAAGGTTTACCAAGTCAATTTTAGGCTTAAGAGGATCCCCAAACAATACAAAATAAGAAAAGATATTGGCCGTTGTAAAACTTGAAAGAAATATATTAAATTAAAACATAAATACAAATTATGACAACAAAAATAAAATTAGCCCTTGAACAAATAATAAACCAATGAAGAAACAGGGCTAAATAATGGATTAAACTAGGATTTTATTAATCTGCAAAATCTGAAATTATAAATGCATATGATAGCCCTAAAATCCTAGACATGCAACCCCATGATAAAATAACAAATCAACAATGCAATTTAAAGTTTAAAGATGGTTACTAAGTCAATAATATGCATGAAAATCAAAATGCTCTAGCCTTTTATGACTGAAAATGAATATATCACTGTAAATAAACCCTAATCTAACCCTAAAACAATAAAAAGAGTTGAAATTTGGAATTTTGTGATTGTCTGTTGGGAGAATGACTAGTGCCTACTATATTTTTGTGAATATGAGGTCAATTAAGGACTCCTTTGAAGAGATGCGAGTGGATCTAGGGTGATATCCAGGGTTGTTCACTACTAACCCTAGAAGATCCTCCTAGTATATCACTAGGTATTCAAAGTTAATTCAAGGGAAGGTTCTTCACTAGTAACCTTCCAAAGGTTTCAACAAGAAAGGCTTGTTCAAGAAATATCTAAGAGAATGAAAAACCATCACTAGAGAAGCAACATTACACTTACATTCATTCATAATCAAACCACAAGATAACAAGGGACTGCTTAATCAAGAAATATTCCATCTATAGAAACCCTATCAATGAACATCCATGAAGTAACAAAAGCATCCATAAGACATCTTCTCCAAAAAGTTGCCTACCTAGCCATCCATAGCGATTTGTATAAGAGAGAAAGTATTAGCAGACAAATAGTGATAAATCTCCACAAGTAGTAATGATTTACAAGTGAGAAGTGCTTCTCTTGTTGATCAAGCACCCTTCTCATCCATTAGAATCCATAACAACATAAAATGATGCTTTATCTCTCACAAACCCTAGAGATAAGGCAACAATACATGAAATATACATGATACATGAGCGGGTAGGTCACTGACATCCCCAATGATGCCTCCAAGATAAAGTAAAGTAGCTCACATGTTAAATATTCCATTGTAAATTTCTTCTCAAGCTCACAAGTGTGACCTCATAAGGTGGATGACTCACACCAAAACGATGTGTAGGGAGATCAAAAAGTGAAACATTGCCTTCAAGAGGTGCTACATTTCATCTCCAAGTGGTGTATCATGCCCCAAGAGGTGTGACGTCTCATCAAAAGGTGATATATCATCATTAAAAGGTCCAACGTCCCCTCAAAAGGTGCAACATCCCATCAAGAGGTTTCAAATCATCGTCAAAGCACAATGTCCCATCATCAAAAGGGTCACATCATACCCCATAGGTGCTATGGTGTCTCGTCAAGGGATCCATTTCATAAAAGGGATCAACATCATCCTCCCAAAAGTGTGGAATGACATCTCTCAAGTGGTGGGGACTAATTCCATGAAGTGTGCTAGTAGCCCCTCAATGTCCTCCAAAGGACTAAGGTGTCAATCAAATATGTGTCTATGTGCAATCCATCATCCGAGGAGGGGCTCATGTGGTCCAATGCACCATCAAAACCAGAGGAATGTAAACAAGTCAAACACAACATATAAAGTAATATACATAAGTCAATTAGGGAAGCAATAAAAATCATCAAGCAACCCAACAACCTGAATAAAGACAATGGTATAGAGATCAACGAGAATTGGCTCCCCTTGATGCACCACAACAATAACATGTAAGTATAGTCAGGTTTTCTCTTGTTCTCCTTGTATCCTTGTTTTCATTTGTTTTTGTCTTTTTTGTTCTCTCTTCCTAGGGTTGGTCCTTACCTTTTGTAACTTTGTTCTATTTTGATCTTAATGCTATTAATATCAGGGCTTATTCTTAACCTTCATAATACTAATAAGTTTAATAATACTAATAATTTAATACTAGCATTAAAAGTAGGGTTTAATTGTTACTAGCATTAATGTTAGCCATCAATTTTGGGGTTTCGACTTAGCACCACTATTATTCAAGTTTTTGCTAAATGCTTTTTAGATTAATAATACCATTAATAATAGCATTAATATTATTAATTCTAATACTAATAATACTTACTTTAATATTTCTAAGGTTTTAATAATTTTATTAATAATACTAATATTAATAATATTATTAATAATAGGGTTTTTTCTCAGTACTAACCTTAATAAATATAAGGTTTATATTGAATAATAATATTACCCTCTTCCTTAGTACTATATGTTTAGGGATTTCTCCTTAATAATTTTACTAATTTATTAATTTTAGGGTTTTAAGCCGACCTCTTAGTTTTCCCTTTCCTGACAAGATGATATTTATTGTTTCTCTTCTCATATTTTCTCCTTAGCTTTGTGTCTTGAATATGGATCCTAATATGAATCTGAAACATCAACAAACAATCTTTAATATTGTGGATTATCTGAACAACTCTAAGAATAGAGGAGTATTTGACATGTGTGAAGGAACTACAATTGAAATTGGCCAAATATGGAAAGAATTACAAGAAGAAGGAAAACAACTCATTGAGCTGGTCCTAATGAATTTGAGAACACCATTTGATGTGTTTGTTTCGACTTTCTTCACCAACTAGTAGGCACACAAGGAAGATCGTAAGGATTACACCTTTGAATATTTCTATGGTATTTTGATCACTGATTAGCACATATTGCTTGATGAAGGAAATCTTGGTGGTAAACATCAAGCCCACTTGCTCAAGGGAAAAGGAAAGTCGAATCACAAAGAAAGAGGACAGTTTGATACCCCTATACAAAGACCTAGATGCCTCAAACATAAACCTATAAAGGGAAAACAAATGCACCTTGTCAAATTCAAAAGAAGAGGAGTGTCAGTACTGTGGAAAGATTGGACATGTGGAAAAGGTATGCTACAAGAAGAGAGATGATTTAGAAGAGAAGGTTAAATGCCTTGAAGGAGACATGTCCGTTGTTCACCGACCCACTAATAACTTCACCTTCCAAGTCAAAACTTCTCAAGCCTTGTTATCTCATTATGCATAGAATGAAGGGGTATTTGACTCTGGGTGCACTCATCGCATGGCTAAGGATGCTTCCTTGTTCACCTACTTGAATGAAGTTGAGGAGAGGAATATTTTTGTTGTTGATTATTTTTCTCTCGATATTGTTGGTTAGGGTGATGTTTCCTATTAACATGGGGGAATTGTCAATGTATATCATGTACCAAACCTCAATGACAATTTTTCGTCTGCTTCTTTGTTCGATATTTGAAGAAAGGTCGGTTGATTTTCATCCGATGGTTTCTCGACCCAAAGGAAAGTTTGTATAAATTTTGTGACACGACTTGACCCAAATATGAATCGAATGCACTTGTTTCTCACACTAACGAAGGAATTCAAACTTGGCATGAACGACTCAGACACTTGAATTTTCAAATTTTGCGTTCAAAGACAACTCAAAATATGGTTGTTGGTTTACCTAAAGTCTTTCCCCCTGATAGAGTTTGTAAAGGATGTGTGCTTGGAAAGAATCATCAGGCACCTTTTGACTCTGACAAAGCATGGTGAGCACAAAACCTCCTGGATTTGGTTCATAGTGATATTTTATACATCAATCTACCTTCCCCAATAGGTGCAAGGTATATCTTTCCTTTCATTGACGATCTCTCTCGTTTCACTTGGGTTTACTTTTTGAAGAATAAGAATTTTGTCTTTGAAAAGTTCAAATAATTTAGAGCCTTTGCTGAAACGAAATGTGGATGACCCTTCAAGTGCCTAATATTAGACAATGGTGGTGAGTATGTCGATTGATATTTTGAAGAATACCTGGTTTGATGTGGTATTGAATGGCAGTAGTCAGTTCCTCATACACCTTATAAGAATGGCATTGCATTTTGCAAGAATCAGACATTAGTCAAAATGGTTAGATGTCTTTTGCAGGCCAAATATTTTCCTCCTCACTTCTGGGATGAAGTTGTCTATTGTGCAAACTATCTGCTCAATCCCATCTTGACTCAATCTATTCCTTTGGTGACTCCAATTGAACAATGGTGTGGAAGGAAGCCCTTATTCAGAAACCTTTGTGTGTTTGGATGTGTTTCTTGGGATAATATTTCCGATGATTGTAGAAATACATTGGATGCAAAGATTCGTTCTTGCATCATGATGGGCTACTCTAAAGAGTCTAAATCCTATCAACTATTTGATCCATTCAAACATAAAGTAATTATTAGAGGAAATGTATGGTTTGATGACAAGTTTTCTAGCATCAAGTTGTTGAATGCCTCCTTTGGATTGTTACAGGATGATCACTTTGATGTTGTTTACGACTCTGGTTCTCCTATTCTGTTTTTCATTTCCTCGAATGAACAATAAAACTCTATATCTTTTTTTACTAGAATGTTGACCTCTGCATCGATTGGTTCTTCAACATCTATTTCAAATGGTCCTCCATCTCTGTCAATTGAAATTGTTTCGAATTCTAATCAAAATTTTGTATGAACAAAAATTCATCTATATCTTGTCTACCCAGATGGGTTTCCAAGACCATTGAATATGTTGGACCTGATGTTTGTGATATTTATTAAAGACACCAAAATTGAATTCAAAAGAAACATGTCAGTATTTCATTGATGACTCGTGTACTTGAAACTTATGATCCTGTTACTTACTTAGATTCCCAAGGTCAACTTGAATGGGAACAAGTCATGCAGATAGAACTTGATTCTTTTTCGAAGAAGCACACTTGTGAATTAGTTCCCCTACCACAAGGAAGGAATGTTGTGAAGTGTCAATGGGTCTACAAGACCAAGTTTACCTATGAATGTGTTGTTAGATGTTGTTTAGCATCATAAAATGCGCTTGGTTATGAAGGTATTTTCTCAACAAGAAGGTATCGAATACACTGAGACCTTTTCCTCTATTGCAAAGATGAAATATGTTTGACTGATTCTTTCTCTTGCTTCTTGATCTGAATGGTAGATCCATCAGATGGATGTGAAGAGTGCTTTCCTTCATGGAGACCTTTTTGAAGATATTTTCATGGAACAACCTCCTATTTTTGTGGCATATTCTAACCTGGTTTGTTGACTCAATAAGTCTATTTATGGTTTGAAGCAAGCTCCTCGATCTTGGTATGCTAATATCGACAATTTCTTTCTTCGACTTGGTTTCAAACATTGTGAATCTGATCAAAGATTATATGTACTTCATACAAATGGAAACAATTTGATTGTTTTTGTATATGTTGATGACCTTGTCATCACTGGAAATAATGTTGATCTCATTCTTATATTGAAATAGAAACTTGTTGATCCCTTTGACATGACAGATCTTGGTACTCTACATTATTTTTTGGGTCATCAAGTATTACCACTATGTGATGGTTTTTTCATTTTTTGATATAAATATGTAATGGATCTTTTGAAATGTTTCAAGATGGCATATTGTAATCCCTGTACTACTCCTTTTCAATCTAGAGTAAAGATGAATAAAACTTTTCAAACTCCCAAAGTTGATGCTACACTCTATTGGCAATTGGTCAACAATATAATTTATCTTACTCATAGTCAACCTGATATTTCCTTCGTTGTTAGTGTGGTTTCTCGGTTTATGCAAGACCGCAGAGAAAGATTCTGGAAAACAATCAAATGAATTTTCTATTATCTCAAGGGTACCACTCATTTTTGTACCAAGTATCATTGAAGTTTAGATTCATTGGTCGACTTCACCGACTCCGATTGGGCCGATAACATCGATGATCAAAATTCCACTTTTGGATATGTGTTTTGCTTCAATACTGGACTGTTGGTTTGGTTGTGCAAGAAACATAAGGTAGTTTCCTAATCTAGGTGGATATTAGTGGCCATCCACCTATTCCAACTAGCTCATCTTGACAGTTTTTGGTTCAACACGTTTCTCTGTAATGATGACATTTCTTTATAATTGTGGGTTTTTCACTTTCGAGGCTATCCTGGAGCCCTACACAACATCTAGGTGGATATTGGTAGCTTCCCACCTATTCCAACTGACTTATTTTGTAATTTTTCATGTTAGTAGATCTTTCTGTACTTCGAGGGCCGTTTTGGGGCCCTAAACAATGTTTTTTTGGCTTGCCACAGTCAAACTATAGACGAAGTTAGAGTTTGATGGCATAATGTGTATTTATCGAAAAAACCTTTCCAATGGGCTATCACATGACTAAAAAAAAGGTCATATGAAAAAGTTACGACATCAGGAAGTTGAGGTACCAACTTACCCATCGGGGCCCACATAACTTTTGGTGATTCATCTCTTAGGGTTAGGTTTTTGGATGTCTAGGGTTTTGGAATTCATGAGTAATGTTAAAAAGGTATCTAGAGCCTCATTGTAATCACTCTTCTCAAACGAATGTGTGTAGCAACCACATCTCTTCTCAGAGATAACTACCACCATTCAAGCAAGTTGTTTTCAATTATGCAGTTTTATAGTTTCAACCTATTTTCTTTACTCAATAGAAGTTATTGTTCATTGGATATTTATTGTTGGTCTCTGTATATCTATGTTATTGTATTCAATTTGTTATTTATTTATTTCCACTCATAAATCCATATCAGTGGTATCAAAGTGGTATGCTCCTCATTTGTTTTTCTTTGTGCATGTCCCCAATAAGATCTGGGTGCAAGAAGTTGGGACTCGAACTAGTTGAGCCTTTGCAAGATCATCCACGCAAAGACTGACAATAAGTCATGGGGGATGGGAATAAATGTGATGGAGCATCATATTCTTTTAAACATTTTGCTCGAGGAATCCCTTGCGCGACAAAAGAATGAAATGATTGACAACTTTGCACAGATCCTTTGGCGACTGCCTATAGGAGACACATCTTCATCAAGAGGCCACAAAACCCCTTTCAAGGTACAAGTAAATTTTTATATTCCACTATTTTAAGGACCGATATATGTAGATGTTGTAGATAAATGGTTGAATCTACTCGAAGAGTATTTTTTGGTCCACAATATTTCTGATAGGGAAAATAATACTTTTGCACTCCTCAAAGTCGTCCCCCATGTTAAGGATTGGTGGGATACTTACTATGAGCAAATGGCCACAGAGGAATCTGAAATATTTTTGGTCTCCCCCACATGTGATTCCTTCAGGGACTCCATTAAAGAACAATACTAACCTGTTGGAAGCTACGAGGACCAATACACAAGATGGACCATGCTGCGTCAGGAAAGAGACCTGATAGTACTAGATTTCGCCAATATTTTACATACCCTGCACACCAAATTGGGTATCAAAGACTCTGAATGAAATCTGGTGCTCAAATACCGCGACTATCTTCATATATACATTCAAACAAAAATGGATTTTCTGGACATCACATCATTAGGTGCGACTTATAGATATGATGTCAATATTGAGCAAAAAATTAAGTAGAAGAGGTAAGAGTTTGGATCTGCAAACTTCTCATAGCTAAAGCAGGGAAAAGGTGGCCCCAACCCACAAAAAAAGGGACTGAGAAAATATGGCCACTCTCAAGACAACCAGTCCAAGACGCAACCCAAGAAGGGTAATGAGAAGTCGAAGAAGGATGAAATTTCTAGTTCAACAAGTTTCTCTGTAATGATGAAATTTCTTTGTAATTGTGGGTGCTGCACTTCTGGGGCTGTCCTAAATCCCTACACACCATCTAGGTGGATATTGGTGACCACACACCTATTCCAACTGGCTTATTTTGGAAGTTTTCATGTCAGTACATCTTTCTGTACTTCCAGGGCCATTTTGGGGCCCTAAATGATGTTTTTTTTAGCTTTCCACGGTCAAACTATTTATGGAGTTCGAGTTTGATGGCATAATTTATATTTCTTGAAAATACCTTTCCAACGAGCTATCACCTGCCTAAAATGGCAGTCGTATGCAAAATTTATGACCCCAGGAAGTTGAGGTACCAACTTACCCATCAGGGCCCACATAACTTTTGGCGTTTCATCTCCTAGGGTTAGGTTTTTGGATGTCTAGGGTTTTGGAATTCATGATTAATGTTAAAAAGGCCTCTGGAGCCTCATTTTAATAATTATTCTTAGACAAATCCACGTAGCAACCACATCTATTCCCAGAGATAACTACCACCATTCGAGCAAGTTGTTTTTTAGTTTTGTAGTTTTACAGTTTCAACCTATTTTCTTTATTAAATAGAAGTTATTGTTCACTGGATATTTGTTGTTGTTCTCTGTATCTCTATGTTATTGTATTCAATATGTTATTTATTGTTCCGCTCATAAATCTGGATCATTTCCTTATCGACTATAGAAGCCGAATATCGTGGCACCAGTCATGAAGGTACATAGGTAGTCTGGATTCGCCAACTTCTAGGTGAACTTTGATTTCCTATTTATACCTCGACTACAATCTACTGTGACAATAAGAGTGCCATTAAAGTTGTTGACAACCTTATTTCCCATAGTAAGATGAAGTATGTTAAGCTCCATCCTCACTATTTGAGAAAATTGGTTCATGGGAATGTTGTCTCTCTTGTCTATTGTAGAATAGATGATTAGGTAGTTGATATGTAATGTACCTCAAATTTGACACACACACACACACACACACACACACACACACACACACACACACACACATATATATATATATGGGTTATGTGTTATACGGTGGAATTTGCACAATTGGGAAAAGATTTCTATAGTTTACAAATTTAATGTTATAGACTTGCACGCAAGCATGAATAATCAAATATTAAAAGGGAAAGTTGGGACTCAAATCCTAAATGTACATTTCTATATAGGTGGATATGTGTATATGTATTTAATACCTATGTGTAAAAATATATGTGTTGAAGAAAGGTGTTAGAAATTTTGGAGAGCCTCTTATATAAAGTTTTAAGTTAGTCTGGTGTAGGATTGTCCTCATGTGATAGGCAGAATATAAATCTATAATCATAATGAACATTACCACCCCTTTGTTATGAAGCACTAATCTCCATTTTAGCTTAAAAGCTTCATAACAAAGGGGTGGTAATGTTCATTATGATTATAGATTTATATTCTGCCTATCACATGAGGACAATCCTACACCAGACTAACTTAAAAATTTATATAAGAGGCTCTCCAAAATTTCTAACACCTTTCTTCAACACATATATTTTTACACATAGGTATTAAATACATATACACATATCCACCTATATAGAAATGTACATTTAGGATTTGAGTCCCAACTTTCCCTTTTAATATTTGATTATTCATGCTTGCGTGCAAGTCTATAACATTAAATTTGTAAACTATAGAAATCTTTTCCCAATTGTGAAAATTCCACCGTATAACACATAACCCATAATAACCTAGGCATACATTAATATCGTGGTACTTGTTTAAGCTAGGATTAATACTAGGGGTTAAGCGATTAGCACAAGGGACATGGTTATGATTCGGTGGACCACAAGCTAACTAACAGTGTTCAGGTAGTTATTGGGCTATGGTTAAGTGTCAAACCATAACCAGAATGACCAAAAGAGCATGGTCTAAATCTAACTCGTCTACACTTAATCCTCCTCCATTACTGAGATTAAGTAAGATGGTAGGAGCAAACTGGCAAGTCTTAAAGACTCTTCTTGCGATATTAAATAGAGGTCTAGTGGCGTATGCCCAGGGTTAATGTTCGGCCTCCCTGACCAATGTGATTTCACCACCTTAGACCGATCACATGGACTCAACCCGTATCCTTTACTCACCCATTACTCGTACTTTCAGGAAATTTTTCCAGTATTGTTTCCTTTTCACACCCAAATATTGTGTAAACATAGGATTCGACCATATGACCTCTATTACTCTCGGCCCAAATGAAAAATCAACCATGGGATATTGGACTCTCGTCGATGCCGGAGTGCCTTCAGAGACCCTGGTTAGAGACTTTGAAAGGTAAGCATATTTTATGCTTGTTATTTTCTTTAACCTGCAAAGTTACCTTGTCTAGAAGTATACATAGATTTTACCTGTATCTTCTCGAATGTTTGAAACTTTGGTAATTTCTTAAAACTTTCTGTAAGGTCCTTGAAGTTAGGATTTGATTGAGGTTGGCTCTGTCATTTCATAATTTCTTTTTCTTTCGCCCTCCATCTGGAAAGTAATGAGGAATTTTCTTTTTCGAACCTTGAGTGATTTAATATTAGAAGGTTCTTTGTGTACTAGCACCATGGCCAAAGCTGTAACTCTGTGTTTAGACAAAAGAAAGTCATACGAGGGTTCTTCGTCGAGCTTGGGGTTCGACTCTCCCCTATATAACCAGTCATTTTCTACCGGTCATTATTTAATTTTCTATATGAGTAGGTCATATTTTCAAAGTATTGAATCTTTATAGTTCCTCAACCTTCCCATAAGGAGTCATGGCATACTAGGTTCTCCCTTGAAATCTTTACTGTAAGATAAAATAGTTGTTCTTTAATATTCAAAGATTAGGGATATCTACAAGAGTTCTAAATTTTGGCTCAAGCGTTCAAGAGATGTGATGGTTTCACTGTGCGACATTACCTCACAGAGTCTTTAACGAATTTTCCTGGTAGGGTTATTCCATAAGCATTCCACGATACTTGGCTTTCCAGGAACTAGAGGGTTTTCGTCTTGTCTTTGTCGATAGGGTTTTCTAAGCACCTCAAACCCTATTGATTATCGTTTGTTTATTATTGTCGGCTGTCCAAACATAGCAGTTATTACAGTGGCAAGGGTGAAGTCTCATGCTTGCAACAGTTCAATAATTTTATACTATTTTGCTAGTGTAGGATCTCTGTATGATTTTAAATCATTTTAAATTTACAGTTCCTTATAAGTTTTCTTTTGATTGTTAACAAATTGATTGCATCAATCTAATGATGGGACCACCTGGTGTTTTTCAAGGTACCCATCGGTTCGACCTCAACCCACTTTCCCTTTCATTCTATGGGCATCCTCCTCAACCGCGCGGTGATATGTCCGATTCAGACAGTAAGTTAAGTGATGATGCATATTCATGGATATCAAGTTTTCTGTAGCATAATGGTTGTCCTATATTTTATTTAATACAATATTTTTAAGAGTTCTAATGGTTTCTCGTTCTCATTACTGTTTGTACTTCCTTGTAGGGGTTGCTTGCTCACAAGTCTTTAGACTCAGAGTCGTTCCCTGTAACAAAAAAGGTATTCAGGTTCTATAGTAGCGCTTCAACTTATTACAGCTTTTACTGAGTGCTTCAATTTGTATAAATTCATCGTGAGTAGAGGTGCCATATTTTTATGGTGCGTGATTTAATTATATACTTGGGTTTCTTAACGAGAAGGCCCTAAGGGATGAACCCTTAACTTTGTAACGAATAATTAAGGTCGATTTTAGTAAATGCGACCAATCGATCCATTTCTTGTTGGCACATTGATTAAGATATATTTAGGGTTTTAGGCTGGATAAATGTTCTTGGTTATTGTTGAATACGTGAATGCTTATTACAATTAATTTCCAGGTTGCAAGTCTATGATAAATTCAAAAAATTGTGCATATTGTTTTAATTTTCTAGAACTTGTCATCGGAATCAACAATTTTATTCAGTTCTTTCATTTCAATGATGTCAGGCTATTATAATTTTGTGTTAACAGAGCTTGAGAAATTCCCAGATATATGTAAATCTATTTACGGGGTTCCAAAATAGTCTCTTACAATTATATATATATAATATATATATATATATATATATATATATATATATATATATATATATACTGTAGTTTTCCTGTAGTGCAAATCCTGCAATTCACATGCTTATTTCTCTCTCTCTCACACACACACACACACACACACACACACACACACACACACACACACACACACACACACACACACATATAGGTACTCGTATGCAGAGTTATCTCCTATTACACTATAACCATTTACAACAGTAGTTTCAATTAGACAGGGTACTTCCTGCAAAACAAAGATAACTCATAGGGAGATATATGCATGTGTATTATATTCGAGATACCAACTTTATCTATAATGAGGATTACTAATAGAAATATCAAATATACCACATACATTGAACTTGCAGCAAGATTCCTAACATAATTAATGGAGTAGGATCCACAAAATTACAGTTACAGTTTTCTTCAAAATTAAATAAAAGAACATCTCGTATATATATCTAAATCAGATAAAATTCCCATCAAAAAATAATTCATCATGATATGTAGGAAGAGAAGGAGAAAGTAGACATATCTGAGCAAAGTTTCCAAATAACAAATGGAACAACCACATTCCTCCCAACCTTAGAGCAGGACATCCAATTCACTTGTCCTATTCACCCCCTAGCCTGACCATGAGTCCATGAGGGATAACTCGGAATTCCTCCTCAGCAAATGGCTTTCAACTTCAACAATATTCTCCTTGCCTCACACTCAGCAAGTAGTGTTCATAACAACAATAAATCAATAATATTTCCCTAGCATACTAGGCAACGTCTTGCCTCCTCACATATGCTATATATCCAAAAAATTGTTTTTGCCTAGGTCTTTTCCCTCCCTTCGTAATTTTCGCAGTTTTCCAAATCCCTGATTTTCAGGGGCTGCCAATGGCCAAATTCTTGATTTTCCACTTGTAACAATCAACCCCGAGTTAGTTCCAACATGTTCCCCACTCATGGAGTGATGGTCAGCTGATTTTAACATGGCTGTTCCATTTGTCCTCCTGCAATAATTATAAAATATTTTGTTTTCATACAAGTGTCATAGTCAAATAGTTAGTTGGGTCAAATCATATCTCTACCCAACAGTCATAATCATTAATTAGAATTTACCAAAAACAGAATAATTTTCCTAACAAATTTCAGATTCAAAAATAATTTATTTTTGGGCAGGGATGATTTTAAGGATGGAAATTTATTTTAAAATGTGGAAACCTTGGCGAATATTACTAATCCTTCATATGCCAAGTATAAATGTTTGGCGATATTTTTGTAAAAATATTCAAATTTCTAAGGTTTTTATATAGTTTTTATAAAATTTTGGTGATTTTTAAGGTAAAATAATTTTATCCTATAGAATTTGGGCGAATCATTTTTAAAACAACGAATCTCTTTTTTGGAAAAACCATGGAAAATTAGCCCATGAGCGAAATTTAGCCCCTAAAATCATCCCTATTTTTGGGGATGTCACATCCTTTCCCCCTTCAATAAAACATTGTCCTTAGTGTTCGTTACTTTCTTGGAACATGATTGGATGAGATTTCCACAGATATCCCTCCAACTCCCAAGTGGCCTCCTCAGAACTAAAGTGCTTCCATTGCACCTTTACCTAAGCGACGACTCTATTTCGAAGTGTTATTTCTCTCCGTTCCAGATGTGCAGGGGTTCTGCTTGCAACTCGCCTTCTGGTTCCACCCGCACCAAGATCCAATCGATCATGTGAGTAGGCTCATGAACATACTTTTTCAACAAAGAAACATGAAATACATTATGAATTTTTAGATTAGCTGGAAGTGCAAGTTGGTATGCTACGAGTGCAATTCAAGCTAGTATCTCGAAGGGCCCACAAAACCTGGGTGCCAACTTGGCGTAATTCCCTAGCTTTAGTGAACTCTTATGGGCTTTGACTTTTAAGTAAACATGATCTCCCACTTGAAATTCCAAGTGTCTTCTTTTCTGGTCCGCATAACTTTTCTGTCTGTCCTGTGCCTCCTTTAATTTTTGTTGTACCTTTCTTACTGTAATTTCCATTTCTTGGAGCATCTCTGGTCCAACCATGAGTCTGTCAACTGGGTTGTCCTAGGTAATTGGTGTCGTACACTTTCTGTCATACAATACCTCGAAGGGGCTCAATTTAGCCGAAGTTTGGTACCCATTGTTATATGCAAATTCTACCAAGTGTAGGTAGTCTTCCCACTTGCTTGGTTTTGATCTTACGTACATGCAGAGCATATCCTCTACGATTTGGTTCATTCTTTTGGTCTTTCCATCTATTTGTGGATGATAACTCATGCTGAAATTCAAATTAGTATTTATCCCTGCAAACAATTCTTTCCAAAAAGAGGATGTAAATTTTACATCTCTATCCGAAATCACCATTTTAGGAATACCATGCAGTCTAAAAATTTCTTTCATAAATATTTCAGCGATGTTTATAGATTTAAAAGTAGACTTTATAGGAATAAAGTGTGTAGTCTTACTAAGTTTATCGATTACAACCATAATAGAATCATTCTGCTTCCGAGTTTTAGGAAAACCTGTAATAAAGTCTAGCGATATGGTATCCCATTTCCATTCCGGTACTGGTAAGGGTTGTAATAGGCTGGTTGGATGCTGGTGTTCGACCTTTACCTGCTGACAATCTTGGAACTTAGCCAAGTATTCTGTTGTTTCGCCCTTCATATTAGGCCAATAAAATAATTTTCTAAGTGTTGTTTTCGTTTTCTGGTATCCTGGATGACCAGAATACGGTTTCTTGTACACTTCATCCAAAACTGTTATCTTTAACTCCACCGAATTTGGTATGTAAAGTCTATTTTTAAATTGTAATAGGCCATTTTTATCGATACCCAGATCTGGTTTGTCTGAGGTTGCTTTCGTGTTTTGTAATTTTGCCACTATCTTAGTGTAATTTTTGTCATTAATACCTACAGTCCTTATTCTCTGTTCCAGATCACTTTCTACCCTGCTGACATTTATTTCAAATAACCCATGGACTCTTCTGCTTAAAGCATCTGCTACCTTATTTTCCTTACCCTTGATATGTCTTACCTCAAAGTCAAATTCGCTCAAGAAGGATAGCCACCTTGCTTTCCTTGCATTAAGATCTGGCTGACTAAACAAATATTTCACACTGCTATTATTTGTCAGTAATAAAAACTTTTTTCCCATTATGTAGTGTCGCCACATTTTCAAGGCGTGTATTACCATGACCAATTCTAGGTCATGAGTGATGTAGTTTAACTCATGCTCCTTTAATTTATGGGACTCATAACAAATAACGTGTCCTTCCTGAGTTAGGACACCACTTAATCCTTCTTTACTCGCATCTACACAAACAGTGAAGTCTTTGTCTGGATCTGCTACTTTTAAAATGGGTGCGGTCGTTAATAATTCCTTTAACTTATAAAAACTGTCTTGACATTTCTGTGACCAGTTAAACTTGGTTCCCTTCTTTTGTAGTGATGTGACAGGGTATGCAATTTTGCAGAATCCCTCTATAAATTTGCGGTAATATCTAGTGATTCTCATGAATGACCGGATATCCACTATGACGCCTACCTGCCCTCAGCGGCCCGGTCGCCTTCACCAGGACCTTCAACAACTCGGCCCGAAGAGTTAATACTCTTCCGACTCCCCTCGGGAGCCTTTGTTCCCACAGGATACTCCTTCTCGGAACTGCTCTTCGCGTATCGGGAGATCGGGTCTCGCGATATCGCGAGGCTTGCGACACTGCCTTCGGGCTATCGAACACCGAAATCCCGATCCCCGATGGTCAAACGGTCAATACTTCGGATTCGGCTTTCCCCTATCGGGGTATCGCAATCTGCGATGTCACTGCCTTGTGCCTCTAAAACCCGAGTACCGAATCGCCGATCTCTTGCTCAACGCCACCTGTACTCCACTTATTCCCTGGGGTCCCACACTGCCACGTCAATCTCGGGATTTCGCGGATCGCGGATCCACGACGCAAAGTTACCTTGCTGTTGGAAAACCCGACTGCCGAAACTCCGAAACTTCGGGTTCGTGCCACCTGTCCCTTCAGCGATCGACGACTCCTGCTAAGTCGGGAAATCGCTATTCATAATTTTGACGTGCCTGCAACACTTGCGCTCTCCAACCCCGATATGCCGATGTGCGACGGCAAATGACTTCCTCTCAACACCAGCGAGTTAGTCTCCTCGCAACTCCTCGGTGATCCAACGATCAACGGTGCTTCGCGACTTCTCACCTCAAAACAAAGTCGTCGATTCTCTTCCTCTTGAAGAGGTTCTCCCCTTCGCCACCTTTGTCCTGTATGAACTCCACTTGGTTTTGTTTCCACAATGAAACAAGGAGTTATCCCTCCTGAGCTTTTACTAACTCAGACTTCTCCAGAGATTTCTCGAACAAGCTCCCTGTGCTCGATCTTCAACCACTTCCAACAGTGATGAAGTCTTCTGGGTCCTGTGCATTCAACCTCGCAACAGCCTCGCCCTTTCCTTCTCAGACTTGCTACTGAGACTCCACGTCCAACCTGCACTCACCTGCAAGGTTTGAACAACCCAAACCGGCTCAAGGAAAAAGAGAACAAAAATTCAACTGCTTAGCCTCCTCGACGCACTCTATGCAGAGGTATTCGACTGCACTCGATGCAGGAATCTCCTGGCCTAAGCAGAGGAACAATTGAAACTCATTCCCTCAGGTTACGAACCTGATACGCAATCACATATGCAGCGTATAAAAGATAAGCATAAAAGGAAGCAAACATGCAAAGGCATAATATCAACAACACACAGAGCTCAAACACATCCATGGAATTGAATCAAAGCTTTTCTATTAATTCAATATCTGTACATGGAGTTTCTACACAAGCTCTCTGCTCTGCTCTCTTCTTGCTTTCAATTGATAATGCTTATGTTACAATGATACAAGGGAGGGTGTCTATACTCTGTTTTTCCCTCTCGAAAGGTGACTGTCTAATCTACAATAAATTTCTATCTAACAGCCTTAATAGTCTTAAATGCCTTCCTATATATAACATAATACAAGTGCGCTCGGCTTTGAATTCCCTTAGTTAAATGGCGGCGCAACAATACTAAGGTAGGTTTCAAAATTTGAGGTTCGCTGGCTTGTCCAGCTGTATGTTCTCTTCCCACGCGTTGGCTCGCTTGGTAGGTGAGCGATGCTCCTGCATCATATACTCCTCGGCTCAAAAGATTTCATGGGCTCCTGTATAGTCTTCCCATGCTTCAAAATCACTGCTTCTGTCTCCCAGCTGGCATCCTCCACTGGGTGATCTTTCCATTTCACCAGGTATTCAAAATACTGCTTTCTCCTAGTTTTCCTGCTTACTCTTTTATCCAATATGCACTCCATCTACGGCGTCTGTGCAACTGGTAGTTGTTTCTGCCACTGGATGACTGGTTCATCAGTTCCAGTTTCTGCGTCTCCAGCCCTGTAGGGGTATAAATCCGAAATGTTGAAAATCAAAGATATCCCGATGCCTTCCGGCAAATCAAGCTCATATGCATTCTCGCCATACTTCTTCAGGATTTTGCATGGTCCAATATTTTTCATCTTGAGCTTGTTATATGTTCCCCTTGGGAACCTTTCTTTTCTCAGGTGCGCCAGAACCATATCCCCAACTTCGAACTGAAGCTGCCTCTTTCTCTGGTTGGCTCTGCGCTTATACTCTTGATTCGTCTTTTGCAATCGCTGCTTCACCTCCGCGTGAAGTTCTTTCATCGCCTCAGCGAATTCTTCAGCCCTGGCACTGCTAGTCTCAGCCTGTTCTGGCTCCCTGAGCTCAGAAACTCCTCTCGGTTGTGTCCCATACAAAATCTGAAATGGGCTCTTACCTGTACTCCGATTCACCGAATCGTTGTACGCAAATTCGGCCTGTGGTAAGATCTGATCCCAGCTACTGTGATGCTCCGTCACCAGGCTCCTCAACAGATCCCCCAAGATATTGTTGACCACTTCTGTCTGCCCATCTGTCTGCGGATGGTAGGCAGAACTGAATGCCAAATCTGTTCCCAGCTTCTTCCATAGTGTCCTCCAAAAATGACCTGTGAACTTCGTATCCCGATCCGAGACTATGCTTCTCGGTAATCCATGCAATCTTACAATCTCTTTGAAAAATAAATTGGCGATGTGGGTTGCATTGCTCGTCTTATGGCACGGAATGAAATGCGCCATCTTCGAGAATCTGTCCACCACTACAAAAATGGAATCAACTCCTCGCTGCGTTCTCGGTAATCCCAGAACAAAATCCATGCTGATGGCCTCCCATGGCCTTTCGGGTATAGGTAACGGCTGATAGAACTCTGTGTTCTGTTTCCTGCCCTTCGCGTGTTGACAAATTCAGCAACGGTCAACAAACCTCTTCACATCTGCGCGCATTCCTGGCCAGAAATATGATTCGCTCAGCTTGGCGAATGTCTTGTCATGTCCGAAATGACCTGCTAGGCCTCCACTGTGCTTTTCCTTCACCAAATTCTCTCTCATAGAGCAATCTGGAATGCACAATTGATTTCCCCGAAACAGTAATCCATCCTGGACCAGGTAGTCAATCCACGGACTCCTATCCCTGAGAACTGGGTTCTTGGCTGCCTCGTATGCCTCGCCAAAGTCTGCGTCATCTGCATACATATCCTTCAAATTTTCAAAACCCAAGGTTTTGACTCTAAACTCCTGCAGCAGCAAGCATTTCCTGCTCAAAGCATCAGCCACCTTGTTCGCAGTCCCCGAAATGTGCTTGATCACAAATGTGAAATTCTGCATGTATTCCACCCACTTCGCATGCTTCTGATTCAGCTTCTCCTGCTGACTCACGAACTGCAATGCGTGGTTATCGCTATACAAAACGAATTCCTTGGGTATCAAGTAATGCCTCCACTTTTTCAATGCCTGTATGATGGCATAGAACTCTTTATCATATGTGGAGTATTTCAGCTTAGCATCATCCAGCTTCTCGCTGTAATATGCTACAGGCCTGTTATCCTGACTCAAAACCCCTCCAACAGCATACCCACTAGCGTCACATTTCACCTGGAAGGTTTTCCGAAAATCTGGCAGCACCAACACTGGCTGCTCAGTTATCTTCCGCTTCAACAGATTGAAGATTCTCTCAGCCTCGGCTGTCCACTAGAAAACTTTATGCCGCTTTTTCACAGTGTCCATCATTGCAGCACTGATTCCGCTGAAATTCTGAATAAATTTCCTGTAGAAGCTTGCCAACCCATGAAAGCTCCTCACCTCAAAAACATTCCTCGGCGATGGCCAATTGCTGATTACGTTCACCTTCTCAGGATCCATCTTCAATTCATTTGTCGAAATAATGAACCCCATATATGTGAGTTCCGTCTGCATAAACGAGCATTTTTTAAAATTGATCAGCAGCTTCTCCTGCTGTAACCTTCTCATCAGAATGGCCAAATGCCTCAAGTGCTCAGCTCTAGTCTTGTTGAAAATTAAAATATCATCCAGGTACACCACCACAAATTTGCCAATGAATTCCCACAGGACTTCATTCATCAGCCTCATAAAAGTGTTGGGTGCATTTGTCAAGCCAAACGGCATGACCAGCCATTCGTACAAACCCTCGTTTGTTTTGAATGTTGTTTTCCACTCATCTCCCTCTCTCATCCGGATCTGATGATATCCGCTCTTGAGGTCTATCTTGGAGAAGTAATTTTCCCCACTCAGGCAATCCATCAAGTCGTCCATTCTCGGCAATGGGAACCTGTACCTGATGGTGATCTTATTGATCGCCCTGGAGTCTGTACACATCCTCCAGCCTCCATCCTTCTTTGGACTCAGTACTGTCGGAACAACACATGGACTCAGACTCTCCCTCACTAGTCCCTTATCCTGCAGATCATGTACCTGCCTTCTGACTTCCTCATTCTCCTGAGGTGTCAACCTGTACGCTGCCTTATTTGGAAAACTTGCTCCGGGTATGAGGTCAATGTGGTGACTCACACTCCTCATCGGTGGCAACGAACGAGGTAGTTCGTCCACAATGATGTCAGCAAACTCTCCCAGCAGTTGCTGAATCTCCTCTGGCAAGTCATCCACTCTTATGCTTGTCAGGACAATTCTCGGCTTCCTGACAATAAAGAACTGTGGATCCTCATTCTTCTCCAACTCTATGAGAAGTTCCTTCCCACTCATGAGAAGTATAGTACTGCTCACTCCCGGCTTTACTTCTTTATCTTTTATCGGAAGCAACCTATGGAGTCTCCCATCCTTTTCCAAGGTGTAGGTGTTCATCCTCCCATCATGAACAACATTTCTATCAAAATTCCATGGTCTCCCCAATAATACATGACAGACATCCATGGGAATGACATCACACAAGATTTCGTCTCTATATTCACCCATTTTAAAATTTACCAAGCATTGTTTTGTAACACATACCTGGTGTCCTTTCTGCAGCCATGTCACTTTGTAAGGACTCGGGTGCTTGTTCGTCTTCATATCCAGCTTCTCCACCATCTCGGTCGAAACGAGATTGTCGGTGCTCCCACTGTCCACTATAACCTTGCATTTCCAGCCCTTGGTCTTACAAGTCGTTCGGAACAGTCGGCATATTTGAGCTGTGTCCTCCACCTTCTTCTCAAGTTTCAAAAGGACTTTATGCACTGTTAGTGACTTCCCACTTCCAGTGTCTTCATCCTCCACATCACGCTTCTGCGCCTCTGCAACGTGAGTTTTTCCTCCGTCCATTTTCCTCTCTGGACAGTCCACTGCTTTATGACCATCTTTACCACACGTGAAACATGTGATAACTCCTCCACGGCCTCTTCCTCTACCTCGGGTATGAGGAAAAGTATTTGCATCAGCATATCCTCCTTGCTGATCATCTTGCTGTCTCCTCGGCTCAAAATTTTGCTGCCTCTGTTGTGAGGTTCCACCTCTTTCAGCTCTACCTTGAGGCCTCTTCCAATCCTCCTTAGGCTTTTGGAAGTCTTTCTGGGCAACTGCCTTGCCTCTAGGCTGGCTTCTGCCTCGGCCTCGCTGACTTTGCTTGCAGCTCAACTTCTCTTCGGTTTTCAGAGCCATATGGTACGCATCCTCAACTGTTCGGATGGTCAGCATACTCAATTCATCCTGAATGTCATACCTCAACCCATTCAGATATCTCGCCACCTTTTCGTCATCACTCTCCCGATGACCAACTCGAATGTTGAGCCTGTAGAACTCCTCGGTGTACTCTTTCACCGTCATCAACTTCTGCCTCAGGTTCTGCATGCGCCTGAACAGAGTGATCTGGTAGTCTCTCAGAATGAACTTCGCCTTCATCTTGGCGATCATCCTGTCCCAGCTCTTGATCTTCTGTTTTCCTTTGGAATGTCTGTCTGCCTGCAGCTCGTCCCACCATAAGGCTGCATGTCCTTTCAGCTTTGTGACGGCATGCCTTACTTTCTTATCCTCTTCGATATCCTCATAATCGAAGTAGGTGTCGAGTGCTCGGATCCAATCCAGCAACTCCTCTGTGTTTAGAATTCCCTCATAGACGGGAATCTCCATCTTCGTCTTCGAGCTCATCCTCGAAATGGCTTTGATTAACCTCTCTGTCGAGGCATCTTCTGCTGAGACCTCTTCTTGGTCATGTCCAGCCTCCTCTTCAATCTCGGGATCGCTGAACTCCCCTGCGTCGGCTCCATGCCTCTGGGTGGTCTCCATATCTTCGAGTCTCGCCCTGAGATCTCGTATTTGACGCTCCATTTCTGGATTCCCTGCTTGCCTGCCCCTTCTTCGGACATCCCTGTCCTCACGATCAGGAGACTGCCTCTCTCTTCTGGGTGGCATTTTGAAATCTGCTTCTCTCTGCTACCTGAACAAAGAGAACTCCACAACCTTGCTCTGATACCACTTTGACGCCTACCTTCCCTCAGCGGCCCGGTCGCCTTCACCAGAACCTTCAACAACTCGGCCCGAAGAGTTAATACTCTTCCGACTCCCCTCGGGAGCCTTTGTTCCCACAGGATACTCCTTCTCGGAACTGCTCTTCGCATATCGGGAGATCGGGTCTCGCGATATCGCGAGGCTTGCGACACTGCCTTTGGGATATTGAACACCGAAATCCTGATCCCCGATGGTCAAACGGTCAATACTTCGGATTCGGCTTTCCCCTATCGGGGTATCGCAATCTGCGATGTCACTGCCTTGTGCTTCTAAACCCCGAGTACCGAATCGCCGATCTCTTGCTCAACACCACCTGTACTCCACTTATTCCCTGGGGTCCCACACTGCCACGTCAATCTCGGGATTTCGTGAATCGCGGATCCACGACGCAAAGTTTCCTTGTTGTTGGAAAACTCGACTGCCGAAACTCCGAAACTTCGGGTTCGTGCCACCTGTCCCTTCAGCGATCGACGGCTCCTGCTAAGTTGGGAAATCGCTATTCGTAATTTTGACGTGCCTGCAACACTTGCGCTCTCCAACCCCGATATGCCGATGTGCGACAACAAATGACTTCCTCTCAACACCAGCGAGTTAGTCTCCTCGCAACTCCTCGGTGATCCAACGATCAACGGTGCTTCGCGACTTCTCACCTCAAAACAAAGTCGTCGATTCTCTTCCTCTTGAAGAGGTTCTCCCCTTCGCCACCTTTGTCCTGTATGAACTCCACTYGGTTWTGTTTCCACAATGAAACAAGGAGTTATCCCTCCTGAGCTTTTACTAACTCAGACTTCTCCAGAGATTTCTCGAACAAGCTCCCTGTGCTCGATCTTCAACCACTTCCAACAGTGATGAAGTCTTCTGGGTCCTGTGCATTCAACCTCGCAACAGCCTCGCCCTTTCCTTCTCAGACTTGCTACTGAGACTCCACATCCAACTTGCACTCACCTGCAAGGTTTGAACAACCCAAACCGGCTCAAGGCAAAAGAGAACAAAAATTCAACTGCTTAGCCTCCTCGACGCACTCTATGCGGAGGTATTCGACTGCACTCGATGCAGGAATCTCCTGGCCTAAGAAGAGGAACAATTGAAACTCATTCCCTCAGGTTACGAACCTGATACGCAATCACATATGAAGCATATAAAAGATAAGCATAAAAGGAAGCAAACATGCAAAGGCATAATATCAACAACACACAGAGATCAAACACATCCATGGAATTGAATCAAAGCTTTTCTATTAATTCAATATCTGTACATGGAGTTTCTACACAAGCTCTCTGCTCTGCTCTCTTCTTGCTCTCAATTGATAATGCTTATGTTACAATGATACAAGGGAGGGTGTCTATACTCTGTTTTTCCCTCTCGAAAGGTGACTGTCTAATCTACAATAAATTTCTATCTAACAGCCTTAATAGTCTTAAATGCCTTCCTATCTATAACATAATACAAGTGTGCTCGACTTTGAATGCCCTTAGTTAAATGGCGGCGCAACAATACTAAGGTAGGTTTCAAAATTTGAGGTTCGCTGGCTTGTCCAGCTGTATGTTCTCTTCCCACGCTTTGGCTCGCTTGGTAGGTGAGCGATGCTCCTGCATCACACTACATCTTTAGGTACCGACCATTCCATGATGGATCTTATTTTCTCAGTGTCGACTGCAATGCCTTTTGCAGAAATTATATGTCCTAGGTATTGTATTTTCTTTTGATAAAAATCACACTTATCGAATTTGGCATACAGTTTGTGCTTCCTCAAGGTTCACATAACTATCCTTAAGTGTTCTTCGTGTTCTTCTGTTGTTTTAGAATAAACCAGAATATCGTCGATAAATACCAATACGAACTTTTCCAAGTACTGACTGAAGCTACTGTTCATTAAACACATAAATGTGGCTGGCGCGTTAGTGAGTCCAAAAGGTATGACTACCAATTCGTAATGTCCATATCTTGTTCGAAAAGTTGTTTTGCTTATGTCCTCATCTTTTATCCTAAATTGATGATATCCAGATCGTAAATCCAACTTCGAAAATATCTTTGCCCCACCTACTTGATCGAACAAATCATTTATCCTAGGTAAGGGGTACTTGTTTTTAATAGTCATTTTATTCAATTGTCTATAGTTGATACAGAGTCTTAGAGTGTCATCTTTCTTTTTCACAAAAAGGACGGGTGCTCCCCATGGTGAAACGCTCGGTCTGATATACTCTTTGTCCAATAATTCTTGTAGTTGAATTTTTAGTTCTGTCAATTCTGACAAACTCATTCGGTAAGGTGATTTAGAGATAGGGGCTGAACCAGGTAGCAGGTCTATAGAAAATTCTATTTCCCTTCTAGGAGGTAATTCAAGTATTTCATCAACAAACACATCTCTGAATTCACGTAGAACAACAAAGTCTTCCAAGTTGGGATTATCTTCTTTTTCTAATAGGTTCATTATTTGGATGACGTAAACTTGACAACTCTTTCTCATGCATTTCTTGAATTGCATTGTTGTGACTTGTCTAACTGATATTGGTTTTGGTATACCTTGGGTTGTTCTAGTAGTGTCATATTCGTCTTTATACTTAAGTGTCTTTGCATAACAATCTAGTACTGCTTTGTGCTTTTCCAACCAATCCATTCTGATAATCACATCATAAGATCCTAGTGGTAGAATGTTCATATTTGTTCTTATGTTTTTACCATCTAAACTGAACTCAAAATCAGAAATAAAGTCAACCACTTTCCTTTTAGTTCTTGTTGCTAGTTGTACCAGCCATGATTTTGCGTGTTTCATTTTCTTAAGTTTATTTTAAAAAACCACACCAGGAGTGATATAACTTAACATAGCTCCAGGATCAATTCAAACAGAAATTTGAGTGTTATTGATTTTACCTTCGATTTCCACCACAGAGGACTGGTGATCAGCTTGCCAACCATCCACGGCTGCATTTATCTGATGTAGGCTTCTACCCACATCAGCCACCGTCGAGGATTCCTACAAATTATTAACAACAGTTATGTTTGTTGTATTTAAACGTGGAAAGTTCCTCCTTAGATGAGGTTCTCCACATCCCCAACACTTTAATGGTTCATGGGGGTTGTCCCCAAACTTCTTCATTCCCAGGTTCATTGTTTTACCGCTGCCTTGCGTATTTGGATTATTGGAGTGAAATTCTTTTCTCGAAAACCTTTTTGCTGCATTCTGATAAGGAGCTGGTTGGTATCCCTTCTTCCGCTGGTTCATTCGGTCTTGTTTCTTATCCTTCCAAGCTTTGGGAAACTCTGTCTGCTATTTGTATTGGTTGTAGCACATTCGTGCATTCCTGAATACTTCACTCAAGGACTTGGGGTTGTCAAACTCAATTCTGTCCCTGTAAGACCGTGGTAAACATCTTAGGAATTGTTGGATTTTTACCTTGTCCTCCCGGATATAAGGTACAAACCTTAGTAATTCCAAGAATTTGTTTATAAGATCCTCCATCGTCATCTGACCAAGTCGTAGCTCATAAAATTATTTGGTTTTCCTTTCATAGTAGCTTTCAGATAGGCATTGTTTCTTGAAATATTTCTTAAATTCTGACCATTCCATCTGTTTCTCCTTTAGGCCCTTGGCCAATTTTAGATCTTGCCACCAAATGCTGGCTTTTCCTTTCAGATTGTAAATGGCCATTTTGACCTTCATATTGATGGAATAGTTGTATATATGGAAATATTTTTTGATGTCTAATAACCATACTTCAACTTCCTCCCCTGTTCCGGATTCCCCATCAAAGGTAGCTGGTTTAATTTTCTTAAATTCTCCTTCAAGGTGGTCTACTTGTTTTCTTTTTCTGTCTGTTTTTGTTTTATCCTCAGCTAAAGGTGTACCTTCATATGAGTTGTCCCCTCTTTCTGCTTCAAGAACAAAATTCTTAGAGGCCCTTTTACTGACCTCTTCTTCCTGGTTGTCATCCTTTGGGGATTTCTTTGTCACTATACTTCGCATCAGGACTTCATTTATTTCTTGCTTCTCCTACTGTGCTTTCTTTAGTTTCTCATTGTCGGCTTTGAAAACCTGTAGCTCGACAATGATATTCCTCATCGTTTCCAGAAATTTAGTAGGTGAGATTCCATCACTATTTTTTCTTGCGTCTTCCGGATGTCTTTGTTCAGTATTCCCATCAAGTCTAATTTCTATGTCATCCCGGGCTGCCATGATTAACAAAAAACAGAAAGGGTTTTCTGTTTGTAACAATAAAGGTTTTATTAGTTTTACATAAACATAATTATGTGCTAAGTAAATTAGATGGCCCTGTTTAAGGTCCAAGTGTTGTAACCTTTGGTCTGATACCATATGTAATGTACCTCAAATTTGACATATAATTTTTTTTTTCTAAGGGGCACTAATCTCCATTTTAGCTTAGAAGCTTCGTAACGAAGGGGTGGTAATGCTCATTTTGATTATAGATTTATATTCTGCCTATCACATGAGGACAATCCTACACCAGACTAACTTAAAACTTTATATAAGAGGCTCTCCAATATTTCTAGCACCTTTCTTCAACACATATATTTTTACACATAGGTATTAAATACATATACATATATCCACCTATATATAAATGTACATTTAGGATTTGAGTCCTAACTTTCTCTTTTAATATTTGATTCTTCATGCTTGCGCGCGATTCTATAACATTGAATTTGTAAACTATATAAATATTTTCCCAATTGTGCGAATTCCATCGTATAACACATTACCCATAATAACATAGCCATACATTAATATCGTGGTACTTGTTTAAGCTAGGATTAATACTAGGGGTTAAGCGATTAGTGCAAGGGACATGGTTATGATTCAATGCACCTCAAGATAACTGACAATGTTCAGGTAGTTATTGGGCTATGGTTAAGTGTCAAACCATAACCAGAACTATCAAAAGAGCATGGTATAAACCTACTTCGTCTGCACTTAATCCTCCTCCATAATTGAGCATTAAGTAAGGTGGCAAGAGAAAACTGGCAAGTCTTAAAGACTCTTCCTACGATATTAAATAGAGGTCTGGTGGCGTATTCCCAGGGTTAATGTTTAGCCTTCGTTCCCACTGTGATTTCGCCACCTCAGACCGAGCACATGGCATCGACCTGTATCCTTTACTCACCCATTATTCAAACTGTCAGGAAATTTTTCCAGTGTTGTTTCTTTGTCACACCCAAATCTCATGTAAACACAGGATTCAACCATATGAACTCTGTTACCCTTGGCCCAAACGAACAGTCATCCATGGGATACTGGACTCTCATCAATGCTGGAGTGCCTTCAGAGACCCTGGTTGGAGACTTTGAAAGGCAAGCATATTCTATGCTTGTTATTTTCTTTAACCTGCAAAGTTACCTTGTCTAGAAGTATACATAGATTTTACCTGTATCTTCTCGAATGTTTGAAACTTTGGTAATTGCTTAAAACTTGTTTGTAAGGTCCTTGAAGTTAGGATTTGATTGAGGCTGGCTCTGTCATTTCATAATTTATTTTTATTTCGTCCTCCATTTGGAAAGTAATGAAGAATTTTCTGTTTCGAACCCTGAGTGATTTAATATTAAAAGGTTCTCTGTGTACTAGCACCATGGACAAAGCTGTAACTTTGTGTTTAGACAAAAGAAAATCATACGAGGGTTCTTCGTCGAGCTTGGGGTTCGACTCTTCCTTGTATAACCAGTCATTTTCTACCATTCGTTATTGAATTTTCTGTATGAGTAGGTCATATTTTCAAAGTATTGAATCTTTATAGTTCCCCAACCTTCCCGTAAGGAGTCATGGCATACTGCGTTCTCCTCCGAAATATTTACTGTAAGATAAAATAGTTGTTCTTTAATATTCAAAGATTAGGGATATCCACAAGAGTTCTAAACTGTGTCTCAAGCATTCAAGAGAGGTGATGGTTTCACTGCACGACGTTACCTCACAGAGTCTTTAATGAATTTTCCTGGTAGGGTTATTCCATAAGCGTTCCACGATACTTGGCTTTCTAAGAGCTAGAGGGTTTTCGTCTTGTTTCTGTCGATAGGGTTTTCTAAGCACCTCGAACCCTGTTGATTCTCGTTTGTTTATTATTGTTGGTCGTCCAAACATAATAGTTATTATAGGGGCAAGGGTGAAGTCTCATGCTTGCAACAATTCAATAATTTTATACTATTTTGGTAGTGTAGGATCTCTGTATGATTTTAAATCATTTTAAATTTATAGTTCCTTATAAGTTTTCTTTTGATTGTTAATGAATTGCTTGCATCAATCTAATTATGGGACCTCCTAATGTTTTGCGAGGTACCCATCAATTTTACCTCGACCCACTTTCCCTTCCATTCTAGGGGCGTCCTCCTCAACTGCGCGGTGATACATCCAATTCAGACAGTAAGTTAAGTGATTATGCATATTCATGGATATCAAATTTTCTGTAGCATAATGGTTGTTTTAGATTTTCTTTAATCTAATCCATTTCATATTTCTAATGGTTTCTCATTCTCATTACTGTTTGTACTTCCTCGCAGGGGTTGCTTCCTCACAAGTCTTTAGACTTGGAGTCGTGACCTATAACAAAAAGGTATTCGGGTTCTATAGTAGCGTTTCAACTTCTTACAACTTTATTGAGTGCTTTGATTTGTATAAAGTCTTCAATTTGTATAAATTCATCGTGAGTAGAGGTGACAGATTTTTATGGCGCATGATTTAATTATATACTTGGGTTTCTTAACAAGAAGGCCCTAAGGGTTGAACCCTTAACTCTGTAACGAATAATTAAGGTTGAGTTTAGTAAATGCAACCAATCGGTCCATTTCTTGTTGGCACATTGATTAAGATATATTTAGGGTTTTAGGCTGGATAATTGTTCTTGGTTATTGCCAAATACACGAATGCTTATTACAATTCATTTCTAGGTTGTGAGTCTATGATAAATTCAAAAAATTGTGCATACTGTTTTAATTTTCTAGAACTTGTCATCATAATCAACAATGTTATTTAGTTCTTTCATTTCAAGGCTGTCAAGCTATTATAATTATGTGTTAACAGAGCTTGAAAAATTCCCAGATATATGTAAATCTATTTACGAGGTTCCAGAATAGTCTTTGAGTTCGTCGGCCCTCGCGCCTCTAGCATTTAGTGACAGATCTCTATAGTTATTGACAAATTTTAGACTTGTTCGACTTTTAATTCCAGAACTTCATGTATGGTCAACTAGACCTAATCACCTTTTGATTTATCATTAATATATATATATAGTAGTTTTCCTGTAGTGCAAATCTTTCAATTCGCATGCTTAATATGTATTATGAATTTTCTTGTAATGAAGTATTGCAATTCCACATGGTTGATAAGAAGTAAATATGGATGAACTCCAAAGTGGTCCCCTTATGGTGAAATCCCTCACGGGAAGACGCTTTGCGAAGTAAGAGAACCCATGCTTAATTGTGGAATAATGAGATGAAGGACAATGAATTTGTCAAGGAAAATATCCTATATGGATATTGCTTGTCATTCCATTTCCGGTGGTATGTAGAACGTCACATAACTCCTCACGGTTAGAGAGTTATGACCATGTGAAGTTGGAGAACCCAGGTTTGGGTAATGGACCCAAGTTTGTTTGAGGGATAACGGTATGATTTTTTCTATATTTGAAGGTAATACTATTCTATATGGATAGTACATGTCATTCCATTTCTGGTAGTATGTGGAATGTCACATAGCTCCTCACGGTTTGAGAGTTATGGCCTTACGAAGTTGGAGGACACTCATATGTCATCTAGAAGCCCCAAAAGGTCAAAGTAGTCAAAGTGGTTTAAGATATTTTAAAAGGTAAATAATAAAGTGAAGTGATGAGTGTAGTATAATTCAAAGTGAATACAAAATAAATTATTTCAATAATAAATTTAA
>ML790446.1:30010-102605 GCA_009831015.1 Picea engelmannii | reverse complement strand
TGTTAATCATAAGTCTACGAAGCAGGAGGCAACGCAAACTCTCCATATGTTTGGAAGAGTAACCAAATGGTGGAGGACACAACTCTGTATAGCGAGCAAAGCTTCCTAAGGTCGTACTACATCCCATAGTCTGATGAATCAAATGGATAGATGTGCTTTATCCAAGGGCGACTCATGATGCTGCCAATAAAGAAAATAGTTTTCCCATCCTCTTTTTGGGGTATATTTGATTTTTTTGTTCTTTTTGTTGATTTGGAAAAAGAATAAAGGAATATTACGTTACAAGGGAGGAACGAGTGTAGAAAACATACAAGCTCAAGGCACAAGGACAAGACTGATGTTCTTGGAAATAATACTCGGGAAAAAATCCTCCAGTGGCCAAAGGTGTTAAGACGCAAAGGCAAATTGTTACTAGGTTGAAAGGTAAAGGTTGCAAATGCGGTTGATACAACACTCAATGGTAACGTCCTTTGATGTAAGTTTAACGAGCCCAGAGAAGGGAAGCTCGGTGGTTTTTCATATTTAGAGAGTCTGAAAAAGCATAAAAGGAAACTCCATTGGGGTACCTTTTTCGACAATAGTCTAGCCGGTTCGAAAAAGGGGTAAACTAGCACTGGTTAGATGTCAATTCAAAAACCATTTTAACGAGTGTGACAAGGACAAGATCACTCGGCTATTTTTTCAATTTTAAGGAGTCTGAAAAAAGCTTAACTATGGACTCCGTCAGGAATATTCTTCTGGACCATTTTAACGAGTGTGAAAGAATAAGGTCACTCGACGATCTTTTCAATTTTAGGGAGTCTGAAAAGAGCTTAACTATGGACTCCGGGGGGGTTTCTTTTTCGTATATTTAGTCCCTCAGGCCCGAAAAAGGAATAAAATCTTACCTGAGGATACTCTTCTAAAGAATGGACATTCAATAGAGTATTCCTTTGTTCGTACAGTTGACCGTCCAGACCGAAAAAGGGGTAAACTACCGCCGGACAGATGTGACTTCAAATTTCAGTTTAACGAGTGTGAAGGGTCACAAGATCGCTCGGAAATATTTTCATGTTTAGAGGGTCTAAAAAGGGCTTAAAAGGAGACCCGTTTAAGGAACGTTCTTCTGGACCAATTTAACAAGTGTGAAGAAACAAGGTCACTCGGCAATCTTTTCATCTTTAAGGAGTCTGAAAAGGGCTTAAAGAAGACTCCATAATAGTTACTTTTCTCATTTAATCTGGACGAGATCGAAAAGCATAAATGCAGTCTCGCCGGATGTTGCTTTCGGATCTCAAAGCGAGCTTGAAAAACAACAAAGTTAGCTCATGGTCGACACTTTGTGGGTCAATGCCTAGCATCTCCTCGGGGGAGCTGTATGCTCCGACGAAAACATTGTCTATGATGCCAAGGTTGCAGGAGATGTTGATAGGTATCGTGGCAGCGAGAGTCGCCATATTGCCCTCAGCGTAAATTTCCTGTGTAGCTAAGAGGTTAATGGGACATGGCTGATCTCCCGTCATGGTGATAGCGAATTCTCCTGACTCGATTCGACTTAACTCTGGGAGGAAATATGATCTGTGATGAAGATCTTCCCAAGGTTTGTCCGGACTAGTCATTGCCTCGATTACAGCCTCGTCAGAAGGCAAGACTAAGTCTAACGAATCGGTGGTAGCAAGAGAAACCTGAGCCCAAATAGGCTCCAGAAGTGGATCCAACTCTTGTGCGGGAGTTGGATCAGGAGTAGCCGAAGTTTGCTGGACTAAAGAGTACGCTACTTCAGCAGCCGACAAGGGCATGGACATGCCAGTGTGCCCTGTCTCATCCATCGTGGCTGATGGGGAAGGAAGAATCCATGGATCCTGAAAGTAAGTCGTGCGGAACGACTAAACATGGAAAATATCAGCCTTGTGGTGAGTCGATATAAACTTGACATCGTCATGAGGAGGTGGGTAATCGAAAGTACCCATCAAAGATGGACATAAACCAACTCCTATGTTAACGACACCAGCTTGAGGATTATCTATCATGGGAACCGTGGATGCCCCCAAGGCTGGGTCAAGTCGAGAGAAGGACAACTGATCAATGGTCACTATCCGGCCTTCATGTGGAAACAATAAGACTTGGAAAATGTAGAAACCATCGCTTGCATAGCATAAGTCCAACTACGACCTAACAAAATATTGTAGTCGATGGGGGCATCGACTACCTCTACTTCGACGCACACGGTCTTCCCCCCTAACTGCACAGGGAAAGAAGGAATGATGCCATGTGGTTGGAAAGAACGACCGTCGAACGCAGTGAGGAGAGTAGGTGATGGAGACAACTCGGGCTGACCAATGGCTTTCCAACATGCTAACGACATAACGCAAGTCAAAGCACCCTCGTCAACCACCGTGCGAAAGATATTTTGTGTAAAAGTTTTCGTGGGATGAGCCACTACTATCTGAAACGCAACGTGGTAAGGCAGACGAGGTTTCAAGTTAGTCGTATCTAACATGATGGTACCCAGGTTACAAGTCCCAGTAGAGCCTAAAGCAGTCAACAAGGCTTTCCTTTGGGAAGGGAAACTTTGGAGGACCTCCAAAGCAGACATAGCACAAGGGGTTTGGGATAAATCTTCCACCACAGAGTAGTTCTGGGCAGCCCTTGCGTTTGGATTGTGAGAAGCCCTCTTAAACGCACCCTTTGGAATGCGTGGCATTGTTTCACCCAACGTCTTCTCGATCTATAGAGGAAGAGATGGGATCTCGGCTTCCTTGCCCTTCTCAGAGGTGCTTGGTTTGCTATAGTCGTGCGCTCTAGTCGTTATTAAAGCATCACCCCTAACCATATATACGTTCGCGGAAGAGGAATTATTTGGAGGAGGGCAGTTTTCCTGGCTGCCCCCTTCGGCACTTGTAGAGGCCTGAGTTAAATTTTTCCCATGCTGAAAGGGATTAGTCAACACCGCTTGTTGTTGCTGTGTGAAAAAATTCTAGGCCTCTGCAAGTCGAGGGAATAGATGGGTCGGGTGGTCTTCCACACACAAGTTGCACGGATACCTCGCCTTCCGCTTTTTCGTGGTGCCCTCACCAGCATTATCAGTGGGTTTCTTATCCCCCTTACCCTTCTTGCGTTGTTTTTTCTTGCCTTCAGGCTGCTGGATGGCCTTTGGGTTAGTCGTCTGTATGGAGTGTACTTTCGACGTTTGGGTAGGAGGAGCAGCCAAAGAAGTAGTCTGGCTGGCCACTGAGTGTTGTATAGATAACTGCTGCAATTGTTTTGTTAATTGCTCAGCGGGCTTAGTTTGTGCCGAACCAACGATACCGTCAGCATGTGGTCCGGCTCTCTGTCTGGTTTTATCCAGAATCGATCGTGGTGCATCCGACAGGATGTTGTACAATAGACCAGACTGAGAATAGATAAGCTCAAACTGTTGAGCCCTCATGATGGCATCTTCCTCGGAGAACACCCCTGAAGTTGTGACATCTTTGGATAACTGCGGAACTAAAGACTTAAGGAACCACTCAAGCAGGAATGCTGGTGGGACGGGTACTTTGATAATACTCTTTCGGCATCGCCACTCTCGAATATGATCTGAGATATGGTCCGCTGTCGTCTGCTCGAAATTGGATAGCAACTCTGTGCCGACGTCGTATCTCACAGGTAACTGGAAATGGTTAAGGAAGACCATTGCCAGTTCACCAAAAGAAGAATATCGTGAGCAGTCAAGCTCTATTTACCATTTCGCGGCACTCCCGATGAGAGTGCGTTGAAACAATCGCAACTAGACGGAGTCATCTTTCAGTGGGTTAGATGAACACCAAAGGTGGAAAGTAGTCACGTGATCACCTGGATCTTCGTTAGGCTTGGCCTCGAACTTTGGGATGTCCGAAGGCAACTTCGTCGGCATAGGAGGCCAATGCGGATCGTGACAGATAGGATCATTTAACAACCGTGTCAAATCCGGCAAGTGTAACGTCGCCAAGAATGGTAGTTTTGGTTGCTGCTGATAGCCTGGATAAAGGGATCCTGGAGTTTGACTAGCACCAGGTTGCCAGGAAAAGTTTGGCTGTTGGCCTGGATTCTGGTAGAAACCATGGCCCTGACCAGCGTAAGGGTTTTGCATCTGCGGAGACATCGTTGGCTGATTCCAGATAAAGGACATAGGATGTTGGGCATTCATCGTGTTTGGTGGACTTTAGGAAGGATTACCCCATGCCGGTCCCAATGGGAGAGGCATAGAAGTCTGTCCGGGGTTCCATTGACTGTGGAAAGAATTACCCCAGAACGACATTCCAGAGGAAGGAACGGATCCTTGTCCTGAGTTCCAAGGTCCTGGTATATGTGCCCCCAGCGCAGGAATAGTACCTTGTGCCGGAGTAGACTGTCCAAAAATAGGTGTGCGCCAGATGGGAAAGTAGTGGATGCGAAAGTGTTATTACCAAACGTCCCGTTCCAAACAAATGGTGACGAACCTACCGGCTGAGTTTGGGCAGGTGTTCCTTGAGTCCTGGCTCCAAATGAACTTGTGTGTGCAGGCTACCCAGCGGACTGCTGATGCGGACCACCAAGCGAAGGGGACGAAGGAGAGATGTGACCTCCAGCGTAAGGAAAAGCATTGAAAGGAATAGGAATGCCCCCAATTTGACCTTGCAGAGGAGCGTTAGAGCTCCCTGCCCCCAGACCCAAAGTCTGTAAAGTGGAGTGTGTGAGTGCAGGACTTGTACTTGAACTAGGCATACCGTATGAAAACGGAGGGCCTGTCACACTAGGTGTGAAAGGAGGTGTGGTCGCCGCGATAGATGGAGTCGGTCCATTGTGCGACGTAGTTGCGGCCGAGACCATGGTGGTCCAGACCGTCGACAAAGGCAAGTTAGGAGAAGCTTCTCCTGTGGTAGCAACGGTGACGGGAATGGAAGAATTCCCAGAGGAAGTAACAGCGTTTGTTGCCATAGCTGTATGAGGCACTGACAGGCATTCGTAAAATTGAATTGGCACAATAACTTGTGGCCAAGTATCAGTGTTTGAGGTTTCAACCAATCCAAGATTGGCGGTTGATTCCTCCGGGAGTTGTTCGGGCTCAATGGTTGGGAACCTGGTTGCTTCGAAAGACCCTTGTTGGTCTAGCTTCCGCCTCAATGGTGGCGGGGGTGGCTCCAGTATAACCGGCGGCAGGCCCAGAAGCCTTCGTGACCGGCGGATCTCTGAATCCTCCACTGTGTGAGAAGATTCACGACACGCTAAGGTATTCTACACGAACAAACAGTAACACACATTAAAAGAAGCCCCTATGAGATAAAACAAGCAAACACTAACTATTTTGAAGAACAGTTACAACAACCAACACTAGAGCAACTTACCGGTGCAAGTGCAACTCGAAAACGGAAGCACCCTCCAGGTATACTCTGCAAAGCATGGCCCGATGTCTGTCCTAGGTACCGCGATATACCCCCGCAGTCACCTATGTATGTCCCTAGAAAAGATTGGCAACTAGTTTGCCAGCACGTGAACAGTCATCAGGCGGGTACAGTCGATAGTCGGGTAGACCACAATGAGCAGGGTATCAAGCCCGAAACCTGTCAAGGGTATCGAGAGCAAATGGTCCGGAAGACAACTGAGGACCTCGAATGGATTCGAGACCCACGAAGCTCCGTGGCAAATGCAAACGACGGAATCCCTCAACAAATCCTCGATATGTGTTCTCCACTACGCTCGGTCCAGCTTTGGAGGGGTTATCTCTGCTACCTTTCCTTACGCGACCTCATGTTTATCCCCTGTGTTAGAGGGGGGTCCCGGATAACTTTCCATAACTGGACTTCTACACTCCCTATGGAAAACTCCAATGTTTGGTTTGAGTGGCCTTGGAGAATTTACTCTCCAACCTATTCCAAGGCCCTAGTCCTGAGCTAGTGAATGAACCCTACAAACAAAAAGTCTGATAGTTTTTAATTAGCGTTGCTTTTAATGGGATTTTTTACGTCACAAGGTATGAAGGTGAAACTGATGATGTGTAAAGACTCAAAGAAAGATGAACAAGAAATGCTTGGAAACAAAAACTTTTACAAAAAATGCAAAACCAACAACTTTTCAACAAGAAAGACTTCTTTTTCTTTTCGAATTTTCTAAGATTTTATGCAGAAAAACATAAAGGATTTTCCCTCAATCTGTGAGCTACTTATGCGCTAAATGCACCGCAAAAACTTATGAAAACAGACTTCTTCCTAGCTACTGATGCAACAACACAATCTTCAAACAACGAAGAAAATGAAAAAGAGATATACTGTTTTTTTTATTTAGTTGCAAAATGAAGCAACAAAGGGAAAATGCTGACAAGCACAAAACCAAGAAAACAAAATAAAGTTCTGGCTTAAAGTGTAGATCGCAAAGAACCAGAGCAAAAACGCACAAAGGCAATCAAGAAAGCATCGATTCTAAAACTTGTCTAAAAACCATAAAACAATTTTTCTTTTGTCTTTTCTATCAAAACATCAACTAATAAAAACACCGGCTAAGGATAAGAGGCCCTAACCTACTGACTGTTCCGCCCCAGACTCAAACCCCTGAGAGGAACACTTCTCACCACAGGAGGGGATGACTGCCCCACCCAGGCTTAAAAGCAACCAATCAAGCCCGCGACTGTCACTGAGACAGCACGCGTGCAAACGCGTGCTGAGCCATCACAGCGCGTGGGTACCCGCAGACTAAGCTTAAACAGGCCATGGGTCTGTGTAAAGGATAAGACAAATAAAACGCAGGTAGCCCAGACCTGAAAAAGGCCTCTGGTATTGAAAACCAGGGTCTCTAAAAGGCTTGGAAGCTTCTACTTTAACAGAAAAGGAAAATGAATGCAAAAGATAACACACACAATAAAGCAGACTGAAAACAAGACAGTAAACCAGCGAGACCCAGACAGGATCCAGAAAGCCCCCTGAGAAGGTAAACTTCTGACAGGGAAGAGGAGACTGCCTCTCAAGCTTCCTGAGTCCTACACGCTACTGAAACCTCTGCAGCAAGCATTCAAATGTGGGCTACAGAAGGTTAGGGCGCGGGTTACATGCGTGCAGGCCTTCTGTAGGTCGCGTGTACCTCTGTGTGTCCCGATAATAAATGTCAAGCTACAGTCAAGGAAAAAACTAGTATTAAGAACCAGGTTCCCTGCTAGCTCTGACCTAACAGAAAACAAACAAACAAAGAAACAGAGAATCTACTCCTTTAAACTACCCAAAAACCTCACTAAAATCTGGGAACCCTAAGAGTATTATCCCCAGTGGAGTCGCCAATTCTGTTGTTGGGAAATAATACCCTACGGACTAACAAGCTAGGGTTGAACTTGTACGCAGATCATGACCTCAAATAAAACACTTTTAACCTATCACCCCAATGCTCAAACCCCTTTTTTCACACACAAGCATGGAAAAGACCTACTAACCTTTTATATCGACGTTTGATGTAGATCCTCCGTTGCACTTTATCTTCTTGCTTTCGCTGCTCCTTCCAAAGACAATCCTGCAATCAAGACAAAACACTATGCATGCATGCTATCTTTCTACCTAAGGGTTAGAGATTAAGCATCACTCAAATAAAATATGTATATCACACGTACATTGGGACGGGAAAAGTATTCTTTTATTAATCTCAATATGAATCAACTTACAATAAGTATAGAGACCGGCCACCGTTCCTCGATCCTGATCCTGGGTTCCTCCTCTTCTTTGTCCTCCAACTGCTTTGCTTGAATTCTCCTTAAGCTTGAGGAAAGGCTAAAGGGTTGGGACAAATGGATTCGGCAATTGGGCAGAGTTTCTTTGCTATCTTTTTCCTCTTTCAAATAGTACCCCTACCCCTCCTTTTATAGGCTAGAAGGAGCTAGGGTTTTGGACGAACTCTCGGCCATGCATGGCTGGGAGTTCCAGTTAACTGACCCAAATCTTTTCGTCCCATCAGCAACTTTCTTCTTTTTGTGCTTTGTTAGGTAAACGCGAGCTGTAGTAGGCCAGCCAGTGTTCCAACGCGTGCAGTAGTGGGCCTGCCAGCGTTCCAACGCGTGCAGTAGTGGGTTAGGGCGCGTTTTAATTGTTTTGAGAGGATTTTTAAGAGTTTATTAAGCATGGCTTTGGCAAGGACTGGATATGAGTAGGCCTAATGCTAGGTAAGCATGTGTGGTGCAATTTAGGGTTATAACATCTACCTATGTGCACGTTAGGACTCTAACACATAATTTCTTACACCTCATCAATGAGTTGGAAAGGTGTAAAACTTGTGGTGATCTTTACCAAGGTTTGATATTCCCATAGAGCCAGGAAAATCATTAAATTCTATTTGGATTTACTCGAATTAAATTCTAGTATGGTGATGAGTGTTCCTTGAGGAACCCTAAATTGGTTTCTAACCCTGACATCATTTTATTTTGAAAGTTATTTCCATGGTCAATGAAAATCTCCCTAGGCACACCAAATCTGGAAATAACCTAGTTGAATATGAAAAGTGTTGTTATTTCACCATCGTTAGAGAATGTTTTCATGGCCTCAACCAATTTAGTGAATCAGTCTATAGCCACAATGATGTACTTGTGAATTTTTGCTGAAGCTAATAGACATGTTGTAAATTCAACCCCCCACTTGTTGAAGCCAAGAGACATGTCATAAAGTCAACCCCCACTCCCTTTCTCTACTCAATGATGGAAAAATAATAAATTCAATAAGAAAGACACCCCTAGAGGCCTAGTAATTAACATGTCCTAATAATCGTCTAAGGTCAGGGTTAGGGTTTTTCCATGTCCAAAACCCAATTAGGGTTAGGTTTTTGGACCCTTTAGAGTATTCTTAAAATTCCATTTGTGACTAGATCCACATGTGTGAGTAATGGGAGCTAGTAGGGAATTCACTTAGTACCATGGTGGTCAAACACATAGGTTAAATTGTAGGAGTCATAACTTCCTCATATAAACTTTGTTTGAGGTATCTTTGCACTGTTGGAAAGTTCTTAATGTGTAGAAAAACGTCGAGAAGGTAAGGACAATGTCCACAAAATTTTGGTCCTCAAAAATTTTATTTGATTCCCCGAACAAGCTCCAAAAGTTTCAAGTCCCAAATCACCAAACATGACCTTCCCCTAAAATGGGCCCTACAAGTCAATATCTCCAAGTTTTCCACTTGGAAAGTACCAAAATAGATGCTAAATTATATAGTGATCCATTTTGGATCAAAGACTCTCCAAAAAATGGATCCTCCAATTGATCTTTATTTGGTACCCTAATCCACTCCATTAGACTACTAATGTGTATATATTTTGATATCATAATACTTTGTCACAATCATTTGATTAATATAAGGATACATGGGAAAGTATCCCATTAAAGTCCTCTTAAACTGATTTGTCTTGTTAGACATGTGTTAAGCCCCTTTGTTGATGAAGGGAAATAAACTTGGAGAATTCAAACATCTTCCCTCACACATGCACAAGGGTTGTACACATCCACACTCATTTATCTACAACTACCTTTAAAAAAGAAAAAAAATATGTAAGTCCCCCGATCTTTAGCTACCTTTGGTTTGGATATTTTTTCCCACTTTACCATAAGCATCCATGAATCTCTATTTCCCATAAATAAGAATCTAAAAGAGAGTTTTTTATATTTTATAGAATAATATTGGGAATGAGGGGAGGACCATACATGAATCTCTATTTCCCATCCATAAAAATATAAAAGAGAGTCTCCAAATATTTTATAGAATAATCACAAGGATGAGGAGATGTTCTTCATGAGAACCAAGCTTTCATAGATTTTCATTTTTTCATTTATTTTTTCTATATATCATATTTTTTTAATGCTTACTCTTTCAAGAAGGGACCGATTTCCCCAATGGAGGAATCAATAATGTTGATAATAAATTATGTTAAGTACAATATAATCACCAATTGTAAAATATTACTAATAGAAAAATAAGAAAATGTCAAATCCACTGATCAATTTTCTCTTGACACTAATTGACCTAATAACATTCTAAATATAAAAAATCACTAACAATATGTTGTCCTCTTACCTAGTTGACCAGTGTAGAAACTACAACCTCTATTTTTAACAAATATTCTCCAAACCGGGATTTGATATTAATGAAGAAAGTCTCCTTAGTTAAAAAGAAAGACCAATTTCCCACCAAAGTGAAACATAAACCCTAGGTTGGATAAGGTATCTAGATTAATTATAATTTTAAAAGTTTATAATAAAACATTTAAAGGGGTTGGATTTATGAGTGAGGAGTGAGGAGTTTTTCACCAGTGGTTAAGGTTCAATTCCTATTAGAATTTTTCCTGAGCCATGGGGTTATCTCGAGGTCATGGTTGAATGTGTGATTTCATGTAGAGAGATTATATTAAATGACCTCATGACTCATGCATGCATAAGTGGATCAAATCCTACACCCATGTCCTTCAAATTCAAAGACCAGTGAGGAATGAGGCGTTTTTCATTGGTGACCGAGGTTCAATTCCCATGAGGACATCTAGCCTCTAAGGTTTCCATCTGGGCACCCAAAGGTAATGATCGAATGTGTGAGGATTTCATTGCATTACCTGTGCATACATATGTGAATCAAATACCACCCTATTGTTACACATCAAAATTCCTCACTTCGATAATGTCACATTCTCATTGTCGCAAGTGTCACACTTTTTTCGCAAGTGTCGCACTTTTGTCACAAGTGTCGCATTTTCATAATACGTGTGTCACATTGTGAAAGACACTGTGGAAAAACTTGATACATCCTCTAGAACATGTTAGAAGAAGCCACATCATTTGAGAGACGAACAAAGTGTTTTTCTATGAGAATTGGTCATCTTGAAAAATATTTGGAAGATCAACGCTCCCCTGATCATATGTAGGGAGCACTAGCACTCTCTGTATATCTAGAAGGGAGAATTGTAGCACTCTATTTTCCAAAGTGAAGGAGCATCGATTAGTTGAGAAAATATTTGGAAGAAATCCCCTTTTTCTCTGATAACAACTAGAGATGATTCAAGTTGGTTTGGCTCGAATCTAACCTTTCGGTTGCATCTAAGGGAGATACCACAAATGATGGAGTCATATCCTAAACTAATCCCAAATGTAAACAAGGTGGTTGGGCCTCCCGAAGCCTACAAATGGAGGAATCCTCATGGTGAACAAGGAGGAAAATAATCAACAAAACCATTGCCATTTTGATCGTGGATCTTTTGAGCAAGGGGTTGGACGAGGAGGTCTTGGAGAGGTTGCTGCAACACCATCCATGATTGTAATTATCTCTTTAAAGTTATCATCAATATACTTGGCCTATTCCATTATAGTTTGTGTATCTTTACATATGCTTGTCTACAATAGATGAATTTGTTTAATATGATATGGTAGAGAAGGAGTTTCCTTGTTTCTCATTGTTGTTCATGATTTTGTAGGTATCAAGCTGTGTGAAAGAGTTTGGATATCAAGCTCGAATTGGAGCAGCGAGGACAAACACCAGAAATAGTTATGATCACCTTTTCTCCCTCTCTCTTTTTGGCTCGTTAAATAAATCTCAAAGGGACGTTAGTGTCCATTTGTATCTTTTTGTCTTGGTATTAGGGGTCTAGAATCCAAGGGAATATTCACCTGTCCACAAGGGAATTATTTCGTAGAAGAAATTGGCAACTCCATTGGGAGCGAAGCTTTCAATTTTGGTGATTTTCCTTGGTTTTTCCTTGCCTTTTTCCTATATTCAAATCCCATTTCTGATTTGATCTATCCATACATGTGTTATCTTTGCTAAAGTTTTCTTACAAAGTCTTTGATTGAACTTTCCTGAGTTGTTGAATTTTCTAGGTTTTTCCAAAACTTTTCTCGGAACCAATGCCCTCTTCAGTTTAAGTCAGAGCATTGATAGCTGGATCAACTCTCCTAGAGAGTGTATTAGGGAGAGTTATATTTCTCTGGTGTTGTTACTACCAGAGCGTCGATGTTTCTTTCCTTGAAAAATTGTTGATTGTCTGTTTGTTGGGTGTAGTTATTTGGTATTTTTCTCTAGCTCAGATCCTCTTTCTATCAGATCTTATCTTTTGTTTGACTTACAACTTGCTTCTTTTCACTCTTTAGTCTTTAATTGGGTTTTGTGTTGTCTTTCCTTGTCGAAAAAATGATCGTTTTTCCTCAAACTTCGGTTCTTTTTGCTGCTCTTTTCGTTCATATCATTGATTGGAGATTGTTATAAGGAAAATCATTTATCTTAGTACTGTTTACTTGCTCTTTGATCCCTACTCATTTATGGAAGATTTTTAAGTGTTATCCTTTGTTTTTGGTGTTTTTCTTTGAATAGATAGTTTGTTCTTCTTTTCGTCTCTTATTGAATGTTGAGAGTGTCTTTGTTTGTGTGCTTTTTCTTCCTCTTTTCCAAACTCGCATAGTAAAGTTATTTTCCATTATTAGCGAAACACGAAGCATTAGACGAATTATTCAATTCACATTTACAATCAAACAAAGGAATACTTTTTGCATTGGTTTTTGGATTTTGGAAAGGTTTTCTTTATAATTCAGCAACTGTTTGGATTCTTGTTGAGAACGAAATTGTATGAAATTTTTTCATTCTTAAGTGCTCGTTAGTGAATAAAAAATAAACTCTTCTCCTTCCCATAGTTAGAAGTTCATTGAAAATAAAATTTGCATCTCATTCTTTTTAAATTTTTTGGAGTCGAGTATCAAACATCATCAGTTTCATTATCATTCACCCTTGCGTAAAGAACAAACACTAAAATCAACGCTAATTAAAATCAATCTAAAAACTTTTTATTTTCAAGATATTTACACCAATAATAGTCTAGGACCAGAGCTTTGGAATAGGCTGTGAGAATAACTCTCAAAATCATTCAAGGAAAAATCAGAATCCTGCGGTAGGGAGAGCAAATCCAATTTTCGTATAAGTATAGCTGGGATCCCCCTCTCACACAGGGGTTACGCACGAGGTCGCTTGGGAGAGAAATAAAGATTATCCCTCTGAGGCTTAACCGTTTGTAGTAGTCAGATCGTATATTGGGGGTTCTTCTTGAGATTCAACTGTCTTCATTTGGTCTCAGAGCTTCGTGAATTTAGAATCTGTTCAGGTTCCTATGGAGTTTACTAGTCCACTTTTCCTCAGTTCTCTTGAAGGATTTCAAACTTGTTATCCTGCCCATACGTTCGGACTCAACTGTTGACTGTACCCATCTAGAGGCTGACTACGAGTTGGTATCCTTAGTAGCCATAATATTTAGGGTCCTTACATGAGGTGATGGTGAAGGGAAGTCTTCGATGTTGTTAAGAACCAAATATCGATATAGCATAGAAAAACCTCAGAATAAGTACTCAACGCCTTGAAAAAGAGAGAATTTTAGGTAATAAGCCTCTTCGAGGGGGCAACCTCCTTATACCCCACATAAATTTCCAGATACAAGATGATTCCAAATGAAAATTTTTCCTTGGTATATATAGGAGACTAGGAGGTACAATTACAACTAATGGACTCAAGACAACATAAATAAAATAACATTACTAATGTAATATGCCCCAATGAAGGGGTAATGAGCCACTATTTAGGGCTTAACATGCCCCTCCCCTTGAGACAAGTGTTTTCCGCAACGCTTGAGTAACTCTGGATGATTCTGTATAAAAGACTCATCTTCCCAAGTGGAATCTTCAGCTGGTAGTTTCCTCCATTTAATGAGATACTATGAAATGGATCTATTCCTCAGTTGGCGAATTCTTATGTCAGTGATGGCTTCAGGCTCCAATATGATTTTTCCTTCCCCTTCAAGTTCTGGAAATACAGTTTGAACTGGGATCTTGTCACCTATAACCTTCTTCAAGCATGAAACATGGAAAATTGGGTGTACTCGTGAATATGCAGGCAACTCCAATTTGTATTCCATAGTACCAATCTTTTGCAACACCTTATAAGGGCCATAGTACTTTGGTGATAATTTATTATCCTTCTTATCTTGCTTGAGGGAAATTTGTTTGTATGGTTGTAGCCTTAAAAACACCCAATCCCCTACTTCAAAACTTCTTTCACTACGATGTTGATCTGCTTTTTGTTTCATGCAATTATGTGCCATGGTCAGGTTGTCCTTTAAGATTTGGAGAACTTCTTGTTGATGCTTGATGTGATATTCCACTGCTTGAACCTTATATTTTTATTTTAGAGAAGAAGTGATGGAAGGAGGGTGGTATCCATAGAGTGTCATAAATGGTGTAATTTTTGTTGCAGTATGAAAGGAAGTGTTATACCATCATTTTGCCAAGGGTAACCATTTGAACCATTGTGTTTGTTTACGAGAGAAAAAGAAACTAAGGTAGCCTTCCATACATTTGTTCACTATCTCAGTTTGTCCATCATATTGAGGATGATAGGATGAGCTATGAGCCAATTGAGTACCCAAACAAGAAAACAATTATGTCCAAAAATGTCCAGTGAAGATGGGATCTCTGTCACTTACAATAATCTTTGGGCTGCCATGTAGCTTTTGAACTATCTCCATGAATGCAGTGGAAACTGTACTTGCTTTGAAGGGATGAGAGAGTGCACAAAAGTGTGCGTACTTGGTCATTCTATCAACAATCACCATGATGACACTCTTTCCTTGAGACTTCGGTAACCCTGTGATGAAATCCATGGGAGGATTGGGATGGCTAATGGTTGTAAAAGACCTAGGGTCTTAATTGTTTCCACCTTATTTTGTTGGAAAACCAAACATTTTTCCACAAACCTTTGAACATCATTTTTAAGGCTATCCCAAAAAAATTCCTTCTTGACCCTATGGTAGGTTTTCAAAAATCATGAGTGCCCTCCTACTGGAGAGGTGTGCAATTCCGATAGTACCTTTTGTTTGAGTTGGGAGTTCTTACATAAATATAAGCGATCTTTGTACCATAGTGAATCATTTTTCCATGTAAATGTATCTGATGCACCATAGTCTTACTGCAACCTTTGAATGAGAGTCCACACATTTTTTTCATTCTTCTATTCATCCCTTTCTTCTATTATCCAATCGGGTTGGATGATGGAGATAACACAGATAAAGGCCTCAACATCTTCATCCTTTCTTGAGAGTGCATTTGCCACAACATTTTGCTTCCCTTTTTTATAGACGATTTCAAAATCATAACCCAATATCTTGGTCACCCATTTTTGTTGTTCTTCTAAAGATAGTCTTCATTCCAAGAAGTATTTAAGACTATCATGATCTGTTTTGACCTTGAAGTGCCTAACTATTAGGTAAGGATGCCATTTCTTCAATGCATGTAGTATTGCCATCATTTCCTTCTCATAAATGGGTTTTTGTAAGTCCTTTCACTTGAGTGGTCGAATTTCAAAATCCAGGGGCCTTGCTTCTTGCATTAGGAAAACACCAATTCCATTTCCCGAGGCATCACATTCCACAATAAAGGTTTTTGTTAAGTCTGGAGTGGTCAAGACATGAGCTTTGCACATCACCTCTTTAAGTTGTTCAAAAGCTTTAGTTTCCTCTGAAGTCCATGAAAATGCATCCTTCTTAGTTAGTGCCATTAAAGGTGCTTCTATTCTTCCATAGTGTCGAACAAACTTGCAGTAGTAACCTGTCAAACCCAAAAATCCTCTAATATTCTTCAATGTTTTGGGACTCGTCCATTCCATCATGGCCTTAATCTTGTTAGGGTATACCTTGACACCTTCATGAGATACAATATCACCCAAATACTCTACCTCCTTCACCCGAAAGAAACATTTCAATGGTTTGGCATATAGCTGTTGCTCCTTTAGTAGTTATAGCACCTTGTCAACATGTTGCACATGATCCTCCCAATACTTTTTATAGATTAGTATATCATCAAAAAATACTAACACAAATTTTTGAAGGAAGGGCTTGAAAATGGAATTCATCAACCCTTGTAATGTGGAAGGTGCATTTGTAAGGCCAAAAGGCATAACCAAAAATTCATAATGGCCTTCATGAGTTCAGAATGTTGTTTTTGGGATATCTTCCTCCTTCATTCTAATCTGATGATACCCTGAATGGAGATCCAACTTTGTGAAATAGATTGTTCTATGTAGTTCATCCAACAATTCATCAATGATGGGAATGGGAAATTTATCTTTAATAGTGATATTTTTGAGCTCTCTATAATCTGGACACATACGCCATGAGCCATCTTTCTTGAATACCATTACCACCGGTGCAGAGTAAGAACTTTGGATGGGTCTATTAATGTCAGCCTCTAACATTTCTTCAACCATGCGCACAATTTCACTCTTCTGGGCATAAGGGCATCTGTATGGCATGATGTTAGGAGGAACACTCCTAGGAATTAGGTGAATATCATGATGATTTTTTCGAGTGGGTGGAAGACCTTTGGGAATATCTTCAAACACTTTGGAATGCTTATCAATGATCCATTGGAGATCTAGGGGAATAGATGGCTTATATGCTTGAACATCTAGTGAGCATAGTTGTGAAATTATACCTTGATTCCCCTTTTTCAATAATTTTGTCATGCCATTGGAGCTTATCACCTTATTGGGTTTCCTTGTGATACCTCTTAAAGAATTGTTCCATCTGAAGTATCCATGTGATTGGGTCCTTGCCATCAAACTTCCTCATATCGATCTTAGGAAAGTGGTTGGTCTTCAACCCAAAGTTAGAGTTTCTCCATTCTTGATTCGTCTTCCTTGTGTCCTCATCATGAATTTCATGGGATACATTTTCACTTTCAGGTGTCCTCTCTATCAGGAAATTTTTCAATCCTTCCATGATCTCCCTTTTTAAACCATCCATCTTAGTATTTATTGCCTCCAACTTAGCTTCCGTTGAATCCATCATCTCTTGTAGTTCATATTTTTTTACTGTCTTCTTTTGTAAATCATTTATGTCCCTATGCATTTCTTCACCTTCATCAAGATTCCAAGTAGGACTGTCTAGAGGCTTTTTTGGTGTAGAAGTTACCGTTTTTGGTGGCATGTTAGCCAAGTATCACTTTAAACCTTGATTTTGAGGTGGTTCTGCTAGACAATATTTCTTTTATTGTATCTCCAAAATTTCGGACCTTCTGGGTATAAAATTTTATTTATTGTAATTCCCTAATATTTCTTCTCTACAATTCCATAGGTCTGATCAAAATTGGATGTGCCAAGTGGAATTTATGGTAACTTCTCCGCAACTTGCTGATTTTTTTCCTTTCCAGGAGATATCACTTGTATAGCATGCCCCACACAAAATAATTGATATAAAATTATGAAACTTTTACCAAGAATACTATAGAATGTCCATTATCCAATGCAATTGGTCTCACTCAATTTTGATACTCTAGGAAGAATTTATGATTGTTTTACCCGAAACACCTTCTTGAGACTAGTCAATAGGACTAGTCAAATACACTATCTTCCACAGGGTGTATCTACAAATGTAAGATGACCCAGAAGCTGAAATTTTTATCATATATAACTTAATACTTTCTATGAATATTCTATGGATTTCAAGGTTTGAAACGTTACATAAAATATTTTATAGCAAAAATTCCGCGATGACTCAATTCAGGATGATTCTAGAACCCTATCTTACACAGGCTGTATCTCCTAAAGTATAAGGCTTCAAGAGACAAAATTTTAATCCAACATACCTTGATCCATCTACTAAATATCCTCCAAAGGGTTCCTTCTGAAACATCGTATAAAACAATTTATAGTGAAAAATACAAGGTGTTTCAGATGGAGCAGTGAAACCCCAATACCTTGAGCTCTGATACCATATGCTAAGAACCAAATATAAATATAGCATAGAAAAACCTCAAAATAAGTACTCAACGCCTTGAAAAAGAGAGAATTTCAAGTAATAAGCCTCTTCGAGGGGGCAACCTCCTTATACCCCACATAAATTTCCAAATACAAGATGATTCCAAATGAAAATATCTCCTTGGTATATATAAGAGACTAGGAGGTACAATTACAACTAATGGACTCAAGCCGACATAAATAAAATAGCATTACTAATGTAATATGCCCCAATTAAGGGGTAATGAGCCACTATTCAGGGCTTAACAGCTATACCTGGAACAAACGTTGGTCAAACTCACTCGGGCTCCTTGGAGGGTAACCCGCAGCTAAAACCATGAGGAAGCTTGCACCAAGGTGTAAGTCTATTGTCCCCGAGGTGTATGAGAGTCGGTAATGTAGTGTGATGTTAAGTCACTCTGTGTTGTTAAAGTCACTGGTTCGAAACCTGTAGGGACAAAAGTCCAGCCATGTTAAGGGTTGGTGTGGCTCATGCCGGGTGCGATCCCTGGGTGATTTTGACAACTTAGATGCCCCTGAGTCGTGGTTTCTCAGCCACAGGCTAATCCCGCAGGTCATGGATAAATTAGAAAACAAAAAAAGGGGTGTAAGTCTGTTAAGAAGGTCGCCAACATAACTAATCCACCCGCCCATATCCTATCCCTTCTCACTATGATCACGTGATGTTATTTTTCATCACCAACTAGCACGTTCATTGAGAGAAGGCATTGTTTGCTTGTTGGTTTTCTAGATTTTTAGCGAGTGCTATTTTTTTACTTTATTGTCTTTCAAAATTGATATTATAGACGATAAATGTCTTCATATATCACGTAGGATGCAAGGGTTCCCTCTAGAATGCTACAAACCCTTACCTCCTAACTCACCCGAAGACACTTATCATGAAGAGGTTGAGAACCATTCCGACGTTGGGATTGTTGCTACTCCTTTGCTAGCAAATCCTGAGAGAGCCTTGGTTACAGTTGAGGAAGGAATCCTTCCTATCAACCCTGCTTTGAAAGTACATGTCGATCCACACCTTGTCCGATTGGATTCCTCAGGTAACGTTATAGTAGAATATTACCCTCACTTACCGTCAAGGCCATACAATCGATTGGATATGGAATCAATACAACCAAATTTTAATGAGGAATACACGATCGTTGTCTTTTCTACTGAAATTGTAAATCCACAACAAACTCATGTTCATTCTATATGGAGAACTCCCTCGGGGCATGACCTTTATGAGAAATTTAATTTTAGTCGACCACCTTTTGACCCTCCTACCTCCGTTGGTGCCGAGGCAGGACCGTCAAGTCAGACTATCGACCATCCCATTGAACAAATAATAAATACTGCTACCACCTCAATACAACTTCAAAGTGACATAGGAATCATGTTACCTAGTCATGTACAAAGTACCTTGACAATTACTCCTACCATACCTCTTCATCCGACAACTTATATTCCACATAACCATGCCACACACTTAAACTCAACTGTGGGACAAATCCCAACTTGGAGGGAACCACCATCTAGAAGACACATCCCTCCCGAGGGACAACCATCCTTACACATACCCATGCCAACTAGGGGGAAACCCCCATTCATCGGTCAAACCCAGTTGTTACCCAATCGATGGTATGGGGACAACCTTATTTCATAGGAAACCCCTCACAATCTCAGGGACCACCTCAAGGAGGTACGTTTCATCAACCATATCAGGGAGGGATATCATACCCCAACCAACAAGAAGGAATATTGAATCCCAATCCTTCTGGATTACATTTTGGAAAACCTTTCCCGGGGGTCTCGAATCCCACTTAGGGTCCTCAAGGTCAACAATATTATCCTCCCCAAGGGCCAAATATTTACCATCCTCAAGGACAACCTAGTTACCCTCCTCAAGGGAAGACTGGTTATCCACCTCAAATTAATCAAAGAAACTACCCTCCCACGCGTTACATCGGTTATCCTCCCCAGGGCCAAATGGGTTTCCCTTCTCCTTTCATGAACGTGCCTCAACAGATGAATCCTACCTTTGATGGTCAACAACAACAGTACATGGGAGGGCCTAATGGCTACAACTATCCACCTCAACTAGTTTACGACCCTACTGGTGTCGTCATGCCACACCAGTATCATCCTCAGGTCAATCAACATCTATCATTCTTAGCCACTCTAGATCTACCATATATATCGAGATTGACAAATGATCCCATATTACATTCTCCTCTTTAGCCAGTTATTCCTACTAAATTACCTTCTGATATTCCAAAATTTGATGATAAACCTGGAAAAGACCCTAACAAGCACGTTATGACATTTCATCTATGGTGTTCATCAAATTCACTAATGGATTATTCTATCTGGTTAAGTATTTTCCAGTGCACACTTACAGGTTCAAAATCCAAATGGTACATTGAGCCCAACATGATACTTTTCAAGGTTTTAATTCCCTTGCCATGGATTTTCTCAAGCACTTTCAATGACCCATTTGTTACAAGATTGGTATAGAACTCTTTACCTCCCTTCGCCAAACAAAATCCATACATATATATATATATATATATATATATATATATATATATATATATATATATATATATATATGATCATATTCATGAATGGAGACGACGATGATGGTTGATCAAAGCAACCATTCCTGCCCAATTAATGGCTAAATGGTTCAATAAATCTATTTTACCTTCGATTTCCCATGACGTAGGCATGGGTGGTGTCATTAGTGAAGAGGAAGCCATCTCTCGTGCCCAGTATTTGGACTTGGTTTATTCCCAATCCAGTACTTTGTATGAATTTATTCTGAACTATCCTCGTACGTCAATCGATTCATATAAAACATCCTCAACAACTCATCCATATGGAGTTATCAGTTCCGTCAAAACCTAATCCAACTCACAGTCGATGGACACAGATAATCGCTCAGTTACTGCACCCACTATCGGTTCAATTTCACTCTCATCCACCTCCACCCCGACTCAAATATATGAGGTGAATGCAGTTCAATATGCTTCTCCACAACAGTCAGGGGAGAAGAAGAAAATGAAAAATAAACCAAAGACAAACAATAATTAAAATGAAAATCCAAAAACACCAACTCAACCACCTTCTACTGAGAAACAACCATAGAGAAAACATAAATTTCCATGTCTCATTTGTGGTGATGATCACTACACACGATGTTGTCCTCATTGTGACAAAGTTGCAAAACTTTTTAAATGAAATTACCAACCTCTTGTGTTGACACAACCTTTTCCATAACAACAATCATTGGTTGCGCAATCCCCTACACCTCCAGTAGGAGGCAATCCAAATCATCCTCCTAGTGAGGAATCTTCATCGAGTGCATGCATTTACATGTTTAATGGGATATATTTTATCACTCGTACTATGACATATGACACACCTCTGGCTAAACCTGATAAGGGAAAAGTAATTGATGGTACTACAACGGATCTACTATCCACCACCATTACTCATCCATATGGGTCACTCCAGATTGAGAAAACTAACTTTGACTCTATCTTACGTCCACCCAAGAGTAAAATTCAAAAGTAGACTTTTAATCCTAATTCATGTGTTGATCAAAACTACAACATTGTTGAATATTTGGCCCAAGCATCGTGTGCTATGTCAGATCTTGAATTTCTACAAAATTTCTCTAGTCAACGTAGGACTCTCTTGGCAACCATTGGAACCATAGATCCCGAGTCATCTAATAATATCATGTTTAACCTCGATCATTTTAAATCGTGACTCTCTCACCAACTTTCCTTCTAGATAGATGTTGTCGTCCACAATCAACATATTCATCGCACAATCTTGGATGCAGGAGCTTCCACATGCGTCATGTCGTTGGGTTGTTGGAAAGGGTTGAAATTGCATGGTACTAATCAATACCCTACTATGTTACGATCAGTTGATGGGAGAGGACTCCATCCTCATGGAATTTTATAGTCCTTAGCTGTTCAATTTGGAGGAAAGACTGTTTCAGTAGATGTTGAGGTAGTCGATGCTCCCCTCAATTACAACTTATTATTAGGAAGAAGTTGGTTTTATGCCATGACTGTCATCACCTCATTGGTGTTTCTATGTGTCCAGTTTCCCCATCAAGGTAAAATTGTGACCATCAATCAATTATATTACTGCACCCCCGATGCACACACTCCTGCAGCCAACAACATTCCTTTTCTGGGAGATTCCAAGATCACTTACGAAAGTGTTGGAGTAGGTATTTTAAAAGACTCTTTGTTTATGGGTACCTTTCCTACACCACTTCCTCACACTTCGCAACACATCGTGATGATCAATATGATCTCGACTATGGAACATCAATCCTACGAATCATCTGATCCATGGATCGTGCCTAGTCCTTTAGAATTTGATGCACTAGGTGACACCATGCCACTTAGTCCTATAGAGGATGAATACGACGCCATCCAATCTTCCTCTCCTTCACTGAATGACCAACATATGCTGGATTCTAAAACTTACTCGTTACCATCCTATTTAGCGTCCCTATCCTTTACTTTAAATTACATCCTACATATTATTCCATTGGATGAATCTATTATGGAAATGCTTAACATCGAGCAGGCACCGTGGGATGACAACCACCATCGTTCATCCTTTCTTCCAAGTTTGGATGACATTGAGAAAGATATATCCTCTATATTTCCTAGCGACATCACTGACTGTCCCCAATATCCAATACTGACCAAGGATACCATCTCTTTGGGGAATTTGGGAAACATATCTTCTACAATTACTGTCAACATATCAATCAAATAAGGTGTCGTGGAAAATGTTCATCTAGGTGCCAATTGTTCAATTGAAGAAGTTGAGAGTTATACCGCCTTGTTCAAATAATTCTGCGACATCTTTTCTTGGAGTTACAAATAAATTCTAGGAATCGATCCATCAATCGTTGTGCATGAGATAAAAAAATTACCCAGGCGTTAAACATGTAAGAAAAAAACTTTGCCTGATTCATCCTAAGAAAACCATAGCCATAAAGGCAGAAGTCGAAAAACTATTGAAGTCTAGTTTTATTTATCCTGTCCCTTTGACTAAATAAGTTTCGAACATTGTTTTGGTAACTAAGAAACAAGGGACCATTTGTGTTTGCATCGATTATAGGGATCTTAATAAGGCTTGTCCCAAAGACAATTACCCTACACCCCTTATCGACCAAATTATCGATAATTATGCTGGAAGTGTCATTTTTTCTTTCATGGATGGCTTTTCCGGATACAACCAAATCGACATCCTACTGACTGATCAATATAAAACAACCTTCATCTACCCTTGGGGACATTCACCTATCAAAAACTTTTGGTCTTAAAAAAGATGGATCTACTTTTTAGCGGGCCATGTTGTACGCTTTCCATTATATCAAACATATTGTTGAACCCTACCTCAATGACTTAGTCGCTCACTCATCTCATCAACGAGACCACATTGGTCACCTATGGGCCATTTTTCTTCAATGTCATTTTTACTGCATACGTTTGAACCCCCATAAATGTATTTTTGTTGTTGAATCAGGATGTCTCCTCAACTTCATAGTCTCCAAAGATGGGATTAGGGTGGATCCCTTAAAAGTCAAATCCATTCTAGCTTTACCTCCTCCCAACAACCTCACTCAATTGCAAAGTTTGCAAGGGAAGGTAAACTTTCTTCGTCATTTCATTTGTAATTATGTCGAAATCACAAAAGGATTTATGATATTGTTGCATAAAGATACCCCTTTCATCTAGGATGAAACTTTTCAACGCTCATTTGATGCCCTTAACAATGCCTTAATGAACACACCGCTTTTGCACCCCCCGGATTATGCGAAAGACTATATCCTTTATTTGGTTGCCTCGACTTCCACTATTTCTATGGTGTTAATAAAAGAGGATAATGACGATGACAGACATGTGATATGCTATCTGAGTAAGAGTTTATCTAGTCCCAAGCTTTGATATTCTCATGTCAAAAAGTTGGCTCTGGTAGCAGTTATTTTTGTCCAGAAATTTCGCCATTACATTTTGTTACGTACTACCACGGTCACCACAGACTCGAACCCCATGTACCAACCATATCTTGAATCATCAATTAATTTGGGGGAAATATTTGAAATGCATCATTATTATCTAGGAATTCGATCTCGAATTTGCCAAATCAAAAGATAAGAAATCATTGGTATTTGCGGAATTGATTTGCAATCTTCCCTATACTGATCAATATACCGAGCCCAGTGATTCTCTTCCTAATGAATCCATGTTCCTCATTAGTACATATGATCCTTGGTATGGAGATATTCTTCTCTATCTCCAAACCTAGCGTTTTCAGCCGAACATCTCACGTGACAAACGACGTCGCATTCGACACCACTCCAAATGCTAACACATCATCAACGACACATTGTACCATCGTGGAATTGATATTGTCCTATGAAGTTGTTTAACCTACGACAAGGATGAATGAGTTTTAAATGACTGTCACCTTGGAGCTTGTGGCGGTCACCTTTCTGGGATGACTACAACCCAACAAATATTATGTGTCAGTTATTTATGGCCTTCTATATTCAAAGATTGCATCGATGCCTTTAAAAAATGCCCACCCTATCAAATCTTTTAGAAGAAAGCACGCACCCACCCCGCTCTGTTTCATCCCATTGTCATTGTCGACCCCTTTGCAAAATAGGGCATCAATTTTATGTAATGTAAGCCTACCTCAACTGGGGGGCATGGTTATATCATCATTTCCATTGATTACTTCACTAAATGGGGTGAGGCTATGCCTACATTCCTTAACGATGGATGCACTGAAACACTCTTCGTGTTTAACCACATCATAACTCGATTCGGTGTCCCACAAGATATTGTAACTAATCACGACTCACATTTCTAGAACCATATGATGAGTGAATTCTGCACCAATATAGGTTGTGACCATGAAAAATCATACCCCTACTATCCTCAAGTGAATGGACAAGTTGAAGCCATCAACAAAGTCCTGAAGACCATTCTCCAATGCATGGTGGGAACAAACAAAACCTCTTGGCACTTGAAACTCTTTTCCGCACTCTAGGCCTATCGAACTTCAGTGAAAATTGCAACTAGATTCATGCCATTCCACTTAGTATACGACATAGAAGCGGTGTTACCAATCGAATGTGAGATCCCTTCGTTAAAACTTACTGTAGAACTCCTACCTCACACTTTTGTTGAAGAGGAATGATTCCTATATTTAACCAAGTTGGATGAAACCCGTAGTGATGTTGCTCTCATCAATGAGACGTATCAAAAAAAAATGAAACATCAATATCACAAATCTGTTCGACCTCATGCTTTTGCAGAAGGAGAATTGGTCCTAGTCTATGATCAAGATCATGACAAGCTAGGGGCAGGAAAGTTAGAACCCATGTGGCACGAGCCTTACATCATAAAACATGTGCTACACAAAGGTGCCTACGAGTTATTCGATTACTATGGAATATCTCTCGATGAGCCCCAAAATGGGCTTTACCTTAAGAATTAATATGCATAGAATATCTTGCATGTGTGATTTGTACATTACTGTACTATATACTCTTGACTTGGTGTGTATTTTCTTTTGCGTGCACGAGTTTTATCTCAACTTCTTATACTTTTCTTTGTGATTGAATGCACAGATGACATCACCCTTTCCCATCTATTTCATGTTTACGGATGGCATTAGTCGACACACCCAGAACATCACTTGTGTAGCTTGGGTCATCTACCACTCTGTTGAGTTGGTGAGTTTAGGAGGAATTTGCCTCGGATGTGCGACCAATAATGTGGCAGAATATAATGTCGTCATTAGAATTTTAGTCGAAGCCTCCTCTCTAGGTATAACTCAATTGATTATCAACATAGACTCTCAAATCGTGGTTCGTCAACTTAATCGTGAGTACACCATTCACAACTCAGTTTTGCTACAACTCCACCTAAGGGTTCGTTGTCTCGAAAGATCGTTTGAATTTCTCCAATATAGACACATACCGAGAGAACTCAATACAACTTCAGATTCGTTAGCTAATTACATTATATATATATATGTGTGTGTGTGTGTGTGTGTGTGTGTGTGTGTGATATAAAAAGATTTTTGAAAATACATCATCAAAATGTACACAACGAGGAAAAAAACTTGGGCCTTCATGCCCATAATATCATCATAAGGAATATAAAAAATCAACTAAGGACCCTAATCATCCTCCTCTATCATTTTGTGCTCTGCATAGCACACTACTTCTCATGTCACCCAACGAAGAAAATGGTTGAGGCTTTCAGAAACCCCAACTGTATGTCGTCGCAAGTGTAGATACACATATCGCCTCTTGAGGGGTGGGACATCCATCATCAAACCCCATAGGTTCCTCTCTACCTCTCGGAGCCCTCTTGCTACGACATCATGCTCAACTGCTTCATGTCCGTCTCCACGAGATTTCAATGCCGCCATCTCTACTAGACGTGATGCACCTTTGTCTGCATGATGAAAATAAAATATTTTAGATTCCTTGTTGTACAACCAAAAACATATAAAATAAAATAAACAAACAAAGTGTATGTTGCAAGGTTATGTTTCGTACCTGATGCATCCCATTGGATTCCATCAGAAAATACTAGGTCTGTCCTACCTCTGAAATGTACCTTGGCATAGGGGAAGTCCTTAATAAACACTAACTGCCTCCTCCACCATGTGAAGAAGTCAACAATGAATCTGAAATCTGAGGGATCATTCCCCAACCTAGGGGAAAGGCTGGTCCACCTCTCCATATGAGGCTCGGTCATAGGATGTTTCGTCAATGCAACCTATGGCTTCATCTGGGGGACCCGCTCTAATAAAAATGCAACCAAAAAGGAACCATATCCAAACTGTTTATGTCTGTAGGTCCTGCATTTGGATTTTTTTTTTTGACATTCCTGAGGAACCCTGCACTCCAATTGAACAATCTGGGTTCTAAACACTGTAAGGCATAAGAGATATGTGATTTAGAAGCAAACTAAGAACTGTTTCTCCCCACCAACTTGATGATGGAAAATAGAATGAATCGAAGTGCTAAATCTCTCACATTCTTTATCACAATCCGTCCAAACACCAACCATGACCCTGATATGAAATGCTCGACAACATATGCCTCAGTCGGTTCAGGAGTTTCTCTGTGTCGAGACAAGATATGGGTGCCCCTCTCCTTGAGAGACCCATCATAAGATATGCATCATCTAGTTCTATTTCAAGCATGTGCGGTCCGATGCAGAACGCTTGCTCAACGTCATCTCGTAGACCAATCAAATACTCAAGCAATAATACTTCCTTTCTCATGTTTTGAATCTTGAAGTATTTGAGAAAACCATAGTTTTGCAAGGCCGCCCTCGCTTGAGGGTCTTGGAGAGAGGCAATATCATTGAAATCATGCTCACTCTCTTTCCACTCTATCATGGATAACTATAGATGAAATCTACAAATATAACATTTAATCATCATTAGTCAAACTCTTATGGAGAAAAACTGCGTCTTTTTAGCCAAAAAGTCAAAAAACAATTTTTGAGTTCTACGCCTAGCACTCCCTCAAAGAAACCTATAGAGCTCTAGCACACCCTAGACATATGCACCAATGCGTTGAAATCTCGGTTGGTGTTCCCCTCAGTTCCTTGAGGGAGCATCAATCTACTTTGATGCTCTAGGGCTTCCTAAGGACCCTAGAACACTTAAAACAAAGGTTAAAATGCAATAAAAAACCATGAAAAGGGATGAGGAGGAAGCGACAACTAACTTGGTCCAGACGAATCTAAAAATGATCGCTCACAAATCCCATGATCGTTGCTCGAAAAATGCTCCAAAGAGGTGAAAAATCCAAAATATGAGGAGAATGGTAAAATGAAATTTTGACCTATTTTTATATTTGATAGTTTGATTTTGATATTTTCTCCTTATTATAAAGTATACCCAGAACATTTTGTTTTTACATGATTTCAAGCAATGTCTTTCAGTAAATTTGTAACACTAATGAGCATAATCTTTGTTCTTTGTTGCGCTCATAAATACATGAGAATGTAACTGAGTATACTTTTATACGTTTTTAGACTCGTAAAGGTTATACGAAAAAGGAAACCCCTGGAGTTATCTTTAAGCTCTTTTCAGACTCTCTAAATACAAAAGTATTGTCGAGTGATATTGCTTCCTTTCACACTCGTTAAAAGGTTCGAAATGGCGTCTTCCAAGTAATAATTTATCTCTTTTTCGGACCTTGGGGACTAACATTATGGAAAAGGACAACCCTGAAGTCACCTTTAAGCTCTTTTCAGACTCTCTAAACATGAAAAACCACTGATTTTTCCTTCTTTGGACTCGCTAAACTACACATTGAAGGGGCCATCTAGGAACAAACCCTTACTTCTTCTCGTTCATTAAACAAAGGAAGAGGAGCTTACTGAAGGTGAGTTATATCGAGCATGCATTATCCTCCTTGAGCTCGTTAAATTAAAAATAGGTACTCATCTATCTGGGTGGGGGAAAAATTGAAGGAAGTGGGTCAAGTTTCTTGATAAATTTTGTAAACAACTATTGCAATCACCCTTGAACACGAAATTTATTTTTAACATTCGCCATGAAAACTTGGATAATCCGCTAAACCTATGCACTGAACCAATCCTATGAGTCTTTTCACTCCTTTGAGTCATCCAAAGAATGTCACAGCACCTACTGCATTATGTTTTGGTCCACTCTGCATTTATGCTTCCAAGTCTCATGTCGTGCCTTAGTGTTCAAGGGAAGTATCCACCTCGAGAGTCAACCATCTACAAAATTAACAATTTCCAAACTCATGTAAGTCTATGATTCATTCGCTATATCTCATCACTTTCCTGTGTAAGTTTCTTGTTGATGATAGGGGATACATCAAGTACCTCATTCGATGAGTCTTTTCCTGTCAACTTCAACTCATCATTCGAGAATTAGACTTAGAAACCAGTCAATATCTTGGGACTTGCATGCCTCAATGGTAGGCCTCCTCTCTTCCAACAATGGGTTTACATCATTGACCTCTGATTGGATGATTCCATGAATGTTCGACCTCACCTCATTTATTTGCATTCATTGGAATGTACTTCGGTACCTTAGGAGTCATTGATATCACTTGTGATTTCACTCGCACTTGTTAACGGTTCACTTCAACAACCGGTAATTAAGTGGTTTCTACCATGTTCGACGTCAAGACATCTATTCACATGGTTAGATTTGTACTACATTGAGATTGGGATGAAGACCCTAGGTTGAGAATTCATTATGATATCTGTTTTTCCAGGCTACGAAGGAAATCATTTGAACATGTTAATACTTATGTTGTCACATAGATCCACGTTGTATCGGTCTGTGGCTATGTCTTATCATCTCGTAGCTCCACTGTGTATTTTTTGTGGCTACGATCAATCCATGTCATAGAATTATGGATCCACATTGTATTATTGGTGGCCATACCCTTAATTAATATCATCATGGATCCGCAGTGTATTTATTGGAGGCCATACTTTGAGTCATTTATTATCCAAGCATAGGTTATCCTGCCTTGGGATTGGAACACATATTAACATTTGTTTGATTGTTGTCTATAGCTTCTACCAGGTTCTCTGACTCCATACCCTTGCTTCGAAGAATCTACAAAGTGTTTCGGTCATCAACTTTCATCTTCTAACTTCACACTTTGGGGGGGGAATTTGTTACATGTCAAAATTCCTCACTTCGATAAATGTCACATTCTCATTGTCGCAAGTGTCGCACTTTTGTCACAATTGTCACAAATTTCCCATTTTCATTTTGTGTGTGTCGCATTGTGAACGACACCATGGAAACACTTGATACATCCTTTAGAACATGTTAGAAGAAGAATCCACATCATTTGACAGATGAAACAAAGTGTTTTTCTATCAGAATTAGTCATCTTGACAAATTTTTGGAAGATCAACACTTCCCTGCTCATATGCAGGGATTCCTAGCACTCTCTGTCTATCTAGCAGGGAGCATTGTAGCGCTCTGTTTCCCATTTTAAAGGAGCATCGATTGGTTGAGAAAATCTTGGGAAGAAATCCTATTTTTCTCTAAGAACAAGTAGGGATGATTCGAGTTGGTTTGACTCGAATCTAACCCTTAGGATACATATAAGGGAGATACCACAACTGATGGATTCATATCCTCAACTAATCCCAAATATAACCAAGGTGGTTGGGCCCCCTAAATCCTATAAATGGAGGCATTCTCATGGTGAAAAATGAGGAAAATAATCAGCAAAAGCATTGTCATTCTAGTTGTGGATATTTTGAGCAAGGGGTTGGACGAGGAGGAATTGGAGATGCTTCTACAACACCATCCATGATTGTAAGTATCTCTTTAAAGTTCTCATCAATATACTCGACCTATTCCCTTCTAGTTTGTGTATCTTTACATATGCTTGTCTACTATAGATGAATTTGTTTAATCTAATATGGCAGAGTAGGATTTTCCTTGTTTCTCTTTGTTTTCCATGATTTTGTAGGTATCAAGCTATGTGAAAGAGTTTGGATATCAAACTTGAATTGGAGCAGAGAGGACAAACATTGGAAATAGGTATGATCACGTTTTCTCCCTCTCTCTTTTTGTCTAGTTAAAAAAATCTCAAAGGGATGTTAGTGTCCATTTGTATCTTTTTGTCTTGGTATTAGGGGTCTAGAATCCAAGGGAATATTCACATGTATGCAAGGGAATTATTTTGTAACACCTATCACCATCATTAATACCAAAAAATAACCATTATGTTATGACCATAATTTGTCAAAAGGGTGTAGTTCGGGTGGTTACATGGAGGAAGTAAGTTCCTCTCCACTCAAGTCCAAATCCTGTAAAGGACATGTTGGTCATTTAGAGGAAAATGATCATGTTGTCCTATTGTAGCTTGGCTGAAAGGTTAGGTGCTTCCCTTATTGGGATGTTTTGACAATATGTTGAGTTATGAGTTTCAGATAATGTGGCTTGCAAACAATTGTATATATCGAGGAGGTTGCCTAATTCCCCTATACCCTTAATTTCTTTTAAAAGACAATAAAAAGAAAGTAAAAATTCACAACATAATAAGTCTAGATCTATTCCTACCTTCAACTCTCCAATCACCAACTGATATTTATGTAAGGATCATCCCATGTAACATGAAATAAGGCAATATATCAATGCTAGTATATTTTGAAATAATAAATTTTATAACCTTATTCCTCGATTTCTCCCTAAGACCATACAATACTTACATAAGCATTAGAAATGGATTTCATTAGCATTTTATGCATTTAAGTTGCAAATGGAAACTTGAGAATCTTGGTGCAAGGAATTGCAAATGACACGATCTTAGTCATTCATATCACAAAAATTCAATGGTTGATATTTTTCAAGTTGTGCACATTCAAAATATTTTGACATTGGATGGTCAAGTTGAGTTGGAATTTATATAATGATTTTGAATGCGATTCTTATTTCAACATCTTTTTCCAAGAAATTTTTATGGGGAATCCCAAAGGATGCTTCTCCATATTTTTTGATGGAATCCATAATAAACAATTCGATATAAACTAATATGCATCCAAGGAAGACACTTGTTATCATATAACCAACCAAATGCCCAATAAATTAACAACAACCAATTAACTTAACCCATGCACTAATATTCACTCACAACATTAACAATGTCAAGATACCCTTTATTATTACAAATAAATGCACATATGGCATATGTTGACATATGAAAATCAAGTGAGTATCCACCTTATCCCAACAATTTTAGGTGGTGTTCAATATAGACAATTAAGATTAAGAAAAAAAATAAAAAACTAAACAATAAACCCATGGCAGAGCATGAGAAACAACTCTATATTGACACATGTTCGATAAATTATTACCCATAAGAATATAAACAAGTTAACTTAGTGTTGACTTGTATATAATCTTTTCCTCATCCTTTCATTTTCCTTTTACTTAGAAAATTTTCGGTCCATAGCGGGTTCATAACTCTCTTCATCAAAATTTCCATGTTATAAAAACTGCACTTATTTTCCTCCGTCGTAACCATAATGAACCATGACTTAGTCATATTTCAAGATATTTATTTATAACCCCAGTTTCACGGGCTCGCGGATTCATTTAATCACTTCTTATGTTCCTTTTTTCCATCGTTACCAAAATGAACATTCATTTTTTCCATGATCCTCATTTTGAGTTCAACTTAGAATATTTTCGATCTTCTCCACCGTGGGTTCACAGGTCCCAAGTCTTAACCAACTTCTTGTTTTCACTCTTATTCGCGAGCAATACTTAGCCATATTTCCATGTTATGGTGGGTTCGTGGGTTGGGAGACTCGTGGGTTCACCTCATCGTCCTTTCCATGTCCAACTCCCTGCTGTAGTGTATTCGTTGTTTTGTCACTCTTTTCAAGATACATTAAATGTTAATCCTACGGAAGGCAACTGTGAATTAAATCATGAAAATTCCATTATTAATGGAAAAAATCTCGAGGTAATATCATTTAATTTGCATTAATTTTTTCATTGAAAAATGGATTTAATTCATATTATTGAGAAAAAACTTCATTTCAAAATCATTGTTCTAAGGAATTATACTACAGTCTACCAACTTCATTATAATGGATATGAGAAGACAACAGTTATGTGGAGATACACTAAATATTTTTGGGCGAGAAGACTAGAATGTTGAATTTTCACTATGTTGGGCTCAAGTATCAGGTTTATTTCATTTTAGCATTTACTTGAACTATAAACAAACACAACTACACAATTTACAAGTGTTGCAATAACCAAGATCACAAGAAGAAGTAGCATGCATAAAAACACAAGAAATATCCTGGGAAACCCTTCTACTCAAGGGAAGAAAACCCAACAATCCTTTGCTATATTCTCAAGAGAAGATCCCCAAAACATAAAACCCTAATGCACACAAGAGGATGCTCTACTACCTTTAAAATTGTGCCCAAGAGAGGTGTGCACTTCAGCCCTTAAAGTGTACTTGCTGAAATTCTAAAATGTCAAGTGACTTGTGTGTGAGTTTGTTTCCTCAATGGGGAAATCACCTCTATTTACACTAGACCTAGACACAACAAAAGGTGTGTCTATTGGCACAAAAGGTTCGACCTCAATAACTCAGAAAATAATTAATTATAACAATAAACATTAATTATCTTTCACATATGGTGGGGTCGACCTGTACCATCACAATTAGGGTTACACGTAAATCTTACACTTAGACAATATAGCAAGGGATCCACACGTCCACAAGTGCTTAGCCACTAGGGACACATCCACCTATGCTCAACCACGGGGACGTCATACTCAACATAATCATCTGGAGTACCACATCATCTCAAATATCACACAGAGGAGGACGATACACCCATCACATGGACACACCCAACCATTGGGGGACGACTCAACTCTCTAGAGGAGAACGATGCCCCAACCATTGGGGGACAAATCAAATCTCACAGAGAGGAGAACAATGCCTCATCACGTGGGTATGCCCAACACTGGGATCCCTCTCAGGTTGACTCAACTCAATCACATAGAAGAACGTATCCTGGAGGATGTCTCACGAAGTTGCAATCATCAACACTCCTTCTCAGCTAGGGAGGCATTCTCCACCAAGCCAAGTCTCTCACAAAAGTAATCGAACTTCGTCCTAACAAGCGGTTTGGCTAAGATATATGTAATCTACTCATATGTAGGAAGGTACTGCACATGTACTGCTTTCCTCTGCACCATGTCTCTCATATAATTATATTTTATCTCAATGTGTTTCGATTTATCGTGAAACACTGGATTCTCAGAGAGCTTCACACAGCTCTGTATATCACAATGAATAATGGTAGAATCCATCTCATGATCAAATAAATATGTCAGGAGCTTGTGAAGCCACACTACTTCGTGGGCTGCCACACTCAACGCTATATACTCTGCTTATACAGTACTCAAAGCCACAGAGCTTTGTTTCCTGCTGCACCAGGAAACCATGGCATACCCCAAGGTAAAACAAAAACCACATGTGCTCTTCTGGTCCACTGCGCTCCCTGGCCAATCTGTATCATCATATCCTTGCAAACTCATGTCTACACTAGAGGCATATCTCAGGACATATCCAACTGTGCCTTGTAGATATATTAATACATCCTTTGTTGTTATCCAGTGAGTTTGTCTCGAATGCCTCATGAACTGACTAAGTACATTCATTGCATAGGATATTTCAGGTCTGGTGTTAACCAGATACATCAATGATCCAATCAGATGTCGGTATAAATGTGGATCAATCTCACCTGAATCAATATAAGCTTTGTTCATTTTATTCAAATCCATCATCATTGGTGTAGGCATGGATTTGCAGTCTCTCATACCAAACTTATTCAATATCTCCATTGTATATTTTCCTTGACTCAGGAAAATCTCATCAGTCTTTTGCCATACTTATATTCCTAAGAACTAGTGCATCATACCCAAATCCTTCATCTCAAATTTAGAAGTCAATGCTCGCTTGCATTCAGGAATAAGTCTTTATGAACCAGTGAGGAATAAGTCATCAACATACAGGACCAATATTAGGCACTCGTCACCAACAATGTGATAATATAGGTTTGTATCAACAACACTTTTGTTGAAGCCCAAACTCATCAGGAATCCATCCATCTTCTCGTACCAACCACAAGGTGAATTCTTTAGTCCATATAGGGATTTCTTCAACCTGCACACATGATATTTCTCATCATGTATCATGAATCCCTCTGGCTGCTCGATGTAAACATATTCCTCAATCTCACCATTGAGAAATACTGGCTTTACATCCATTTGTTGTAGTTTCCAACCCATGGATGCAACTAGTGCAATGATAGTACTGATGGAAGTGTATCATGATACTGGAGCAAATGTCTCCTCATAATCAATTCCCTCCACATGTGAGAATCCTCTTGCCACAAATATCGCTTTGTATTTCTTGATAATTCCATAGGATGCATGATTGATCTTATAGATCCACTTGGAAGTCACTACAGACTTCCCTTCTGGTCTCGGAACAATATCCCACACATCATTCTTCATGATGGATTGATACTCTTCTGCCATGGCATATTTCCATACCTACTATCATGCTACTTCTCCATGACAAGAAGGCTCGGTATCAATGATGTGGCTCATGGCTGAAAAATAGCTATAACATATATTTGGTTTCTTTCTCTCTCAGAATATGCCTCAAGGATTTGCATTTCCCTCTTCCGCCTGCAGAGTTTGTTGAGCCTAGGAAGGAATTTTATGGCCTACTGCAATGTCTCTGGGGATATCAACTGGAGCAATTGGATAAACTGGAACAACTAGATCAAATGGAACAATGGTTGTCTCCCTATGAACTGCTGAAGGGGGAGAAGGTATTGTCTCTTCCTTCTTCTCAAATATTTTGACTCCCTTTGAGTCAAGTGACTCCCTCTGATCTGAAGGATAGACATCTTCCTTTTCCTGTGTTGCTAACCTAGAGACATCTCATGTCTTCTCAGGTCCTCTACTGACTCTACAGTACTTTGATGGCCTCTCGATATAAGAGATCTGAGGTTTTTGTTACTCTCAAACATATTCTTCATTGCTTCATACATTTCATAAGTTGTCTTCAAGTTGGAAATACGAGGTAGGAGATGATCTCTTATTGAGTAGATTATTATCTTCCTTTCTTTAATGTCATCTTCCTTCCTTTCTTACTTCTCTTCATCAGTAGTTGTCTCTGGTAAATCCTTTTGTATCACACTCAATAGGTCATCCTCTTCAAGGGTGATATGAAGTATTGAATTCTAGGAACTGAAGTTGCTTTATCCATCAGGTCTATCTTCCACCAAGGTTTTGTTCATCATATTTTCAGATTCTTCACAAACCCTTAGCAACTAGGATAGGAAACCTAACGGCTAGGATAGGATTTAAATATTATGTTTTGTTGGGCTTGTGAATGCCAAAAATAAGCCTTGAAGGTTAGAAGAACACTAGTGAATTGAAAAGCTCCTTCAATGAGCTGTAGAAACCCTAAAACTGAAATTTTTTGCAGGAAATTGCGAAACCCTAGGGCCAAAAATCCAAAATTCTTGAAATTGAAAACTAAGAGTTGTTGGAGGTGTGTTGAGGGAATTCGTACACCCCTATGTAATTCTTAGCCCCAACGTTTTATTATAAAGTGATGAAACACTCAAAAGGGAGAGGGTCGTACAATTTTATGGAAACCCTAGGAGGGTCATACAGTTCTGCAGAAGAGAGAGGACGACTGCTTGAAGCTTGTGAAATGGCTTCTTCAATACCTATGCTCTGATACCATGTTGAATTTTCACTATGTTGGGCTCAAGTATGATATTTATTTCATTTTAGCATTTACTTGAACCATAAACAAATGCAGCTACACAATTTACAAGTGCTACAATAACCAAGATCACAAGAAGAAGTATCATGCACAAGAACACAAGAAGTATCTTGGGAAACCCTTCTACTCAAAGGAATAAAACCTATCAATCCTTTTCTGTATTCTCAAGATATGATCCCCCAACCATAAAACCCTAATGCACACAAGACGGTGCTCTACTACCTTAAAACTTGTGCCCAAAAGAGGTGCGCACTGCAACCCTTAAAGTGTACTTGCTGAAATTATGAAATGTCAAGTGACTTGTGTGTAAGTGTGTTTCCTCAATGGGGAAATCATCTTTATTTATACTAGACCTAGACACAACAAAAGGTGTGTTTATTGGCACAACAGGGCCGACCTCAATAAATCAGAAAATAATTAATTATAACAATAAACATTAATTATCTTTCACAAATGATGTGACCAACCTGTACCCTTTAAAACACAATTAGGGTTACATGTAAATATTACACTTAGAAAATATAGCAATGGATCCACACGTCCACTAGTTCTTAGACACTAGGGACACATCCACCTATGCTTAGCCACAAGGACGGCATACTCAACATAAAAATCTAGATTACCACATCGTCTCAACTCTCACACAGAAGAGGATGATACACCCATCACATAGACACACCCAACCACTAGGGGATGACTCAACTCTCCAGAGGATAATGATGCCCCAACCACTGGGGGATGACTCAACTCTCACATAGAGGAGAACGATGCCCATCACGTGGGTATGCCCAACACTGGGCTCCCTCTTAGGTCGACTCAACTCAGTCACAAAGAACAACGTATCCTAGAGGATGTCTCATGAACCTGCAATCATCAACATAGAATTCTCAATGGTCAAGATCTTACTGGTACTATTCTACATTGCCCTTACCTGGAAGAAATGAGAACATAATCTGGACATCAGAAATTGCTTTAGCTGGATGTGTACCTAAAGTATTGATTGTAAGGAAATTGTCTCCTGGTGCAATGATAAATTTGTTTAAATCCAAAGGGTTATTCAACTTCAAAGTGAACCCCACATTTCCTTAGCGTCATTGGTTTTCAGAAAAATTTTGAAGCTGTCAGATCCTACCATTAATTTTAAAGGAGAAGAAGCAAGGAGTTTCCTCAAGAACAAAAACAATGGATTGGATCTTTTACAAGAATATTTAAAGGATATTGCGACAATTCCAGTTGATATATCCATAATTTAGGTTATCTCATTGAAGAACCCTTATCGAGAAGTTGCATGGCTCTTTACTAGAATTACTGGTCAAGAATCCACGACAACCATTCCTCGGTTGGCCCTCTATATCTTATATTTTATAATTCATGAAAAAACAATCTTTGATTGGGGACAAATCATCTCTGTTGAAATTTCTTTATAACGTTCGAATTTCAAGAAAGAAAAGAAGTTCTATATGGCTTCTTACTTGATATTTTATATTACCTATTGCCATGTCTTCAAAAATTTGACTGTCGAGAAAAGGGTAAATTGAAAAATTGACCCAGTAATTATGTGTTATCAAGATCTGTGGAGATAGAAAGCTACTTATTAATTTTATGAAGTACACAATGAATTTGTGACTGTTTTCAAGAAACTTCTTTTTGGAGAGAATACAACTAGATTTCCATTAGAAGCAACGACCTTTCTGAACAAAAGGGGGACTTTATAAAAAATGGAAAATTATAATGTGATCAAAAATTTTGGTTCACGTGAAAGTCCTTTCTTTCTTCCTTATTACATTTTAGACAAAGTATTTGTTATTGAAGTTGCTAGGAAATATAGTTTATGGCTGCACTTTTTTCATGAGAAAAGAAAGAGACAATTTATCCCATTGCCATGGAAAATTGGAGAAATTGTATTAAGAGGCATTGCAAAAATTGATGAATACTCAACTCACCTGAACCAATTCAATCTGAAGTACGCAGAAAAAACCAGGTGCTTCGACCCCAGTCATATCTTTGTTTATCATATGACATCAGTTGGACTCAACAACAAATTTACTATGCACTTATGTTTCAAGATGAGTAAGGTAAAACTAATGATTCTCCAATGCAATATGTTGATGATATCGAAACCATGATAAGCTCGACAACCCAATATAAACAAACAGGGAAAGGCTCAAATGAAATAGGTAATCAATCTCCTGCAATTTTACAAAAAAATAGCCTACCAAAAAACAATCTTCAAGGAACAACATCACAACAAAAAAGGGTTTCAAAGAGTAATTCAGGTGGTGGGAGTGATAAAAATCCTCCACAAGGAAAAAATGAAATTCCCCATAAGCTCTAATTAAAAAGGAAAAGAAAAAAATCTCAACAAGAAGAAGTTGAACAACCTGTATCTAAAAATAATATATCTCTTGAGGACATGGACTTAGAGGTCGATATTGAAAATATTCATTTCCCCAATGAAGAACAAAGGTTGTAGGAAAGTCAACAAGTTGCATCTAAATTCGCTACACAAGAAGACTGTTTTTCAGAAGAAGAGTCATTTTCCATACATAATGCTTTGTTTGAAAAAAAACTCTAGAAAGTTAATATTTTAAGTGTTTGACCCCAAAAATAAAAATGGAAAATCTTGTTCTGAGTATGATCTTAGTGGCTTACCTCCATCTGGAATCGCTATGATACACAAGATAACAGGGCATTCTTTAGATATTTCAATTGATGATATGGAGGCACAAAATGCAAAACTAAAGGAAATGATTAAAGAGTTAGAATACACTTTGATGCCACCCCCTATCCTTGCAATTCTATTGGATACTATTCAACTTGGAATATCGGATTTAAAATAGAAAAGAACATCGAGTTTATTAGTTGTTGTCAGAAAGTGTTGAAGAAAATATTAAAAAGAGAATGTCTCTTATTATGCAAGCATGGTATGTTGGAAGTAACATTGTTTCTTTTGATTCTAAATTAAATGATTTTAGAGATTTCCTCCAAGGTTATTATGAACATGAAGAAGGGTTTTATAAAGATGCAGTTAGTACATTTATTTTGAAGATTACAAATATGACCGGAATGAAAAGAAAAGAAGAAGGTTTACCTTCTCCTTATTGGATAAATCAATTAAAGGCTTGCTTGATCAAGAAGATAAAGATTATAAAAGAAATTCTGGAAGAATGTGATGTTGTGGTTACTAAAAAGGAAAGATTGTACAAAAGATTAACTGAAATGGACTTAGTCAGAACTACAAGAGAAGTACAGGACCCAAAATTAATCCTAAATTATATATTTATGACAAGATAGCAATTTTAGCATGAAGTGGAAATATTAAAGGGTTTGTCAGCCAAACAATTTAATAGTATCATTGAAAATAATGAAAATGAAATTGAGGATTGGTTGGTGAATTATGCAAACAAAAATGAAGATATTGAAGATATGCTTCGTCAAATTCATTTGACCTAAGAGACTTGGAGAGCATACTATTTGATATAAAAATTAGACATGAAATAAATGTATCCCCGATGAAATATTTTATTGAATTGGTTAAAAGGAGCCTTAATGAAGATTACAGAGGAAAATCAAGAAACAACATTTAGTATCGGTCATGAAACCATCATCAAGGAAAATATAAGGACACTAGTAGCACAAATATGAGAGAGATTCCATTATAGTCTCGTTTCTCGTGTGTTTCTCCAGCTTTACTCATTCTTCCCTTATCTTTTCTTGTACATATAGTTTATGGTATGTGGGAGCCCCAATCCCAGTCTATTTATAGATGAATGGCTTTTATTTTCCAGAATGTAAAAGACTATATTTTTTAGAAAATCCTAGAGAACTATTCCGGGGTTAATTTTATTTGTATCTTGTATCTCTAAGCTTTTGAGTATGAGATATTTAAAATTAACTTATCAAACTCTATTTTTTATTTTAATGAAAGAACTCTTTTAAAGTTCTCTCATTTGTGGACCATATGTTCTTTTCCTTTTTAGTGTGATCAAAATTACTTTTGAAACTGTGATGGATGTGAGGCTCATTTGATTATTTCCTGAAATATGTTGTTTATTTTAGTTTTTACAAACATTGTGAATAGAGATTCCTGGTCCATTTCATAGGAATCCTTAGTGTGTATATTTCTTATTCTTATTTTCTTGAGTGATAAAGATTTGGGACTTGTTATTTTACAATTCCCCATTTATATATTGATTTCCCAAGATACTTAAAGACATATATTTAAAGTTTTTACAGAGGAGTACCACCTCTATAAAAACAGAGGGGGATTTTTAATCCTCGTGAGGTTGATGTTTCTATCCTAACAGATTCAAACATCAACACTTAGCAAACATTCTTGAAATAAAAAAATGCTTGCAAAACCTATGGTTTAACCATGTTACATGGATTCCATTAAATTTATCACTGATTATTTCTTCATTTTCTTGTATTTTTAGGTGTACATTTGAGACGATGAAGATCTAGAATTTGCATAAAAAAATGGAAATATTTATTAAATTTAATGAACGAAGATGGAGATATTTATTAAGTTTAATTAATAATAATCGAAATGTTTATTAAATTTAATTAATGATAATCATTGTTAGAGAAGGGAATCAATAAATAAATATATATATATATATATATATATATATATATATATATATATATATATATATTATAAGTTCATTGTTTTAAAGGTAAATTTTATTTTAATTTGTTAGTTTTCCAAATTTTCAAAATTATTTACGCCATTTTAATATACATTAAATCTTTGAGTAGTGGTGTTATGGGAAATCTTGTTTGCTAAAGGTTTTACGAAGAAGAATAGACTTATTATAGTAGGGGACTTGAATTTCTCCTTCGGTCTCTTCATGATCTGGGGATTGTCAACTCAGCCAAATTGTCTATCAGATTTCTTCTTGAGAAAACTAGAAGATAGATCATAGGGGTCTTCTAAATACTGAATCTTGTAAGCTTAAGTCGACCTAGTGTAACAAATGAGTGTGCTCAAATACAACTACTAAGAGATTAGACCTTTTTCTTATTTTTGAAGATTGGGTGGAATCCATAAATAGATTTAGACAGTGGGTTGGGATTGGTGGTGAATCTAATCACTTCCAAATTCTCATGGAGTTGGTAGGAGTAGGTCCCAAACATCCAAGACCTTTTAAATTTAACTCTAGCTAGTTGAATGAAACTGATTTTCTGCAGTTAGTAAATGATACATGGTTCCAGTTTGATGATTCTCTAAGACAATCGTTGGCTATACAGTTTGAAGAGAACCTCAAAAGAGTAAAAAAAGTGGTCATAGGATGGGAACATGACATGAAACATTGGGAAGAAGACAATTTGAAATGTATTGAAACCAAACTAGTTGAATGGTCTGATGTGGAAGGGTTTGGGTTTCAAACAACATAGTTTAAGGTTGAGCTAGTATTGTTGGAGCGGGAAAGAAGGAATATTTTAGAGGATCACAAAGAAAAATGGAAGTTGAAGAGCAAGGCTCTTTCGTTATCTAAGGGGGAGAAAAACACAAAATTCTTCCACTAGTACACAAACTACCACTAGAATACCAACATAATCTATAAGGAGAGGGGGTCAACACTTTCAAGGATATAGCCAAAGCTAGGGTGGCACACTTTGCTAGGATTTTTAAGGACAATGAAAGGGATGTTGGGTATGTGTTATATTATTTTCATGAGTAGTAGTGTATGAGCATTGTGTCGGGTGCGCAGGGAGGTTAGAGGCTAGGCCCCCCCTTGGGGGGTGCAAGGGCAGCGCCCCTGAAAAAAAAAATTCTTCCTCGGGAAACTTGTCACATATATAGGTGGTTTTTCGGCACATGGTTTCTTTGTTGATGGTTTTCTATTTCCGGTTAAGGAATTAGGGTTGTTGACTAATCCAGTTTATTGGGTTAGGGTTTTGGATGTCATTGGCTCCTATATGTATATTGTATTTTAAACAATGTATCACAATGAATGAATATAGAATATGCTGGTTTTCCCGGTTTGGGTTTCCAGGCGAACAATATTTGTGTAATGTTTGTATTTTCCATTGTATCTTTTATGTTCTTTTACTGAAAATTTGATTGCAGTAAATATTGTACAAGGTTAAAATCTACAAGGGATACATTGGCAGAAGTGGTTTAGATCTCTCAATACTTTCCAAGATTTATAAACAAATAAGACAACCAATATTTGATGGTTGAGGTAACTAAGGATGAAATGGAGGATGTCCTCCACAATTTTCAAAACGATAAGAGCCCCAACCCTATTGGGTGGACCATTGAATTCTTCACGGGATTCTTCAAATTGTTGGAAAAGGATATGCTTCATGTAATCGAAGACTCAAGGTTGAATGGAAAGAAGTTAGATACTTTCAACTTGAATTTTATTACTTTAATTCCAAAGTCTGGTAATTTGGTCTCCTTAGAGGAATTCAAGATCGTCTCCCTTTCTAATACAATTTACAAGATTGTGGAAAACGTTATTCCAAGGCAGGTGAAGAGTTTGTTGTCCAAGTCTATTTCAAAGGAACAATTTGGATTTTTGGAAGGGCGACAGATCCACGAATCCATAGGAGTGGTATAGGAGGGACTATTTTCCATAAGAAAAAAAAAATATAAAGGCAGTGGTTGTTAAAATAGACCTCTATAAGGCCTTTGATCGAGTCAACTAGATTTATTTGTGGATGTTGTTAACTCACTTGGGATTCTATATCCCATTCATCAATTGGGTTATGAGTTGCATCACCACAATTTCCTTTTCACTTTTGATAAATGAAGAGTCATTTGATTTATTTCGACCCAAATGAGGACTCATGCATGGGTGTATAATGTCCCCACTTTTCTTTCTAATTGTGGCATAAGGGCTCAATTGATCTATTTTTGAATAAAAACAGACATGAGGGTTCAAAGGAATGCACATTGGAGATAATCTTTGGCTTAAACATTAAATTTTCATCAATGACGTTCTTATTTTTTGTGATAGGACTAAGAGGAATCTGGAGAAGATTCAAGCAAACCTTGATTTATTTTGTAAGGATACCAATATGTTGGTAAATGAGGGGAAGCCAACCATTTCAGGTGAAGGCTGGAGGAGGAAGTTGTGGCTTTTATTAACAACATTTTTCCCTTTAAATGGATTTCTCTGGATGAGGGCTTGAAATACCTTGGCTTCAGGACAAAGCCAAATACATATGTTAACAAGGATCGGGATTGGTTGATCGTAAAATGTGAAAGGAGAATATCAAATTGGAGATTTCAGTGGCTTTCAGAGGGAGGAATATTGGTCCTCGTTAAATCAGTATTGGAGGGCATCCTAGTTTATTGGATTTTGCTTTCATGGATTCCAAAAGGGATACTTGAGAGTATTCTCAAGCTTAGTTTCTAGTTCTTTTTGTAAATGTATTGAACTTGCATAGAATAGATCTAGCTATCAAATGACATACACAATTTATAGAGAAAATATGAGAAAAGAGAAGCATGAGAGAAATACTGGAAGAATTATCATTAACCAAATGAATGAATGATAATTTACACATGATAGACTTTGTATAACTAACCTAATGTGCACTTGGGGAGAATCCAATGTGCCATAGTGGTGGTTTAGAGTGATCTGGACACACACCAACAATTACGGGAGTAAACTTCCACCTAGTCTAGTCTCTGAAGCAGTTATGGGAGTGAACTGCCACCTAGTCTGAGTTAACTAGTCTCTCAATCTTCAATTAACTAAATGAAACTGAGTGAAGTGAGGAGGAGATCAGTGAATCATGAGTAATGTGGTAGTCTGGTCATAATCCCAAGGATAATTCACATTAGTTGGTGACGATCCCAATGTGGCATCTAGACTCCACTGAACTGATCAAACTGAAGTGTGAATTGAAGAGAATATTCTCCTAGAGGAATATTCTCCCTAAACTATAGGAGACTGAATAATGAATAATAAAAATAGGGAAAACCTTAGGAAAAATAAATCCTAGGTGTGTGTGAAGTATCTCCAACACCCCCCCTGAACATCACTATGGTGAAAATAAAGAATGGGTCCCGGCAACGAGGCCATGTTAGGTACCCAAATACAAAAGATACACTAAAAAAAATGAGGAAATGATAAAACCTCATGGGANCCCCCCCCCCCCCTCTCAAAGTACAATGTATGTAAAAACAGAAGAACCAAAAGTTGCTAGGAAATTGTGTGCACTCCAAGACGACTGTGCAGAGAATGGAACTTCTGCTCAGTGAAGGTCTTGGTGAAGATGTCTGCAGTCTGTTATGTTGAAGGACAAAACTACAGGTCGATGATCCCCTCATGTACTAAGTCTTAGATGTAGTGCATGTGGATATCGATATGCTTCGTCTGTTGCCTATGAACTGGATCTCTACAGAACTTCAGAGTGATATGGTTGTCACACCAGATGACAATCAACCGATGAAACTAAATGCCCAATACAGTGAGAAAATTTTGTAGCCACATAGCCTGAATGGTTATTTTAACTACCCCTTTGTACTCTGCCTTGACTGAAGATAGAGAAATAGCAGCCTGCTTCTTGCTCGACCAACCAATAGGCCCGAAACCAATACTGAGTGAGTAACTAGATGTGTACTTGTGATCAATGTTATTGCCATCCCAGTCAAAATCAGTGAACCCGATGAGGTCCAATGTAGAGTTTGCTTCATAGTGAATCCCAAAGGTGATGGTTCCATGTACGTATTGAAGGATACACTTTACAGCCTTCCAATGTATCTCATATGGCTCCTGCATGAACATGGAGACTGCTCCAACTGCATAAGAGAGGTCTGTTCTTGAGTGTTTGAGATACAACAAGATCCCCACTAGTTGTTTGTATAGTGTGCTTTCAACCACTGGAGTTTTCCCACCATCCTCAAGTCTGACTCCTGATAGGAAAGGAGTCGGGGTAGACTTGCAGTCTATCATGTGAAATCTCTCAAGGAGATCTCGTGTATACTTGGCCTGAGACAGTTTGATGCTTGATGCATCTTCAGTGATCTCGAGTCCAAAGACTAAATGTACCAAACCCATGTTCATCATCAAGAATTTGTTATGCAGAATTCTCTTGACTGCAACAATCGCTAAAGTCGAGCAACCAGTGATTAACAAATCATCAACATACAAAACTAGGAGTAGAAGTGAATCAGTCCTCTCTTGAGTATGTAAACATTTGGGTCTGAATTACAACATACAAATTTCTATAACAGCAGGTAGGAGTCCATATTGGCATACCATGCCCTCAAATCCTGCTTGAGGCCATAAAGAGACTTCTTTAGTCGATAGACCAAAGACGAATCCTGCATAAATCCCTAGGGTTGCTCCATATATATCTTCTCAGAGAGATCTCCATGAAGAAATTCATTCTTCACGTCCATCTAATGGAATTCCCATCCCTTGGTTTCCGCAATGGAAAGTTCCAAACATATGGAATCCATCTTCGCTACTGGAGTGAAGGTCTCATCATAGTCAATTCCATGCACCTGTTGAAAGCCTTTGACAACTAGCCTAGATTTGTATCTTTTAACCTATCCATATGCTACGCTCTTGGTCCTGTAGACCCATATGCACTTGACAAGTTTCCTTCCTGAAGGAAGGGGAACCAAATCCCAAGTCTGGTTCTCGAGGAGGGAATTGTACTCCTCCTGCATGACATTTTCCCAAAAGGGATTTCCAACAACCTCGCCATAAGACTGTGTATCTAAAGACTGAAACAAGAAAATATGCCTCAGTGGCATCAATTCAGTGGAAGTGGGTGCAAGAGGAGGCTCCTCAAAATCAGATTTAGTCCTATCTGGATCCCCAAAAATATCTCTTGCATGTTGAAGAGTAGTCTTGGCTCACTTGGGCCTATGCTTTGGCTCTGCATCTGCATCTGCATGCACTAACTCTGCATCTGACTATACTGACTTTGTATCTAGATCATCTGAATCCTCTGAATCAAAAATATCATATGAAGAAGAATTGACATGTGCATGCTCATCATCTCTGATAGGTGGAAGAACAAAAGTGTATGCATGCGGCTGTTGAGGTACCTGCGAGACACTTTCCTAGAATTGGACACTACGCTCAATGATGAGCTAGTCCACAGAAATATTAATGAGTTTGTATACCTTCACACAGTCGGGGTATCCAACAAAGATACACTCTATGCTCTATGGATCAAGTGCTTCCTCTTCTAAGAGGGAATCCTGGCCCATGCACGTGAACCGAAAATACAGAAGTGGGTCACTTCCGATTTGAGGCTGCTCCAAGCCTTGTAGGGGGTCCTATCCTTGACAGATCTATGGGGAGATCTGTTTTGAATGTAGGTTGCACAATTAAGTTCTTCATCCCATAATCTCTATGGAAGTGACTTTGCATGTAGCATGCAAGATGCCATCTCTTTTAGATATCTATTTTTCCGCTCAACAACTCTGTTTTCTTGTGGAGTATAGGGAACCGTGTGCTGCAACTGAATCCATGCCTCATGAAAAAGATTTTGTATCTCATGGTTGACATACTCTCCACCATTATATGTTCAAAGGAATTTTATTTTCTTTCTTGACTGTGTCTCAACAAGGGCTTTGAAATCTTTGAGGTGTTGAAATACCTCTGATTTTTTCCTGAGAAATAAAATCCATGTGAAGCGTGAGAAATCGTCAACAAAAATGAACATGTGCCTTGATTTACTGATTGATGGATGCAGAAAAGGGCCCATGAGGTCACTATAGATCAGATCTAAAGGAAAGGAAGCCTTATGAGTCTTTCCTTTGTCAAATTTCTCTTGAGGGTGTTTTCCAAGAACACATCCCTCACAAATTCCTTTCGATAAGTGGATGTTAGGTAGACCATCAACCATTCTCTGCTTGCTAAGTTGTTGCATATATATGAAATTTAAACACCCGAACCTTTCGTTCCATATAATATTTCTTTCATCAGCATGGGTAAGCAGTAATGCATAATCTGGTTCAATAAATTCATAAATTTGTAAACTCTAGATTGATGATTTACCTCACCGGTAGCAACCCTGGAATTGGTTTGCATGTCATAGATATCCACAACATCAGGTGTGAATATGACTCTCTTTCTGGTTCTAGAGTTTTTCATATGATACACAACGAGAAGATTGACGAAAATTTTGAACATGTAGCACATTCTCGAAGCTTCCATTTGTGAGTTCAATTCTTCCTTTGTTGGTGACCTCGACTAGAGAGTTGTTCCCCATCAAAATAGGAGGACCTTTGCATGCATCCAATGAAGAATATACTTATTTTTTGGATGCCATGTGGTGTGATGCACATGAATCTACGATCCAAGCATCAGGAGAGGAGTTGATGGAAATCAAGGCATGGCTAGAATTTCCTTTCTTAGGATTTTGATCTTCTGGATTCTTCTTCTTGGCACCATCAGGGACGCGATATCCAAGGTTTTTTTGCTGAAGTATTTGTTCCATTTAATCTATTTTTTTCTGCATACATGAATATTCTGGATGGAATCCTTTATGGCAATAAGTGCATTTCTCCCCTTTTCTTCCCTTTCCACCTTTGGATCCAGAGGCATCGTTGAAGGGTTTTGAGTACCCTTCCTTCTTTGGATTTTCATATGCTTTCCTTTTTCTTTGTCTTTATATTTATGATATTTATGACCACTACCATCTTTCAAAATAAGTGCATGCGCCTTTGGGCCATTGATTTTTCCCATATTGATGAGCTTGTTCTACTCTTGTGCCAGAGACTCGATAAAGGTATCAAGAGAGGGAATCGTCTAGGTGGCTTCAGATGTGAGCCTAATTGAATGAAATGTAGATGCAAACACTGAGTATTCTATACCAAGTTTTGAGAGAATAGTAAGGACCATTTGTTTCTTCTCCTTATATTTATCAACCCCACAAGCCTTGAGTTGTGACAACAAATCCTTATATTTGGTAAATAAATCTTGGAGATTGTCGAAGGTTTTTGGATCCAAAGTGAGAAATTCCACCTCGAGCATGTGTCCCTCATCTCATATTGTTTTCCAAAAATACCTTCCATGGTGGTATAGGCTTCATTAGGGGTTTTATAGGAGGATATGTGAAAGAGGAGTTCAGGAGAAATGAGACTGCAAATTGTTCCAAACACTTCATCCATTTGATTTAGATACTTGGATTTTTCTATGGCTGAAGTGGGTTTTGTCTCTGTGTTCATGGTTAACCTGTATAATCCTCTGCCTTGAAGATGCATTATCATCTTCTCCTTCCATGCAAATAAATTGTACGGTGTAAGAATGAATTCTTTTGGAAATTTCATTTTTCTGCTGTGTTCAATCTTCGGTACCTGGAAAAATAATTTGGTGTGTCTTTTCCCTAGCAGCCATCGGATCTGATACCATGTAAATGTGTTGAATCTACACATACTATATCTATCTAGCAAATGACATACACAATTTACAGAGAAAATTTGAGAAAAGAGAAGCAAGAGATAAAGAATGGAAGAATTCTCATTAACCAAATGAGTGAATGATAATTTACACATGATATACTATGCATAACTCAACTAATGCACGTTGGGGGAGAAGCCAATGCCATAGTGGTGGTCTAGAGTGATCTAGACACACACCAAAAATTATGGGAGTAAACTGCCACCTAGTATAGCCTCTCAGGAAATTACGGGAGTGAATTGCCACCTAGTTTGAGTTAACTAGTCTCTTAGTCTTCAGTTAATTGAATGAAACAAAGTGAAGTGAGGAGGATATCAAGGAATCACGAGTAATGCATTATTTGGTGATAATCCCAAGGAAAATTCACATTAGCTGGTGATGATCCCAATGTTGCATGGTGATGATCCCAATGTGGCATCTAGACTCCACTAAACTGATCAAACTGAAGTGTGAATTGAAGAGAATATTCTCCTAGAGGAATATTCTCCCTAAACTATAAGAAACTGAATAATGACTCATAAACATAGGGAAAAACTTAGAAAAAATAAATCATAGGTGTGTGTGAAGTATCTCCAACACTTTTGTTCTGGAAACCTATACAAGAAGGGACTGGCTTGGATTAAGTGGTGCAGGATAGTGCTTCCAAAGTACCTTGGATGCCGGGGTATAAAAAATATTGTATCTTTCTCTTGCCCCCTTTCCAACAAAAGTAGATGGAGGTTGATCACATGTAAAATAATTTGGGTGAAGGAAGTGTTGTGAGTGGGAAATACCTCTACGGACTAGCACTTAGGGTTTTATTATGCATGCAGAAAAGACTTAAAGATTCCTACTTTCTACCGTCGTCCCGGACCTAATCCCCATTATTCTTAAGCAAATACGTAGTTAAGAATATCAAGTGAGCATACCTTATTTCGGGCGTTTGATATCAATCCTTCTTCACGCTTGATCGCTCTTTGACTGCAGCTCTCCTCCCAAGGCTGACCTGCATTCACACAAGACAAACAAAGAACTCCACATGCATTTGATATATAGATTAATGGGTTAGAGATTCAAACAACATGTATGCAATAAACCATGAACACCTCATATGGTGGGACGGGAAAAGTACTTCTTTACTATTAACTTCAACAAATCAACTTACAATGATGAAGTCATCCACTGCTCCACGAACCTGGTCCTGGGCTCCTCTTCAACTGTTCTCCAACTTCTTTGCTCTATATTTCTCTTTGCACAAGGATGGCTAAAGGTTGGGACAAAGGGAATGCGCAATCAGGTATAGTTTCTTTACTATGATTCTCCTCCTCCAAATGGGACCCCTAACCCTTCTTTTATAGGCTCAAAGAAGCTAGGTATTTGGTCGAACCCTCGGCCATGCATGGCCGAAAGGTTTAGTTAACTCACCCAAAGTTGTGTGTTCCGTCAGCAACTTTCCTTTTTTCATGATTTTGTAGGTACACACGAGTTGTTTTGGGTCAGCTAGCATGTACACGCGTTCAGTAATAGAGCAGGGTGCGTGGGCCTTTATAAAAGGTGTTTTTAAGAAGAGTTGTTCAACGGTGTTTTGGAAAAGAAGGAATCTGAGATGGCCTGATGCCAGGTAAGCATGTCTGGTGCAAATTAGGGTTATAACAGATGCCCCCTAATGTGTGAGGTCAGAAGAGAATCTAATGGCCGAAATACATTAACAATCTTCACCAGTGTGCTGAACAAGTGAGCCCAAGGACCAGGAATCAGGAGGTGTCATCTGCAAAAATAATGATTGTCTCACCGAGGCGGGCATACCCATGCTCGGGATAAAATCATGGCTACCAATCAAATACATTATAGATCCATGTCATATAACTATATAAAGTGTAGCCGCGAGAAATACACAGCGGAGCTACATCTCAAAATAAAAAATATACACGTGTAGAGTATCCATCTTCATAGAAGCTAATAAGGCCTGATGGGTGGAGATGAGGTCTTCAGAGCTCGAGCAACAACTTCAAAATCTTCAAAACTCGGGTAGGAGTGTAATATGAGTGTACAAATTCACTACCCAGAGGTCTTCGATGGCTTGTCGGTCATGGACTAGAGAATCTTGATGATTAGACTGGAAGCTTCATTGATTTTGAACACAGACTTGATTGGACGTTCAGGATGGTCGGGTATGAGGGAAGAGGACAAACTACAGAGGGGCCGACTCAGGGTTGGTAAAAAATTCCCTTAGACAACAACACAACAAATTATGAGACTCAGGCAGCATGGCATTAACATAAGTTTACGAGGTAGGAGGCAACACAAACTCTCCATATGTTTGGAAGAATAACCAAACGAAGGAGGACACAGCTCTATGTAGCGAGAACAGCTTCCTAAGGTCGTATTAAATCCCATAGTTTGACGAACAAATGGACAGATGTGCTTTATCCAAGGGAGACTCATTATGCTGCCAATAAAGAAAATACTTTTCCCTTCCTCTTTTTGGGGTATATTTGATTTTTTTTGTCTTTTTCAATAATTTTGGAAAAGGAATAAAAGAATGTTACGTTACAAAGGAGGAACGAGTGTTGCAAACATACAAGTTCAAGGCACAGGGACAAGATTGATGTTCAAAGTAACGATACTTGGGAAAAATCCTCCAGGGGCCAAAGGTGTCAAGACGCAGAGGAAAAGTGCTATAGGGCTTGCGTATAAGGCATGCTTTAGATGGTTCAGTTGAGAGAAACATGGAGCCGGCATTAGGCCAAAGATGTGGGTATGCAAATGCGATTAATAAAACACACAATGGTAACGTCCTTCGATGTGAGTTTAACAAGCCCAGAGAAGGTAAGCTCGGCGATTTTTCATATTTAGAGAGTCTGAAAAAACGTAAAAGGAGACTCCACTGGGGTACCTTTTTCGAAGGTAGTCTAGTCGGTTTGAAAAATGGGTAAACTAGCACCGACAAGACATCTATTCAAAACCATTTTAACGAGTGTGATAAAGACAAGATCACTTGGCCATTTTTTCATTTTTAAGGAGTGTGAAAAAAGATTAATTATGGACTATGTCGAGAATGTTCTTCTGGACCATTTTAACGAGTGTGAAATAATAAAGTCACTCGACGATCTTTTCAATTTTGAGGAGTTTGAAAAGAGCTTAACTATGGACTCCGTGGGGGTTCCTTTTTCGTAAATTTAGTCCCTCAAGCCCGAAAAAGGGTTAAAATGATATCTGAGAGTACTCTTCTAGAGAACTGAAGTTCCTTAGAGTATACCTTTGTTTGTACAGTTGACTGTCCAGACCAAAAAAGGGGTAAACTACCGCTGGACCGACGTGACTTTCAAATTTCAGTTTAACGAGCATGAAAGGCGACAAGATCGCTCGGCAATCTTTTCATGTTTAGAGGGTCTGAAAAGGGCTTAAAAGAAGACCCGTTATGTCTTTTGGGAGTCCCGAGGGTGAGGTCAAGAGTGAGAAGGAATCATGCAAATGAGGCTCAAACTCGTAATTAGGAAAAACAACAAGGACTCCCGAGCCTACAGTGATTAGAGACAGCATGGACACCATAATGCAACCAGGATCTACCTAGGGCATCCATGTTCCGGTAGGCTCTACCACCAACTCATGACACTTCTAAAGCAACAATGATGGTTCTGTGTCGCAACCTGATGGGATCGATCCTATGGTGAAGGGATAAAGACAATGAGATACAAAAGTCATGGTAGAAACCTAACCTACATGCTCAAGTTGATCATCTGAGATTTTTCTACGGACCATCAAAAGTTACCCAAAATTCCAAAAAAAAATGTCTTGATACCCAATCATACCCTTCCAAGGCAACTCCTGAACACTCTAAAAGGTTTTTGGTTTAAAGAAAATGATAATGGAGGCCAAAAAAGTAACAAAAAGTCCTATAAATAGAAGCTGGCAGCTCACTATCACCATTGCTGATTTGGAAATTGATCCCCTTTGATAAAAGTGGTGATCCCAGGAGCTACAGTGGATGAAAGGACCATCTGTCTGGACCAAGTAAGTATAAACTCTCTCCTCTTACAATTTAAATCTTTATTTATGCTTTGGGTTTCAAGTTTTTGGGGAGCGTCGACCTTCAAAAGGTCGGCCCTAGGTCCATGCGGGTTGTCTTATGACAGACCGCGTGTACATTCGAGCAAAGTAAAAATTGCGCGCGTGTACACGCGACTGTCATCATTACAGCCCGCGTGGACCCCCTTATTGAATGAAAAAATTTTAAAAACAAGGGTTAACCCTCCTGAACTTGGTGTTTTGCAGGATGTATGTTCATTGGAGGGAAAGAGAGCATGAGGAGGTTAGTGAGTTGGTCGGGGAAGACCCCAATGTTGTGGCTGCCTTAATGCAATGTGGGTTGTTCAAGTTCTTCTTATGTCCTTTTATGCGGGCACAACCTAGGCTACTTAATGCCTTGGTTTATTATTGGCATCCTGATGCAGAGGCCTTTATGTTAGAGGGGAAGTCATTGGTGCCCACGACAAAGGACATATATTTTTTGACTGGCCTCTCCAGGAGAGGGGAACTAGTCAACTTTCGGACATTTCCTTCGGGGCCTCATAACATATCGGAATTGATAGGACTTTATTGTGAGGCTGGCACAGACCGATCGAGCTCACAGGTGCCTATAAGCAAGATTATTGACTTATCACTGCAATCGATTGTGTTTCTTATTAGGCAGATGACTGGTTCTGTGGCTCTGCATCAGGCGTCCCATGCACAGATGAACTATGCAGTCTGGTGCTTAAATGCACAAATATTTGACTAGAGCACTACACTGCTATATTGTATGAAGAGGCAACTAACAGATTGTCGGTCGCGAACGCAGAGTAACTTCAGGTTTGGGACCATTCTATGTTTTTTCTTATTTGAAAGAGTTTTGAGCTTTAGTCCTCGAGTAGTGGTGCGAGGACATCATGCCTCTCTTCCTGCAGTTTGTAGATGGGCAGTGTTACTACCACGACAGGGTGGTGGAAGGACCAATGAGTCATTTGACGATGATTTCTTCACTTGGTTGTCGCGATAGATCCCAGTCATAGAGGATTACACTTATGTTGAGATTGATTTCTCGAGAGATCTTGAGATACCAGGACCTCCTGGTGAGGAGCGAGGAGAGATGGGTAAGTTTACATCATTGTTTTGTTGTTGGTTTTTTTTTTTGTAAAACATATGTAATTTTTATGTTGTTTTTTTATATATCATTTTTTTTATACCAGAGTATTTGACGGATATGTGTCTATTGTGTGCAGATGTGGGACCAGTGCGACCTGCAGAATATGTGAGGAACAAGCGTCGTCCTCGGCCAGGGGTTGCACCTGCCGTCGCAGGGGGACTAGCAGCAGCAAGAGAGCTTCCAGCTGAGGAGGCTGAGAGGGTGTTGAGACGAGTCGAGCAAAACTTTACTTCGCTCACCCGCACGGTCCCTATGGAAGAGATTGAGGATCTGCCACCATCGATGTAGCCTCATGTAGTGGGGGCACCACGGACGTGGGTCCGATTGTTTTAGTGTTTGGAAAACGCTGTTGATCACTACAACAAGGCCCACAGGCCCTAACCTTAGTTAGACTTTTCACGTGCCGAGAGCACTTCTTGTATATATTTTTTGAGGGCATAAGCCCCATGACTCATTATTGTTCATACTTTTGAGGCACTTGTGTCCACCTATGTACTACGGTGACTATGATATTATATATATATTTTTATGTCTTTTTGTGTCTTATGGATCATTTTTGCCTTTAAAAATGTATTTACATGTTTATGTGTATATCCTTTCATATGTGTGTGAGATGCCAATCTAAAATTTGATTAGCTAGAGTATCTGTAATTTGGTTTAATCTTCTAGGAACATGAAAATATGTAATATAATCAAAGCTTCGTTCTAAGAGACGTACCCTAAGGAATCGTCGGTGTAAAGTCGGATCATGAACACGGTAGACTCTATTTAACTGCAACACAACTAGTTGAGTGTCTAAATAGACCCGGAGATGAGAGATACCAAATGATAGGGTGTCACGAAGCAACTCAATAATTGCACTGTACTTGACGACATTGTTTGTGGTGTCACCTAAGCATATACCTCTGGAAGATAATAACTGGCCTCGAGGTGTAAAAATTACCCAAGCTGCGAAGGCAAGCCTCTAAGTGTGTCGGCTAGCACCATCTGCGTACCCAATGAACACCTTGGATTCACTTGACATCTGCCACACTGACAAAAGATAAAATTAAAAACGACACGTCCATAATACTAAAAGAAACTAGAAACTAATAGTACAAAGACTATACATATGTTACAACAAGTTACCCATGGTGACCTGCCTATGAGTAATACTTCTTGAGGTAGAGCCCATTTCTAGGCTCTACCAAAGAATTCCCTTCAAAGTCAACCAGATGATAAGCGCCCTTTTTTAGAACCTCTTTTATGATGAAAGGTCCGAACCACATGGGTTTGAATTTTCCTGCCCCCAGGGGGTCGTTATCTTGGTCATAGACCAGGACAAGGTCGCCTCCAGAGAAAATTCGAGGATGAACAGACCTATCATATTGACACTTGACTTTATGTTTGTGAGCCTCGTTGGCCAGTGCTACATCACGATGTTGCTCATTGAGTCGCTCAAGGTATAATAACCGTTCTTCAAGTGGAGAAGTATCTGGCAATAATTGTACTGCCAACTTTAGGGACGAGATATGACATTTGATAGGCAAGACTGCTTCCATCCCGTAAATGAGTTGAAAAGGTGAGAAACCAGTTGCATTCTTAACAGACGTTCAGTAAGCCCATAATGCCGAGTATAACATCAAATGCCAATTGGACTTGGCTGAGTTGATCATTCATTGTAGGATGTTCTTAAGATATTTATTTGCAGCTTCCACCTGACCATTTTCTTGGGGGTAGTAGGGTGACGAATGTTCTTGTCACAATCCAAGCTTTGATGTTAACTCGGTCATCATCTGGTTCTGAAAGTGACTGCCATGGTCAGTGACAATCTCCCTCGGGACGCCAAACCTTGCTATTATCTGGTTGAATAAAAAGAGAGCCGCGGTCTCTCCATCATCTTTAAATGTTGGCATAGCTTCGACCCACTTCGTGAAGTAGTCTACGGCTACAATGATATAACGGTGCCCCCTTGTTGAAGGAGGGTTGCATGTAGTGTAATCAATCCCCCACTTGGTGAAGGGACCAACTGTGATGACAGGAAACATGGGAGAGGGATGTTCCCTCATCTTCCGAGAGAAGATCTGGCACGGCTGGCACTTCTTGATTGATTCGATACAATCTTTGATTAGTGTCGGCCAGAAGTAACCTACTCGTAAAATCTTTTGGGTTGTTGCCAACCCAGAAAAATGACCACCACATGCTCTGGTATGGAAATCATTAAGCATGATAACTGCTTCCTTGTGACTGAGACATCGGCGCAGGATGCAGTCTACACCTCTTCGATACAACGTATCATAGAGTATGAGATAATTCCTATCCTGATGGTGTATATGTCAACGCTCGTCACGAGAAGCAGAGGTGGGACACTTCAAATTCTGGAGATTGATAAGTGTATCTTCGTACCAGGGATCCGAAGATGTAATCAAAAACATATCTCCTCTGATAGGCGACTCTTCAGGCACAACATCACCTGACTCAACTGGAAGTTCTGAAATCAGTTCTGCAAAGACCAGTGACTTTTTGGATTTCGCTGAAACGAAATCTAAGTCAAACTCCTGGAGGACGACTATCCATCTACTGATCTTTCCACCTATTACCCGTCGTGTCAACATGTACTGGAATGGATTCATGATAGCAATGATGGTGGTCTTGCGAAACAAAACATAATGATGGAACCATTGAACAGCATGGATTTCTACCAACGCAAGTTTTTCGATATGAGAATAATTCAGTTTCAGTCCTACGAGGCCTCAGCTCAGGTAATAAATCACATATTCTGAGAACAAGTCATCTTCCTGAACTAATACCATGCCAATGGTTGACTCTGTTGTAGCAAGGTATAATAAGAAATCTTTGTTATAGTTAGGTGGTCGAAGCAGAGGGGCAGACGTGAGGGCATGTTTCAACACGTCGAAAGAGTGTTGAGCGACATTGTCCCAATGAAAAGGAACATCTTTCTTCAGTAAGCACATAAATCCCTTTTTGATCTTGGCATAGTTGGCGATGAAACGTCTTAAAAAATTTGCCTTGCCCTGTAGACTCTGAAGTTGAAGGATTGTGCATGGGGGAGGCAACTGAATTATTGCCTCAACCTTGAGAGGATCGACCATGGTCCCTGTTGTTGACACTATGAAACTTAACAAACGTCTTGATGTTACGCAAAAGTTGCACTTGTTTGGATTCAAGCAAATCCGGAAGTAGCGACAACGCTCAAAGATAATTCGGAGGTGTGTGGGATGATCCATTCTCTTGTGAGATCGAGATGCTAAATCATCTAAATAGGCCTCGACTATATGCTTGAGGTCGTGGAAAGAAAAAGACATGGCCCATTGAAAGGTCGCTCCAGCATTTTTGAGACCAAAGGGCATGTTATGATATGCGAATGTACCCCATGGAAAAATGAATGTCATTTTGTGCTGGTCTTCGGGTTTGATTTGTATCTTATTATATCCCGAAAAACCATCCATGAAAGAGAAGGCCTCGCAACCCGCACATTCATCAATTATCTGGTCGATGAAAGGTGTGGGAAAATTGTCTTTTGGATAGGCCTTGTTCAAATCACGGAAGTCTATACATACTCGAATCGTGCCTTGTTTTTTATTGACTGGCACCAGATTTGTCACCCATTGGGTCAAATGGATAGGATAGATAAAACCGGCTTTTAGCAGTTTCTCAACTTCAACCTTAATGGTTGTTTCTTTCCTAGGATTAACTGGACGAATCTTCTGCCGAACAACCTTGGCATCTGGATAAGTTGTCATTTCATGTTCAATTATTTTTGGATTGATACCTGGCATTTCCTCGTAATACTAGGCAAAAACGTCACAGGATTCTTTAAATAGATCTGTGTAGAGTTGAATCTCTCTGGGGGAGCAGTCGGCGCTGAAAAAAACATTCTCCACGGCGCCAGGGGTTCTGGAGATATTGATCGGTATGGTTTTAGTGATGGTTTCCATATTACCCTCAGCATAGACCTCGTGTGTGGCTAAGGGATTAATAGGACAAGACCTATCTCCATTCATAGTCAAGGTGAATTCTCCCGCTTCAATTATGCTTAACTCTAGGAGGAATTATGATTTGTGATGAAGATCATCCCAGGGTTTGTCTAGACTAGTCATTGCTTCAATTACTGCTTCGTCGGAGGGCAAGACTAAGTCTAACGAATCGGTGTCATCAAGAGAACCTTGAGCCCAAATGGGCTCTAGAAGCAGATATAACTCTTGTGCAGGAGTTGGATCTGTGTTGGTTGAATCTTGCTAGACTAAAGAGTACACTACTTCAGCTACTTCAGCTGCGGACAAGGGCATGGACATGCCCAGGTGCCCTGTCCCATCCACCGTGGTCGATGGGAAAGGAAGTATCCATGGATCATTGAAGTAAGTCGTGTGAAACGACGAAACTTGGAAAATATCAACCTTATGGTGGTCGGATATGAACTTGGCATCGCCTTGAGGGGGCGGGTAATCGAAGGTACCCATCAAAGATGGGCACAAACCAACCCCTACGTTGACTACGCCTGGTTGAGGATTATCAATCATCGGGACCGCGGACACCCCCAATGAAGGGTCAGGTCTAGAGAAAGACAATTGATCAATGGTCACGATCCGATCCTCGTGTGGAAACAATAAGACCTGAAAAACTCTAGCAACCACTGCTTGCATGGAATAAGTCCAACTCCTTCCTAACAAGAGATTGTAGTTGAGGGACGCGTCGACTAATTCTACCTCGACGCACATGGTCTTCCCTCCTAACTGCACGGGGAAAGAGGGAATGATACCATGTGGTTGGAATGAACGACCATCGAAAGCAGTGAGGAGAGTAGGTGACGGAGACAAAATAAGCTGGCCAATGGTCTTCCAACATGCCAACGACATAACGCATGTCGAGGCGCCCTCATCAACCACCATGCGGAAAATATTTCAAGTAAAAAATTTTGTGGGGTGAGCCACTACTATCTAAAATGCTACGTGGTAAGGCATACAAGGTTTTAAGTCGATTGTATCCAGCATGATGGTACCCGGATTACAAGTCTCGATAGATCCTAAAGTGGTTAACAAAGCTTTCCTCTGGGAAGGGCAGCTTTGTAGGACCTCCAAAGCAGACATCACACAAGGGGTTTGAGACAAATCCTCCACCACAGAATAGTTCTAGGCGGCCCTTGCATTTGGGTTGTGAGAAGCTTTTTTGAACGTGCCTTTTGGGATGCGTGTCATTGTTTCGCCCAAAGTCTTCTCAATCTGTAGAGGAAGAGATGGGAGTTCAACTTCTTTGCCCTTCTCAGAAGTGCTTGGTTTACTATAGTCATGCGCTCTAGTCGATATAAAAGCATCACCCTTCATCATATACACATTCACGGATGCAGGATTGTTTGAAGACGGAGAGGGTCCTTGACTACCCCCTTCCGCGCTTGTAGATGCTTGGGTTAGGTTTTACCCATGTTGAAATGGATTGGTTAACACAGCAGGTTGTTGTTGTGTCACAAAATTTTGGGCCTCTGTAAGCTGAGGGCATTGGTGGGTAGGGTGGTCTTCCGCGCATAGGTTACATGGATGCCTCGCCTTCCGTTTCTTAGTGTTTCCCCCGCCAACATTATTAGTGGGTTTCTTATCCCCCTTACCCTTCTTTCGTTGTTTTTTCTTTCCTTCAGGCTGATGGGTGGCCTTTGGATTTGTCGATTGCACTGTGTGTACATCCAACATTTTAGTAGGGGAGCAGCCAAAACAGTAGTTTGGTTGGCCGTTGTGTGTTGTATAGACAATTGTCACAATTTCTTCATCAGTTGCTCAACGGGCTTTGTTTGTGTTGAACCAACAATACCATTGGCATGTGGTCCAGCTCTCTATCTGGTTTTATCAAGTATTGAGTGTGGCACATCTGGAAAGATCTCGTATAATAAACCAGACTGAGAATAGATTAGCTCAAGCTATTGTTCTCTCATGATGGCGTCTTCTTCAGAAAATACTCCCGACGTAGTGACGTCTTTGGATAACTATGGGACCAAAGACTTAAGGAACCAATCGAGCAGGAATGCTGGTGGGACTGGCACCTTAATTAAACTCTTCCGACATCTCCATTCTTGGATGTGATCAGAGATATGGTCCACTTTTTTCTGTGCGAAATTGGCCAGCAATTCTGTGCCAGCATTGTATCTCACAGGTAATTGGAAATGGTTTAGGAAATCCATTGCCAATTTGCCGAAGGAAGAGTATCTTGAGTGGTCGAGCTCAATGTACCATTTTGCGGCACTCCCAATGAGAGTACATTGAAACAATCACAACTGTACAAAGTCATATTTCAATGAGTTGGATGAGCACCAAAGATGGAAGGTAGTCACATGATCTCCTGGATCTTCGTCAGGCTTGGCTTCGAACTTTGGTATGTCCGAAGGAAACTTCATCGGCATAGGGGGCCAACGCAGATCATGACAGATAGGGTCATTCAACAACCTTGTCAAGTCTGGAAAATGCAAGGTTGCCAAGAAAGGTAGTTTGGTTTGTTGGTGATAACTTGGGAAAAAGGGTCCTGGAGTTTGAATGGCACCAGGTTGCCAGGAAACGTTCAGCTATTGGCCTGGGTTCTGGTAAAAACCATGGCCATGACCAGCGTACGAATTTTTCATCTGAGGAGACATCATCGGCTGATTCCCAAAATAGGACGTAGATGGTTGGGTGTGCATTACATTCGGAGGACTTTGGGAAGGGTTGCCCTATGTCGATCCCGTGGGGATAGGCATAGTACCTTGTCCGGGGTTCCATTGATTTTGAAAAGAATTACCCCAGATCGTCATTCTTGATGATAGAACGGATACCTGCCAAGAATTCCAAGGCCCTGATGCGGAAGAAGTTCCTGGGTTTTCCCCCTGTGCAGGAATAGTACCCTGCATAGGAATAGGTTGTCCGAAATCGAGATTGCCCCTAGTCGAGAAAGCAGATGACGAGAAGGCATTGTTACCAAACACATCGAACAAATAAAACGGTGTCGAACCTACCGACATATTATGCGAAGGTGGTCCTTGACTCCCTGCTCCAAATAAACTATGGTGTGCAGGTGTCCCGGCGGATTATTGATGCATGCCACTGAGCGAAGGGGACGAAGGAGGTATATGACCTCCCCCGTAAGGGAACACGTTAAAAGGAGCTGAACTGCCCCCCATGTGGCCTTGCAGGGGAGCATTAGAGCTCCCTGCCCCCATACCTAAATTCTGTGAAGTGGAGTAGGAAAGTACAGGACTTGTACCTGAGTTAGGCATCCCATATGAGAATGGAGGGCCTGTCGCACTTGGTGTGAAAGGGGTTGTGGCCACCACCATAGACAGGATCAGACCACTGTGCGAGGTAGAGGCGGTCAAGACCATGGTGGCTCGGACTGGTGACGGTGGGTTAGGAGGTGGAAACTCTCCTGTGGTGATAATCGTAGTGGGAATTGAAGAATTCCCAGAAGGATTGATAGCATTGGTTTCCATTGCTACGTGTGACATTGTCTGGCACTTGTAAGGGTGAATCAATATGATGATGGGTGCCGAAAGAGCAGTGGTTGGGGTTTCAAATGGACCAAGAGCTTTCGCTCCAAAGTCTAAAACGGTTGTTTCCTCCGGATGTTGGTCGGGCACAATTTCTTGTGACCTGGTCGCTTCAAAAGACCCTTGTTGGTCTAGCTTTCGCCTTAGTGGTGGCAGAGGTGGCTCCAGTGTAACCAGTGATAGGCCCAGAAGCCTTCGTGACTGGCAGAGCTCGTGATTCTCCACTGTGTGAGAAGATCAAAGACATTCTAGGGATTTCTATTCATTCAAAAACAACACACACTAAAAAAAGTCCCTACAAGATCAAACAAGCAAACACTAAACTAATTGGAAGAATAGTTACAACAACCAACACTAGAGAAACTTATCGGTGCAAGTGCAACTCGAACACGGAAGCACCCCCTGGGTATACTATGCAAAGCATGGCCCGATGTCTGTCCTAGGTACTGCAGTATACCCCCGCAGTCACCTGTGTATGTCTCTAAAAAGATAGGCAACTAGGTTGCCAGCGCGCAAACAGTCACCAGGCGGGTACAGTCGAAAGTCGGGTAGACCATAATGATCAGGGTATCGAGCCCGAAACCTGTCAAGGGTATCGAAAGCAAGTGGTCTGGAAGACAACTAAGGACCTCGAATGGATTCGAGACCCACGAAGCTTCGGGGCAAATGCAATCAACGGAATCCCAAGACAAGCCCTTTATATGTGTTCTCCACTACGATTGGTCCAGCTTTGGAAGGGTTATCTCCGCTACCTTTCCGCACGTGACCTCGTTTTTATCCCATGTGTTAGAGGGGGGTCCCGAATAACTTTCACGATACTGGACTTTGACACTCCCTAACTCAGACTCCAATGTTTGATTTTAATGGCCTTGAAGAGTTTCCTCTCCAACCTAATTCAAGGCCCTAACCCTAAACTAGTTGGTTGACCCTATAAACATAAAATGTCTAATGAATTTTAAATTTAGCATTAATTTTTATGGCTTGTCTTACCTCAAAGGTTATGAAAGTGAAACTAGTGATGTTTGAAAGACGAAAGCAAAATAAACAGAAAGCTGGAAACAAAAAACCTTTACTTAACTCAACTCTAAAACAACTTTTCAAACTTAAAATGTTTTCTAAGATCTTTGAACAGCAAACTCAAAGCAGGATTTCACTCGATTACGAGCTACTTATGATCTAAGTAAACCGTCAAGAACTTATGAAAGAAAATACTTTTCCCTGGTTACTAATGCAAAGCAACACTTTTTAACCAAACAAAGAAATAAAATATTTTTTTTTTATTTGAATGCTCACAAAGCAAAAAGGAAAAATATCAACAAGTCAAAACCAAGAAAACTTTTGGCCTAAGCGCAGATCGCAAAGAGTCACTTTAAAAATCACACACAAGCAAATTAAAATTGGACTCTCACACTTGTCTAAAAACCCTATAAAAGAAAATTTTGAGGAAAACTTCTAAATGAAAAAAGAAAGCTATTGTTGTGATCAAACCTATGTTACTGACCGCTATGACAAAGACCCAAAAACCTGAGAGGTATAACTCTTGTCAAAGGAAAGGATGACTGTCTCACTTTCAACAAAAACTCTCTCCTCAAGCACACTGTTGATAGTTCAACAGCAAGCATGTGCACGCGAGCTGTGTAAAGTCAGAGCGCGTGTACATGCGTGCTAGCCTTATACAGGCCGCATGTATATCTGAAACTCTGAGACAAATGAAAAGCCAAGCAAGCCAGCCCAGGCAGAGACTACTGGTACTGAGAACCAGAATCTCTTGAAGACTCAGACACTTACTTTAACAGAAAAAAGAAAACAATTCAAGGAAAAATTCATAGACCAAAACCAATCTGAGGTGAAACCTAAGCTATAGACTGCAAACAACAAAGACTAGAAAGAGTTCCAGAAAACCCCTGAGAAGGACTAATTCTGACAGGGAAGAGGATGACTGCCTCTCTAAAAGAAATTTTCTAGAATCATACATGCGACTGACACTTCCTCAGCTAGCGTGTACACGCAGGCTGTGAGAATGTAGGGCGCGGGTACACGCGTGCAGAGCTTATGAAGGCCACGTGTACTTCTGTGGGTCTCGAAAAAAAAATGCAGTCAAGCAAAGAAACAGAGATAACTGGTAGGAAGGCCAGAATCTCTGTTAGCTTAGACTTTTGCAGAAACTTTAAAAACAGAAAATGAAACTAGTTCTTAAAAATACCCAAAAATATTCCCAGAAACCCTAGAGATTTCCCCAGTATGGTCACCAATTCTATTGTGAGTGGGAAATCCCTCTACGGACTAGCACTTAGGGTTTTATTATGCATGCAGAAAAGACCTAAAGATTCCTACTTTCTACTGTCATCCCGGACCTAATCCCCATTATTCTTAAGCAAATACGTAGTTAAGAAGATCAAGTGAGCATACCTTATTTCGGGCGTTTGATATCGATCCTTCTTCATGCTTGATCGCTCTTTGATTGCATCTCTCCTCCCAAGGTTGACCTGCATTCACACAAGACAAACAAAGAACTCCACATGCATTTGATATATAGATTAATGGTTTAGAGATTCAAACAACATGTATGCAATAAACCATGAACACCTCATATGGTGGGACGGGAAAAGTACTTATTTATTATTAACTTCAACAAATCAACTTACAATGATGAAGCCAGCCACTGCTCCACGAACCTGGTCTTGGGCTCCTCTTCAACTGTCCTCCAACTTCTTTTCTCTATATTTCTCTTTGCACAAGGATGGCTAAAGGTTGGGACAAAGGGAATGCGCAATTCGGTATAGTTTCTTTACTATGATTCTCCTCCTCCAAATGGGACCCCTAACCCTTCTTTTATAGGCTCGAAGAAGCTAGGTATTTGGTCGAACCCTCGGCCATGCATGGTCGAAAGGTTGAGTTGACTCACCCAAAGTTGTGTGTTCCATCAGCAACTTCCCTTTTTTCGTGATTTTGTAGGTACACACGGGTTGTTTTGGGTCAGCTAGCGTGTACACGCGTTCAGTAATAGAGCAGGGCGCGTGGGCCTTTATAAAAGGTGTTTTTAAGAAGAGTTGTTCAGCAGTGTTTTGGCAAAGAAGGAATATGAGCTGGCTTGATGCCAGGTAAGCATGTCTGGTGAAAATTAGGGTTATAACAAGAAGTACACTAGAAATGCATTGCACCATAGATCATTATAGATTGGATTCACATACCAAGTAAGAAAAATCAAAATGGTACAGTGATTTGGAAGGCGACATTATTATCCTTTTCACTGATTGGGGATGGTTTGGCCTTGGAGGTAGGGAATGAACTTGATGTATGCAAGGGGGAGGATCCATGGGTAGGGAGCGATATGGAACATATTCTTCCTTAGAATATGGTACATCATCTCAGGCTCAAAGGAAAATTTTCACAAATTTCCAACCGTGCAACCACCTCCATTTGGGGACAAGGTTGGGTTACTCTAGAACATTTGGGATTTAAAGAGGATGACAAGCAAAGATGGACTTCTTATGTCGATAAATTGAAATCCAATCATGTTTTCCTAACAGATAATTAGGATTCCCTATTATGGATCCATGCACCCGCTGGATTATATACATGGAAAGGGGGCTACAATTGTTTGATTTATGAAGAATTTTGATATGAACTAATGTGGTGGTGGATGACTATCTAGAAGCTCTAGTGCCCCTCCAAAGAAAAAAATTATGTGGGGTTTCTACTACTACTAAAAATCCTTGAATTGGTACATATTGTAGAGGAGAAGTAGGTTCGTTCCAACCAGATGTAGTATTTTCAAGTGTAATGAAGAGACAAACTTCCACTTGATAGTGGAATGTATTAATACCAAACATGTATGGAATGAAATTGAAGGTTTAATGGGGTTGCATAATGTCCAGATTGGCACCTCTGTGGAGGATTGTCTTAGAAACTATGCTCAAACCTAGCACTTAAAGCCTACAAATCACTTCCTTTGATCATTTGTTGGGGTATATGGTTTTCTAGGAATGTTATTCTCTTCAAAGATAGGTTCACCGATCTCGTCCTGTGTGCAACCCAGGTTCTAAGCATTCTTTAGAATTTCCCACAAGAAAAAGAGGTAGTCTCGGTACGATCTGTGGTAGTGGAAGAGATAAATAAAGAACTACCTTCGGCATACTTTAACGGGGCAGCACAGGGTGAGCCACACCTTTGTGGAGTAGGAGGAATTATTCACCTTTTAAATTCTCACTCTCTCAAATTCAGAGCAGGACTGGGAACTGGTATTGAGCTAAGTTCTCTCAGATTGCTAGTATTGTTGGCTCTAGAAAAGGGAGTCACACGCCTTCAGGTCTTCGGTGACTTGATGGTGGTTATCAAGTGGCTCAAAGGTGATCACCAATGCTCAACTTTGACTCGGATATCTTTTTTTGGAGAGACAATGTAACTATGCACTAAGCTAACTGAAGTTTCCTTTACACACTTATACAGAGAATGAAACATGATCATTGATGCTTTATCGAAAGAGGGTACCCACATGAAAGCTATAACCTGGTTTATTTATGAGGAAGTAGCAAGTGTGGTATCAAAGTATTACCATCCTCCTTTCCAAGAACCACCATTACATCCTATTGGAGCTTTGTTTGGCTAACAGATTGTGCACATGACTGCAACCCTTGGTTTACTAAGATGTTTTGATATAGTTGTTGTGTTTTTTCAACATTGGTTTTTAGTTTATTTGGGAATGTAGCTCACAACTAACCTTTATGGATAATGCTCAACTGCTTTTATTTTGTGAATATAGCTCTCAACTGACCTTAATGGATAATTCTCTGCATAAGATATTATCATATCCAGACTATTAAAAGGCCACTAGTGGATTATATAGGACTTAGACCTTGACGACTTCTAGAAGTAAAATGATATGCCTTCGAGGCATTTGAAAAATGTAACTTGGTTTTGCAAAAATAAAGTCACAATTTTTTCCGTTGAAAAAGAAGGTCAAATCTTTGAGAAAATTTTTGTGATCAAAATTTAATTCAATTAAATAAAATTATGACTTTTGACAAAATTCCAACCAAATTTGAAGGATAATTTTACTCGAAAAAGAAGTGATTTAATCTACTTATTAACTTAGTCCATTAACAAAATGTGTTTTTCTACATTACCAAGTTACAAGAGGAAATTTTATATTATTAGTATCACTCAATATTTGCACTTGACCTCATCCACATCTACTCCAAGAATTTTCAATACAAATCTCCCCATTAATATAAGATAAATCACTTTCCTACTTACCTTTAAACCACATACTTATAAACCTTCAACATATTTCTCACATGAATACAATGGGTTAGTTCGAGTAGTTGAGTATGATTGACTTTATACAAAAAGTTTTAAGATTGCTTCCTTAAGTTTATTCTTTTATTCAATTGGGTTTAGCCTGGGTTGTTGGGAGGAATAATTTTTATCATCCTCACCCAAGTTCAATTCTTACTAGTGACATGTTGAACTCTTCATAAATATATTGTTGTAATGGCCTTGAACCCTATATTAAATAAAGATCCTCTATGTTAATTAAATATCTCATATATCATCTCTACCAAATCAAGCATTATAATTAATATCCATAATTAATCTTATATCTATCTAAGATTTAAAAAATATATATAAAAAAAATTTATAAACTTTCCATACATATATATTGCAAAAGAATTTGAAATATTTCAATTACTAAGTACCACCTCCTCCTCCTATAGTTACTAAGTACCTCCTCCTCCTATAGTGATAAGTACCTATTTACCCCCATAAACTTTTCCACCGCCACTTAGTTTGCCTTATTTGATGCCATGGGAAAGGCATATAGCGAAGGTTAAGAATGTCATCATTGGTAGATAAGTTTTCTCCACTTTAAGAGCATTATTTCTCCGTGATATTTATGGATGCTTTGGATAGATGTATGGATGTTCTCAAGAGTTGATCTTTGAAAGTGCCATTTTTATAATATCCTTACTTCCATACTTAGATTCTCCCAAATCTAATGAGAATTCACATGTTCACTGGACCAATGTACCATTAGATGGATATATTTCAATACTCTAATAAAACCATAGTCACACAAGGTTATAATTTGATTGGTGGGGAGTGAGGTTATTAATCTTTTCACACAAGTCTAAATCTGGTAATGAAATGTTATCTAAATCTTGTAATGAAATGTTGGTTCAAAGTGATTTCTTTGAAAGGGTAGATTCCCCTTGATTATAGTACAAGATTCTAATATATGTGATTATATCCTAAGGGTATAGTAACATCTAATTGATTTGATATTGGGTTTAGTCTAGGTCAATCTATTTAGTTATTAATTTCTTTGTAAAAAAAAGATAAAAAAATAAAATATTTTATTAAAGTTTATTTATTTTTATTGGACTTGTTGAACATGTGTTAAGTCTATTTTTTAATGAAGGGAAATCAATTTAAGGAGGTTAAACACCTTCCCTCACATATATATAAGAACTCTACACATGTACATTCTCCCCTTTTTTTTTACATGTGGTTCGTGACACCAAAGATTAGTACTTGCTATGTCCATGGAAATCCTCCCCCGAAATCCGCGAGAGAACATGGGAAGGCCAAACATTTTTAGAATATTGGGGGCTCAACAACATGAGCATCATATAGAGCCATTTAAGGGCATCACATGCCACTTACAATGAATTGAACCTATGTGGGTAGGATAACAACCATTCCTCCCAACCACCCAAACAACATCCAATAAACACATCCACACTCCTTTATATACAAAAACATTAAGAAAAAAAGATATTCTCTCTAATTTTTTATTACCTTTAATTGTGATATTTTTCTTCACTCAGAAAATCCACGAGTCTCTATTTCCTATCCATAGAAGTTAAAAGCAAAGTTGAAAGCTTTGAGAAAATTGTTTTTTTAATTTATTTTATATACATATGTTTTTTTTTAATCCTCGCTTTCAATAGGGGACCGATTTCCCTAGTCGAAAGAAAGCAATTGAACCAAAGTACTAGTTAAATAACCTAAGCATATTACGTTTCTGTAATGTGATTTAAATGTGTTTATCCGCAAGGGGCAAGCCAAAGTCCCCAATAGGATATCGTTTGTTTAAAAATATGATAAAAAGAAATTATATCTTAGGAATATAGGTCAATTAGGAAACCTAATATCCTAGAATTGAGATATGGAAGGATAAATAACCAAATAACTAAGATTTCCACTTAGGGAGGTTGATGACATAACATTTTCATTTAATGAAGTTTAGATTTGGAATATGTAGGAATAACAAAATATAATTAAAATTTATATTAATATCAACAATCTAGGGAGGTTGATGACATAACATTTCCATTTAATGAAGTCCGGATTTGGAATATGTAGGAATAACAAAATGTAATTAACATTTATATTAATATCAACAATTCATGACTTAATTTTTAGACCAATTATTCTACATATTGAAAAAATCATTGATAATTTGTTCAATTATTTTACATAAAAAAATTACTAACAATTTGTCCTCTTGCGTAGGGATTTAGCATACGAACTACAACCTCCATCTTTAACAAATATTCTCCAATAGAGCAAAGTGAATTAAGCTGTCAATCATTGTGGCATAGCTTGAATAGGTGGACAACACATGACTTTATACTAATGAGAATAGTCTCTTTAGTTAGAAATGAGTCTAATTGTCAATCAAAGTGAAGTATAAACCCTATGTTGCATAAGGTATTTCGACTAATTTTAACTCTAAATTAATTATAAATGTTAATAATCAAAAGTTAAAAAAAGAGGTTAGATTTATTGGTGAGGAGCGAGGAACTTGTCACTAGTAGATAAATTTTGATTTCAATGAGGGTTGTTCATGAGTCATGGGTCACCTTGAGGTAGTATTTGAACATGTGGTTGCATGTGGAGAGATTATATCAAATTATCACATGGTTTGTAGATGTATAAGTGGATCACAGCTCACCCCCATGTTTTTTAAATTTAAACATCAGTTTGAGAAACGATGAGGTTTTCATTAGTGACCAAGGTTCAAATCCCACGAGGGCATCCAACCCTTTAGGTTTCCATATGGGCACCTATATTTAGTGGTTGGACATGTGAGGCTTGTATTGCATTCCCCCTACACACTTAAGTTGATGAAAGACCACCCTCTTGTGGTCCTTAAGACCATACACTAACTGTTACGACTATGACCATAATTTGTCAAAGTGGTGTAGCTCGAGTAGTTACATGGATGAAGTAATTTACTCTCCACTCAGGTTCAAATCCTGTAGAGGACATGTTGGTCATTCAGAGGAAATGATGACATTGGCCCACTATAGCATGGTTGAAAGGGTAGACACTCCCTTATTGAGACGTTTTGACCCTAGGTTGAGTTACGAGTTTTAGATATATATGACTTGCAAACTATTACATATATCGAGGAGGTTGCCTAATTTCCATATACCTTGAATTTATGTTAAAATCAATATAAAACAAGTAAAAATCCAGAAAATCTTCTAACATAATAGGTCTAAATTTCTTTCCATTCTAGATTATTCAATCATATTATGTAAGGATCATCACATGTAACACAAAACAAGGCAATCCATTGATGTTATTATATTTTGAGATATTAAACCATAAAATACTGTGAGCTTATTCCCTTCGTCCTCCTTAATACCCTACAAAATTTACATAAACATTAATTGTACCGTGTTTCATTACCGTTGTGTGTATTGAAAGTTGCAAATGGACAATTGACAATTATCATGAGAGGCACTGCAAACAAAATGATCATAATCCTTCATATCAAGCAATCCACTGCTCAATATTTCATGAAATTATGTGCAATCACAAGATTCAACATTGGATGGTTAAGTTGGCTTGGATTTTTTTATAGTCATTTCAAACGCCATCTTCTTTTCAACCATTTTTTTTTGGAAAAAATTGTATGAGAAAATGGAAGGATGCTTTTCTATAGGCATTTTTAGTAAAATCTTCAACATAAATTAGTCTTTCTAATTCATAGAAATTTGAATCAGAGACCTATTATTGTAAAATTAACTAAATGCCCAACAACATTAATGACAACCAATTAAACTAACCTTTATACTACTCCAATACTCAAAAAACAATATCAAGATACTCTTTATTATTGCAAAGCAAAAACCGTGTTGAGAGTAAGTTAACTTAGCATCCATTCTCAAAATAAAACCATACTCGCAAAAAGTGTGGATTAACTGTGTTGTGTTAAATAATTAGCGAGTTATGTGGCTTTCTTTTAATGAATTTGATTTTATTATTTGTTTTAGTGTAGATTGAGATCCTAAATTCGAATTAAAAATGAAAAATTATTTATTAAAATTAATTAATGATAACAATTCTTAAAAATGAGTTAATAAGTGGATTAATTTAATTTTTTGTTAAGTTATTTTTTTTCCACAGAAAAAATATGTAATTCTATTCATTCGAAGATAACCAAATTACATTTTGTAGGTGCCTTAAGCACGACCCAATCATGGGTAAAGTGAGCAGGAAATAGAGGCCCTAGAGGGTCCAGAAGCTAGCTAATAAGCCAATAAGAAAAGTACAAAAATATGATCTAGGAATAACTCGAAATAAGTCAGAAAAAAGACCCTTGAAGCACATGATCTCTGCCACGGAAAACACGCCAGGAAAGCGAAAATCCCGCCGAGATACAAGCCAGAAAAGCAGACGCCAGAGAAGATCCTCGGACATCAGAAGGACCAAGTTAGAGCGGTATGAGGCTCCCACATCAAGAGAAATCAGAAAGCATCAGAGCCAACAAAAACCCTATCAAACACCAGAAAAGGAGAAGACCATAAAGTCACACGCCCCCAATAAGGACCTCAAAGTGCAACCCACACAAACATCATAGACCCTGAGCGAGGACCTTAAAGCTCTGGCCTTGAACCTCTTCTGAGATGAGGAAGAGAAAGGACACCAACACCCACCAAAAAACTCGATTTGAGCATACATCAAACCATGAACATCCAGCAAAACCCGAGAAAATCCCCAGACGATCGAAGCAACAACACCAAGTGAACCACTGACTACAGAAGATCAGATTGAAGACGAGGCCAGAACCCATCCCCAAGGAGAGTGGCAAGAAGAAAGACGGATCAACCATATATGTTCCCATACAACCACGTAGAGCAAGGAAACAAGCCTTCGCGCACGCAGAGGGCCACATGCAGCAAAGGATCCCCAAAGGACAGAGAAGAAGAAGATACAACCACCAAAAACATAGCAGAAACCACCAAACAAGATTCACCTCCCAGCAAACAACAAAAAATACGGAAGAAACAACTGCAACAACAGGAAAAGAACCCATAAAATGGATCCACCACCACACAATCCAAAAAATAAACATGGTCAAGGATGTCAGGATAACCTAGAGTGGCCCGGGACAAAGAGAGCCCAACACATCAGGCAGCTGCTAGGATGCTGCAAAATCCAGGTTGTGACGAAAGCTACAGTTGGGGCTGCGACTAGGAGAACCCTAGCCGCAACCCCTTAAGGCTTGTATACAATATTTTTTTGTTAAGTTATTTATTTTGTAACATCTTTTTTTATTTTGATTTTTTTTTCAAATTTCCGGATCATTTTAAAATGTTCCAAATTGTTGAAAACAAAGTTTCAATCATTCAAATGGAACTATAACTCAACAAAATTAGAAAATTTTCCACCAAAATAAAAGTGAATTAAACCACTTATGAACTTATTTCATTAATAAAATGGTTTTTAAGAGAAGTTTATATATATATATATATATATATATATATATATATATATGGCATCGAATATCGATGTTGGCTAAGCTACATTGAGCATAACATGGAGTGGTCGAGAATTTTTAGAGTATTGGGGGCTCAACAACAAGAGCGTCTTATAGACCCATTAAAGGGCACAACATGTCACTCCAAGGATTTGAACCTAGGTGGGGAGGGTAGCAATCATTCATCCCAACCACCCAAGCTACATCCAATGGACACGTTGCCATGTTATAAGAGGCAATTCTATATTATTAAAACCACTCAAAAATTATACTTTATCACATCACATATATTCCAAGAATTTTCAATATAAATCTCCAAATTAATACAAGCCCATTCATCTTGATCATTACCTTTAAACCACATACTCATAAACCTAACAAGTTTGTTTTTCACATTTTCATGATGGGTTAGCACCAACCTAGATCCATCTTAAATCCATATCTATCGAGCATAGAGAGGGATCAAATCTTGCAAGGTACAAATCTTTTTTAGGGTGTAAAACTTGAGGAAATGTTCGCACCTCGAGGGACTTGATACTTCTCAACACTTTATAGATTTGGAGTTAAGATGGATCTAGACTAGTTCCAAT